>KK113229.1:380156-451629 GCA_000611955.2 Stegodyphus mimosarum
AAAACTCTGCCCGCTTAAGAAATTGGTGGGAGGTACTTGGATTTCATTAGCTCCGATGAATTTTAGACAAATAGACTTTGCATGCAGTTAGAATCCAATCCAAAAAATTCTCCACTTGTAATAAGAAATATCTAGCTCCTACTCCAAACAATCTATTAATTTAGTTTTTATTCCTTTCTTTTCTTCTGTCAGTTAAAAGTTTTCTTGTATTTTGTGTAACTTTAATTTTTATATCGTTTTTAATACAGCTCTGACTTTAAAGACTGTGTAATAGAGGCACTTAAAATCCACCAGTTTGAAACTCTCCTCAAGAAGTTATGGTAAGGATATTAGACTTGGATTCCATCCCTTAGAATATTCCCATTCCATATTGGAAAGGAGCCAAGTATATAACCGTCATGTATTTTGTCTAATTAAGTATTAGAATCTTTAAAGATCGTACTCATGATATGAATTTCTGGAGAAATTATGGCATTCCTTGTTTGTGGGGCTTACTGTATAATGTGACTTCGATTTTATTGAAGCTGTTCATGTCCATGAAATTCTGTCCGATTTGGTTAATAATTTTAATTCTAATCCTTTTTTCCTTCTGGCCTTTGAATTGCTTATTTTCAGATTTGTAGTGCCATTCATCAATGAATGGAATTAACTGTTTCTTTTTATTGTAGATGCTAACTATGTTCACATTTTGAAAACCTTCTTTGTAGTAGATTTTTATTGGTAGTATTTGTTATTCATTCATTTACCAGTTACTGAAGAAGTAAAAAGAAAGAGATCCATAATAGATTATGCATTGTTATGAAAATTAATAAGAACTCGTACTCAAACCGTTCACTCTTATTCTGGTTTTCATGAATGGAAGCTAAAAATACTACCCCATGATACTATTTCATTTCGTATATGATGAAGTATTGCCTACTTGTATCCAGAAATTTGTTTGGATTTTTTGTTGTGTTTTATTAGATTCATTAGAAGCAAAGTTAGTGTTATTAAAATTTTATTTATAAATCATTTCTTTTTGGTTTATTACAGTTCAGGTGCCTTTTAGCCTTTATTTTGCCATCACTAAATATATTCACAGAAAAGTATTTTCATTTTTAGTGATGTTGGAGAAACGTCTAGGGTAGTGTATGTTATTGAAGAATACAATCCATTGTTAGATTCATCTAATATGACTATGGATGACTGGATAAGGATAGCTATGAATATAAAGGTAAGATATTTTTATGGTTTTAGAACTTTCTTTCTGCTACTTTTGGCAGTCATTTAGCAATAGTCTTTGT
Source organism: Stegodyphus mimosarum (assembly GCA_000611955.2). NCBI lineage: Eukaryota > Metazoa > Arthropoda > Arachnida > Araneae > Eresidae > Stegodyphus > Stegodyphus mimosarum. The sequence continues at coordinate 381,440 of KK113229.1, forward strand.
TATTTTGAAATTGTTGTTCTTGTTTATTTTGCTTTATGATATATAACCCCATTGACATATTATGTTTTGCTTTTATGACAATTAACAGGCATGATGTAGTCTTCTAATTAGGAATTTAGCAATTGCACATTACTGATTATCACTTCCTTTTTCTTTAAATCTTGTACTGGGATTTAGGTGCTTTAAGAATATATGCAGTTAATTTTAAAGAGAAATTTAAAATTCATGTTCAAAGTATATAATAATAGAGTGTCATTGTAACTGAACATTTATCTCTCTTAACATCCATAATTATCTTTAAATGTATAAAAATTGAATTCTGAAACGCTGTTAAATATAACTGAATAATTTATTTGAGTTTATACATAGAATTTTTGCACATAAAACAGATTAAAAACTTAATATATAAGGTGAAAAACTGTACAGTACAAAGTCCAAGATCCGGACTCATTGGGACTTCGGCGATTCCGGATGTGGGATTTTTCCGGTTATTAGATCATCAATTTAAATCTAGTAAGACGGCATGCAAAAAATATACAATTAAAAATATGAAATCGTGATTTATGAAGAAAATATCATTTTTGATCTAAAGGGTATCAAAATTTACAAAAAAAGCTTAATATTTATTTGTTTACTTTACTAAAGATTTCTTTCAATGTAAGTTGTTTAAGTTGCTTCATTTTTTTTTTCATGTGTGTGCTCTTTCTCTTTAATTCTATAAATAGAAATAATTTCTTGTTCAGTTACAAAGTTCCACTGCCCAAGTTCTGTAAATGCTGCTTCGAGAATTCTGAATAACTTATCAATCGAAATTGTTTTGTTTTCAATAACCTCTGTGTCACTTTCTTCACTATTTGTAGTGGCATTTTCTGGATCTAGAACCATAACTACAGATTTCGCTGTCCATTAATTGATTGACGATTGGGGCATTGTCATTGCAATGAAAAACTTCTGTTATATCATCTTCATTTATTATCTCTTCTCCACATTTCCTTACAAAATTCATTAACTGGAAAATTTCACTTTTGGTTTGCGATAACCAAAAACCTTCAAATTTGCAGTTATCACCTTCATCATCCTCACCATGAAATATGGTAGCCGGCCATAAATTATGCCAAGCATTTTTTAAAGTATCTGGAGACACATCCTCAAATGGTCTTGAGATGCTCCACACAACAGATTTTATGCTAAAATATTTTTTAAATTCTTGAATATTCTTGCCATTGTTCAAGAAATTTAACATGGATTTAAAAAATGCTACTTTATGTTTGCATTTCAACGCACACACTATTCCGATATCCATAGGCTGAATGACGGATGCACAATTTAGAGAAAAGAATAATATGGGTATATTATCTTTCACTAAAACTTGTACGTGCCTGCAGCATTCGCACACGCTAAAATTGTTAGTCTCGCTTTGGAATCTTTGACACCAGTTGGAGCCTTTTCTGTAGAGGTTGCCAAGGTATTCCACGGTACATACTGCCAGAAAAGACCAGTTTCATCAGCTTTGTAAATTTGTGCTGGAGATAATGTTTCACTGGTAATGAGTTCAAGGAATTCATCTGCAAATCTGAAGCTTTTTCTCCTGTAATTTTTAACTGCCTTATACCATGGCGATTTTTAAATTTGGTTAGCTAAGCCTATTGAATGTGTGTTCTCAGTTTTTAACTTCATTTCATCACGAAATATTTTGGTTTAAGACATTATCATTGGACCCGTCAATGGCACGCCCTCGCTGCGACACTGTCTGACTTATTCAATTATCACTTTGTCATGATCGTCACTTTAAGCATAATGAACAATTTTTCTGTTATTCATTGCGAGTGGGGTGTCGGAATCCACAAGAAATTTTTTTAAAAAGTTCCTTTTTCTTTGTCATACATAATTGACTTTCCAATGCCATACTCCTAGGATACTTTTGAGATGGATATGCCTTTATTCATTTGTTGCAGCAATTTCACTTTTTGTTTAATTAACATCGAAACATGCTTTCACTTTGTAGATCCGTGTGCAGCTCGAGAATTAGAAACTCTTTTTGACATAATCAAAAGTTCAAGCTTTAACTTTTATAAAATTGCTGTAATAATTACAGTTTGTAAAAAATAATAAGCTGTATCAAATTAGAAGATTAAGGAGCAGCACAGTTTGCTACCTTAACTGAAATTCCTTAGAATCAATGAAGATAATTTTAGTCTAGCTTAATAGCGTCCGCTACAAATTATTGGCTATGTATCATAAGATTGGCGATGAAAGACAAGTTTTTCCGCTAAATTTTGTCTTGCTTCTATCGTGTTCTGAATTAAGCCTGAATTGTATTAGTTATATATTATACATTCATCTATTTCTTAGTTATTTATTACACCTACGTCTATTTCTTGCACATGTTTAAGGCTAATCTGAGTCCTGAATAAATTAACCTCCACACATACCTAATGCTCATCTACGGCCGGTGCTAGATACCACCTGATACATATGTCTCTGCAGGTTCTAAATTCTGCTACAAAATGTCTCCAAGTTCTAAATTTTTGCCGCCCCTAAACTTGGATCCCAGTGCTTTCCGTAAATTATAAAAATTTTGTCATCCCTCAAATTTGCCGCTTGGTGCTTCTCCAAATTCCAAAAACTTTGTCTTTACTAAATTCTGCTGCCCGGTGCGGTCATACGAGCTCTGATGCTGGTTCTGAGTTTATGTGAATATCGTATTAGTTATTCTTCACTGAAATAACACTAAATGTAATATTTTGAGTTTCATCAACAAAATCAATTTTTAGCATATGGGAAGGAATTTTTGTTAAATTTTTCCTCATCAACATTTCTTAGCGCATTTAACTTAAATCTGTAATCATCGCTAAGTGTAATGTCAGCAAAAAGGTTGAAATACTCTTGTTATTCAATTACTAATATATAAAAAAAGTTTAGACATCTCTGCGGGAGTCATTACTCAAGTTACCATGTATTGATAAACATGCGGTGATAAAAGCAAAATATAATAAATAATGATTCGCGAGATAGGCGTCAGGAATATAAAAAACTAGTAGGTGTAATGTAGAATGTTTGGGTTTGAGATATATGCCAAGCAGATACTCAGCCAAATTATTAATCTTGCAAATTTATGCTTAAATGATTTATTTCTTCAATGGCGAGGTATTTTATTTAGTGCTTAAGTGAAATTAAGAATGGGGACTCTCCACATGTTTTATTATGGAAGAAAATATCAAATGTGCATGTGTAACTCATACAAAAAAAAAAAAAAAACGTTTGTGGCTTTGAGGTCCTCATTTTGATCATTCCAGATATTGGACGTCTGGATCTTGGACTTTGTACTGTATTATGAAACAAGTAAAATTAAAATAGTATACACGAAATATTATAAATAATTGAATCCTCGGAAACAGACAATGGCATTTAATATTAGAAGAGCATTTGAAATTCCCTAGCTTTTTCATGCATGTCACTATGTGTTCCCATGCTTTCAAATGGTTAATTAGAATTTAGAGAAACACAGTCTGGTCCAACAGGCCAAAGCATTGACTGTCTTCGAGGTACTAAATGTATAAGAGGAGAATTTTGTATTGCAGCAGTTTTGTCTTTTCCAGTGTCTTATATGTTTTCTATGAGACTGAAATTGAAAAGATTTGGCTGCTCAGTTTATTTGTTATACCTGTGGCTTTTGAGAAATTCATCAACCATGTTTTCTCATTGTGAACATTCATTATCATCCATAAAAAGAAATTTGTATCTAGATGCACATTTAAAAAGCCTTGTACTAAATTGTAAAACTTCATTACACTATCTCCAGGTTGATGCAGATCCTCTGTCAAATATGGAGAAGTAAACACATCCTATCCTCACTACTCCCGCCATTAATTACCATTACATATGTACCACTGTAAAATTTTATTTCATAATTATAGTAGGAGTATTTTATGTTCTTGGCTCCCTGCAGAAGTAAACATGTTCAGAATCAGATCTTATATTGAATTTTTGGCTCATCACTGAAGAAAACAGTTTCATTGTTGTAGATTCTAGTTTTAGTATTCTCTGCACCAATTTAGAGGGCTCTCTTTTGCTGCAACATCAGTGAAACACAAAGCATTGATTGTCTCGCATAAAATGGATAGATAAGACAGTATCCAATTTTGAGAAGCAGTTGCTTTCCTCTTTGACGTTGTTCTGGTTACTTAGCAACAGTATTAAATGGCCTTAAATTGTTTTCAAAGAGCAAAGATTATTTGTCTTGAAACATTCCAATATTTTGCCAGTTCCATAACTGTGTGTGATGCTTCTGAATGACCTGGGAGTGAAAAATTCTTCTAAATAATAATTTAGGTTTTGACTTCATAAATGCTATAAAAAACTCCTTTGACTTGATAAGTGCTAAATTGAACTGTAAACTTGAAAGATTTAATGGAAAATGTACCAACATACAAAGCACTTTTTTGACATATTACCATTACTTGCATTTCAGGTACAAACTGACCAAATTCAACCGAGTACTGATAAACAGGTTAGCCTTTTGCTGCTTACCCCAAAAAAACGATATTGATTGATAATTTCCTAAAATGTAATCAGTTCTTGATAACTGAGAGCAGAATAATGCTCCATCTTAAAAAAAGTTAAGTTTTGACCAGGTACTATAATTTTCAATTACAATGCTCTTAAGTTCTCTAGATTTAGATGATCACACTTTTTACACTCTAATTGCAACTTACAGCTTTTTTGCTTTCATTTTGCTTAATAATTTTCAAGACCATATATTTATTTTGTACTTTAATCCATGCTTAGTTATTTCATTATATTTTTGTTATCTTCCTGAATTAACTGAAATGAATTTAATTTTTAGCTTAGAAATCTGAAATGCAGTATTTAATATTTATTTATAATCACAATTTATAGTTTGTTGCAGTGGCAATATTTGAAACTTAAACATTTCATCTTGATTTATAATATATTATTCATTTCGCTTATTAACTTGTAACACCATATATTTATTTTGATCTTTAATCCTTATGTAGTTATTTCTGAAATAAACACATGTATTCTGTATTACTACTGAATTAACTGAAATGAATTATTGGAAAAGTTAAACAACAAGAATCAGCATAATGTTTGTAAATTTTGCAGAACTGGTTATGATGGTTTAAATACAGAAGGTTATATGAACTAGGTAGAATACGGTGATATTGTTCATTTGCGCTTAGGCAGCTGAAGAAGGTTTTTCTGTATTTAAACCATCGAAACTAGGCCTGCAAAATTTACAAATATTATGTTGGTTCTTGTTGTTTATCCAATAATTGTTATTCGGTGTGTTATTTTAAACTAAATTAATTGAAATGAAGTTAATTTTTAGTTTGGGAACATGGAATTCAGTATTTAGTGCTGTCCTTTTTATGTTGGTTTAACATTTCTATTGATGTCAACTTTCCTTTTACCTTCAACATCCATAAATTGATTATTTGATAAGAATTTCCTTTCTCTTTTCAGATATTTACATGAATTCACCTTTGTCACTACACATTTGTGTAATAGTTTCTGAATTAAGATATCATTTTTGTGTTTTTAGCTCTCGTGTTGTTTTGGCAATGCTGAGCAAATAACTTTCATGTTTCTTAATTTCTTTTTTAAAGTTTTGATTTTATCCCCCCACATTCTGAGTCCTTGGGCCATATTTGCTTGGAATTATAATATATGAAGACCTTAAATTTAGTGTTCTTAAAAGAATTTATCTTTACATTGTTGTTACATTTAGCAACTAAAGCATTCTGAATTTGGGTAATAGCTTTCATTTCAAATTGATGCTTTCTAATTCTTCTAATATTTCAACTTTTAGCATATTTAAGTATTTCACTTTGTCTTGAGATTTTGTTGTGACTGTGAAGCTTTCAAATTCGTCAGTTAAGTTAAACAGTAGCAAAATAGTTAAGAATTCTTCAGATGTTTCAGAACCTATTTTGAGAAGTTTATCAATAGTTTCAAAGTCAATTAAATATTCCTGGATTTTCTCATTAACTTTTTTCTTAAAATCAGTTGTTTCAGGAGACTAATTTTTATCGCAGGTCATGTTGGCTGATGTATTTCATGTAGTTTCATCTATACGTCATGTGAAATTTTATACTTTTTTATGTGCCCCCTTTGATTTCTCCCCTCTTGCATTCTCTTACATCAGATTATACTAACTGTCCACTCATGATGTCACAAAACTCATATTGAAGTAAGACTGTTTTGTTTTGAAATTGCCATGTTTCAAAGTTTGTTGTTTCTAGCTTTTTGATTTATTAGTTAGAATTCATTTTCATTTCTCCTAATTTTCCCATGAAGCCACGTAAACAGTTAATCATTCTTACTTTGCTTTTTAACCAAAATACAGGCTTATCCACTACTTATTGTTTTAAATCTTCCTGTCCCTGTCCCATAACCACTGAGGACCATAACAAGATATCTTTACAATCCATGCTTTTAAAATTTAGTTCTTGGACTGAGCACTTGACTGTCCATTGATACTTGAACTTGTATTGCAGTCTTCAGTTGTTCATATAGAAACTTCTGTTTGGGATGAAACCATGAACTTCAGCAGTCATGACCGACTTGCCATGGGAAGCACCTGCACTCCCGTAACAATAACAGGACACAGAAATGGCATAGTGTTGTAGAGTCATTAGGTTAGTTTTAAAGCAGGAGGCATGAAAAATGAACAATGCTCTCATCAGGACTCAGACTTGGGCCTTTCAAAATATGCGGCAAGTGTGCTACCGTTACACCATGAAGGCATGCAGAAAGGAGGGAGAAAATACGTAATATACACCCCCTTTTAAGAACAACTGAAGATTAGGGGACCTAGTCGCCACATCTTGGGAGTGAAGAATCATCATCCACCACCATTTAGTTCAGATGCCAGTGTGGAGTCATTAAGTTATTTTTAAAGCAGGAGACATGAAAAATGAGCAGTGCCCTTGCTGGGTCTAAAACCTGGGCCTCTTCAAGTGTGCTACCATTACACAACAAAGGAATGCAGAAAGAAGGGAGAAAATACCTTACAGTGTCACCAGGGAAAATCCGTGGCCAACATTGAAGAGTGTCAGTTGCTATGCAAGTTCGTAGAATGTCGATCATCACTTTGATTTATCTATATCAAAGTAATGTTACCTAACCTTATGTTACCTAAGCTGCTTTTGCTCATACTGGGTCTTTGCAGCTTCATTTTTGAGCTCTGTGACAAGTAGGAATGAATGTACATTCTAATAGTGTTTTCAGCTTGGTACAGTTGTAGTGTCATTTGTGCGATGTGATTCAGAGAAAAAAAAGCCCTGGAAGACTATTTGACATTGTGTGTATTTAATAGTAAAATTTGCATGACAGAACTGCGTCATCCAGAAGGTTGTAACTAGTGGTTCCGAAAAATAATATATGATGATGTAGTTTGTGATAGCCATATGTCAAGTTCATAAGAAGGCTAGTAAGGGGATGTCTTCTAATGCTTAAACATTAAGTATTTGTATATTATTTTTGAATTAATGTTTTAATGTGCTACAAAGCTATTTACGACTTCAGAAACTCACTCTTCTGGGGTATCCATACCCTTACACCATTTTGCACACTTTCTCTCTTCCCTTTCTTTCTGATTATACACTCACGTTTGTGAAAATTGCAACACCAAGAAGGAATCGTCATAATTGAATGCAATTTAATACACAGTTGAGTGGTAGTGGTACAAATAAATGATTAAATGTTCAAAGCAAACAAACAAGAACAAGAGATCAGAATCAGTATTTTGTGTGGCCACCACGCGCCATAATAAGTGCTGCTACACGACGTGGCATGCAGTCAAACAAAGTTTGAATGTCTGACTGAGGAAGAGCATTCCATATCGTTTGTACGCGTACCCAAAGTTCGTCTGCAGACGCAACAGGACGAGGATCACGAGCAAGACGCCGACCAATGACATCCCACACATGTTCAATTGGCGACATATCCGGGGAACACGCAGGCCAAGGAAGAAGCTGTACCTGCTGCGCTGCAAAGAAGGATTTAACAATCCGAGCAGTATGAGGGCGGGCATTGTCCTGTTGAAATACAGCGCCTGGCAAGCTTTGAAGGAAGGGAACAGCTTCGGGCTGTAGAACTTCACGGATATACCGGTTGCTGTTCAGATTGCCCACAATTCGTAGCAATTGAGATCGTCTATGATATGCTATGGCGCCCCAGACCATAACTCCGGGTGTTCGTCCACTGTGGCGTTCGATAATGCACTCCGGAAGGTGGCGTTCACCGGCATAGCGTCTGACACGAATGCGGCCATCATGGTACCACAAATTAAAGCGGGATTCGTCAGAAAACACGACATGCTGCCAATCAGCACGCCAGTCTCTATGCTGATTGGCCCATTGTAGCCGCAGGCGGCGATGGTCGTGCGTTAGGGGGATCCTGTATAAAGGAGTCCGTGCGCGCAGTCCACACTGCAGCAGACGTCTACGAATTGATGAAGCACACAATGAAACACCTGTAGCTATTGACCACAGTGCTGCCAATTGTCTAGAGGAAGCTGTACGGTCCGTCCGCGCCATGCGGACCAGGTGTCTATCATCGCGAGCTGACGTCACATTTCGGGGTCCACTCCCGGATTTCCGAGTTGTCCGACACTCGTCCGTCCACTGCTTCCAAACGCGCATCACTGTGCTGCTGTTACGCTGCACACGAGAGGCTACTGCACGATACGACAATCCAGCTTCACGAAGGCCGATGATTCTCCCTCGTTCAAACTCTGTAAGTTGTTCAAATCTCGCTCTCTTTCGTCGACGAGGCATAAGTACAGATTGAGTTAACGTTTACCACTAGCAGATAACCACCGATAACCATACACGCCTCGCTACAGCCGTCTATTTATTCGGATCCATCAGCCGTTCAGAGGGCGCTGCTCAGCATACGCATGCGCTACGGATTTGCAATTCTAATCATTTGCATATCATGCGCTACTTTGCATTTCCTGAAAATTTCAGCTCACTCACGTAAGTCCTTCATGGTGTTGCAATTTTCACAAACGTGAGTGTATTTTCCAGAAGTGCTTAAGCTGTCAAGCCAAAGCATGAGAGACCCTTGAATCCAGTCCCATGGAGGGGGGAATTCCTATCAAAATCATGGGGAAGGTGCACAATTAGTGCATTGGTCTATACATATGGAACCAGAGAAACATTCTGGTGTTCTGCTCACTTCTACATTAATGAACAAAAGTCAATTTTTCTAAATGTAAAAGGTTTTAGGCAATTGTTAGCCAACCGGAGAAGTTTTATGAATAATTTTTCAGAACCAAGGTCAAAATTGTGATTAAGTACTGATCTGTCATGGGTTATGGAAAATTTATTTATTGTTCTCTTTTGAACTTAAGATCAAAATTTTAATGCTGATTTAGTTTGTTCAATGTATTTCAAACCACACTCTTAAGATATGGTATAAATTTCCCAATAATTAAAATCATAGATATGACCTTTAGAAATCAACAATGATCTCATTTGAAAATTGATCACATCTCTGATTTTGATTCTTGGGGAATTTATGGCATATCTTTTCAACATGGTTTCGGTTCTTAAAGATCCGAGAGACTTGCATATTGTGTATATTAAGTAGATACAAACATTCACCTCTCGAGCACTTCGAGAATAAGATTTACTGAAATATACATAGCCATGCAAGATGAAGTATGATAAGCATCCCAGTGGTAAGCACGCATGCTCAACCTTATTCTCTTGATGTCAGAATTTTGCAGTATTTGAAGTGTTGATGTGTATAGAGTTTTTTAGAGATAATTCCATGACTAATGTTACCTTTCACCATAATAGCATTTAAAGATACTCCCCTATTTTCTAGAGTAATTACATCTACTGCCCTACCCAGAATCACCAATTCCAGTTTGTCACAAGCCGCCCACATGGTATAGTGGTTAGGGGAGCCGATTGCGAAGGGCCGGGGTTTGAATCCCGGAGAAGGCATGTTTGTAAGTGTCCATTCCTCCATAAGAGGCAAAGGTGGCCCACCTGTTTGGTGCCTCAATAATAAAGTGATCACCACTTCTGGCCTTCGTAGTGGCCAAGCTAAAGGCCCACCATTGGTTTTAAAAAAAAAGTTTGTCTCATCTGGCTTTCCCATATTATAGCTAACCAATGGTTGAGCAGTTAAAGTGAGAAAATACCTTCTATTTTGTGCCATATTGAATTTTGAATAGGTGCACAAACTGGCTACATGGGTTTTTCCTATTTCCAATATAGGTATCATAAATACGAGTTAGTTTCTCTTAAGAAGTCTTGTGAAGGCATTCTTCCTCCTAGACTGACAGCCCTTCTATGTTTTTTGTAACTAACGAATCCAGTTCAGTCCCCAATGTTGATTTTAAATGTTCTCCAGGCTCTGATGTACAGTGTTTTGAGGCATGGCTTTCAGAGTTAAAAACCAAAGAACAGTGGATTGCTTTTTCTGGTTATTGTAATTATAGAATTGAATTTCATTTGGTACACCTGTGCCTTTCTATGGTTGAGCTATTTCACCTTGCACAAGACTGGGCTCATGACATATCAGTCAACTAATCCCACCCAGTTCACCCAGTTGTTAAACATACTGGGTGGGATTAGTTGTTCTGCATCTGTAAAGGTCACCAGAGTTTCATTTGATTGTGCCAGATATATGATAACTTTTCATACATCCAATTCAACCAAATGAAATGAACTTATTTCCAGTTATTTATGAATGAAGATTATTTATTTATTAATAATATTTCTTTTAAAGTTCAATACAAGGTCTGAGATAATTTCTGAAATGCACTTGCCCTAACTATTTTTTAACTCCATTATTAGAAATCATAGATGATTATGCCAGATGTATGATAAATTTTCATATACCTGATACAACCAAATGAAATTAACTTATTTCAAGTTATATGTGAATTAAGATTATTCACTTATTAAAAATATTTCTTCTTCCAGATGCAAGGTTTAAGATTGTTTCTGAAGTGCACTTGTTCTAACTATTTTTTAACTCTATTTTTAGAAATCATATGAAGCTTATAATGGTTTTATTGTGCTGCATGGAACTGATACTATGGCATACACAGCATCTGCACTATCTTTCATGTTAGAGAATTTAGGAAAAACTGTTGTAATTACTGGATCTCAGGTTTGTTGTTAATCAGGTTTAACTTACGGACTTTTGTGTGTTTCCTTAGTATTAAATAAAGTATTTATATAAAACTGAAAATCAATGCTATTTCCAAAGATGCAATATTATTTGTTTTTTTTTTTTCTTTCCTGAGGATTTTCATCAGTAGCAAAATGCTTGTAAAAATTTTTTGAAACAGGTTGTATAGGTTTTATTTTGAAGTTTTATTTGTGTATATAATGTTGATTATGTATGCTGTCTTGTCTGTGTTTACATGATATATATATATATATATATATGTAGATAAACAAGACCATGTAAAAATCAGAAGTAAAGAAACATGGAAAATACATTTCTTCTTTTGTCTACTTTCTTACTATTTCTAATACTGACAGAATAAAGAGATTAAAAAATAGAATTGTTTTAAAATTAGAAAGGTTCAGTTTCCTAGCCTTATTGCAAAATCAATTAAGCAGGCAAATTGTATGCATAATGGGCATAACATTTTAGCTATGTACAGCTAAAGAATCATTGGTCAAAGTTGAATGCTTTAATGAAAAGAATGCCTTGCCTTTGATGTTGCACAGATCATTATGATTGGTATTTGAAAAACAACTTAGATAAAGGAAAGTGAAGAAAAAAACTTAATAAAAAATGTAAATTGTTTAAGTTTCTTAACGTATTGAAAAGGAACATGTTTGAAATGGGTTGCATTTTCAAGTTATACTTTTACACCTGTAATTGTTGTATTGAGAATTCCCACTAAACTGTCAAACAAAATCTTTTCATTCTCAACAGCCTCTTTGTCAGCTCTTCCTGCTCTATTGGTAGTGATATTTTCTTGATTTAAAACTGTACCATAGGTTTTGCAGTTCATTGATTGATGATTGGGGCGAGGTCATTGCAATGGAAAACTTCTATTATTTCATCTTAATTCATTATCACTTCTCTACTTTCACAAATTTCATTAATTTGAAAATTTCGCGTTTTTGCTTTCAAATTTACAGCTATCATCACCACCACCATGAAATATGGTAGCTCACCATAAATTACACTAAGCATTTTTTGTACATTTGCAGACATATTCTCCTGTGACCTTACAATGTTCTATGCACCAGATGATTATTAAAATGAATTCTCTGATGGTCTTATTACTGTTTAGATAATTTAGGATAGATTTTTAGTAAGGGTACTTTGTATCTACATTTCAGTGCATTGACTGAATGATGAACTTAACAATTTAGAGGAAAGAACTACACTGAGACATTATCTCTTACTGAAACTTTAGGTGAAGTATGAGCCAAATTATTATCTATAAATGGGACAGTTTTCACATCATCCAGTAAGCCAACTAATTTTTAAACATCACCAAGCTTTGGCTATGAAATTTTCAAATCAATCATTAATGAATGTTTGTGTGATTCATGCAGTTTCATTTGAATGACTGATGGTAGGGGAAATCTTTATTGATTTAAATGCCTAAGGTGGTGTATTTTTCTAATTATTAAAAGTTTAAATTTTTGTGTTCCTGCAGCATTTTGAACTTACCGAAATTATTCTCACTTTGAAAACTTTGCCACTAATGGGGACTGCCCTGCAAAGGTTGCCAAGTTATTTCAGGGCACACGTTTCAAGAAAAGACCAGTTTTGTCAGCATTATAAATTTGTTCATTTGATAACTTTTCACTATTAATGTGTTTAGTGAGATCATCTACATATTTTTCAGCTGCTTCAGCATCAGCTGAAATTTTTATCTACATCATAACATGGCAACTTTTAAATTTTGTTAACAAACCTGTCAAATATGTGCACTCAGTTGTTAAATCAATTTCCTTGTGAAATATTTTGGCCTCGTCCTATAGCATTTGTCTCATCAATGGCACACCTCACTGCAACACTGTCTCACACATTCAATCATCATTTTGTCATGATTGTCATTTTTTAGTATAATGATATTTCTGTTATTCATTGCAAGGTGTCAGTTGCACTTTTTGCTTGATTGACATCAAAGCAAGGTTTTTCCTTGTGGATATTCCATGCAGTTTCAGAAAGAAGCTATTTTCAGTGTAATTGAAAATTCAAACATTAATTTTGATCGCATAGCGGTAATGATAATAATAGTCTAAAAAAATAATAAGCTGTATCAGTTAGAAAGTTAAGAAAGCATTATTTGTTTTGGTTCTGAACTTAAACTTTCCTAGAAACCTAATTCTTATCCCTTTTCCTGCTGCTATCTCAAGAAAAGAAAACCAATGTGAGCAGCATCCTACTCCAAACAAATATGTCTTGCGGTTTCACTTACTATTTATGTCAGCCAAAAAAATCTAACCTTGCAAAACCACTCAAGGACGAAAACTTTGGTCTTGGGCACTGTCAGTATAACGTCATTCAATGTATTATCATTTGCTACAATGTGATTCTGTACCAAGCTGATACTTTTAAAGTGACATACAAGAATCTTGGAGAATAAAATCGCTCTTACAGCACACCTGCATTTTCTTGAGTATTATATTCTCCATTTCTAGCTTTGTAGAGAAACAGCAATTCTAAAACTTTGGGTGTACCAGAGGATCTCTAGGACAATATTTAATCATTTAGGACCATCTGGATTTCTTACTTTGTACCGTACATGGTTTGAAAAATTACTATAATGCATAATGCCAAATTTTGTTTTTGAAGTATACATAACATCCCAAATGTAAGCCAATAAATGCTAATCTGCTTATTGTGCCATAGGTCCTCAAGAGTTACAACAATAAAAGCATTCTTAGCAAATTGTTCTCAGGCTGTATAATAGAGTGCATCACCAGACAAAGGTGGTTGTTCACTTTTTATTTTGAGATTTAAGTGGACAACCATCTTGGTCTGGAAAACTGATGTCTGCCTGTAACTTTGAGGCGTACAAAACTTTAAAGCAGTTATCACATCTAACAACATGCGATGTTGGGCAGCACAATTCTGAGAAACAAGATTCTGGTATTATTGGTTTAAATGAGAGGGTTCTTAGAAAAATCAGTACCACTGGAGGCGATGTTCTGTCTGCCAAGGAAGCGATGTCCCAGCTTCATGGAACATTTTGAAACTTTTCCAAAAATGTTCCGTTTGCAACTGCGTTCAGCATAGCGATCAATCAATCAGTTGAAAGTTCTGCTTCTGAAGGATCACAGATAATTTCCAATATGGCGATGGCCCGTAGTTTGAGGTCATGGGTGATAGAAATGGAGGCCGATTTTATCAAAGAAATAAAGAAACTATATTTTTATGCTGTGTTTTTGTAATATAAGTGTCTAAGTAGTTTTTTATTCATTTTTTAAATATTTATATAGTGATTGAATTTATAATCATGGAAATTTCAAAGCAGACAGTATTTTATGACATTCATGTAATTTTGATGATTTGTTTACAAATTTTTCATCACCTTTTTTGTTATATTTCATACTGACCCATAGCATACTATGTCGAAATATTGTTATGTAACAGAATATTATTAAATTTAAGGTGAATAATTTTTTAAAATCTGTCTATATGTGCATGGCTTTACTTTTTTACTAATTACTCATCATTTAAATTGTTTATTGCATAAACAGTGACATTGTAAACAACATCAGAGTTGCAAAAAACAGGGGGGACAGGATTTTTATAATGATAAAAATATTCATTAAATTTGTATGCTATTATTTTGTTATTAAATGAGAGTACATGCTTTGTGTTTCGGGTATAATACATAATTATATCATATGTATGATTTACATGGTATAAATATAGTTTGTGAATGACTGTGAGGATTTAAATATGAGCCATGTAGATTTTTGTCATGACAGTTCTTTTTTCATGCTTTTTTAGTTGTTATTTACGGTATAACGTGCCGAACTTCCGCGATGGAAATACTAAGACCAGTTCTCTTTTTAAATATTTATTTTGGAACTTAACACAAGATTTCCCGGTTAAATAAAGAGAAAAAAAAGCGGCATAATTACAGAAAGGGAAAGACAGCAGCTTTCCTATCGCATGATGTGACTACTTTTCTGGCATTTCTCAGACAAAATCCCTTTTATTACATTTTCCAACTGCATCTATGGAAACTGCCCAAACAGAAGTGTCATTAATGAGTTTTATCAGTTTCTGGAAATCTCTGTGTAGAGACCCGAAACTTGATTCTGAATTACTGCACTTAATGTCATGAAAATAATCGTAAATACTTGAACTGGCATCAACATAAGAAAAAAACCATTTCATTATCGATTTGATTTACATCATTTATGAAATAAACATAATTATTCCTTTTAGGCATCTCCATATAAGGCTTTAATGAGATGGTGAATAGTGGATCTTTCTTTCTTCCCTGGTGAATTTACAGTAAAACAACCACTTCCTAATTTGCCAGGCTCTGTCAAACGGACTGAGAATTTGACTGGTTGGTACAAGGCCAAAACTGGCATAACTAAAGTTCCTTGATCATACCGAAATTCTTTAGAAATTCCCATTCTGCTAGAAAGGTTTAGTAATGCATCCACCACAATAATAGAAGTTATGTGTAGTACCAGAATAGCATTTGGGTACTAAGATAGTAAACAGAGTGTGTTCATACCTCCTTTTTATTAGGCATGGTGGGCAAAGGTCCGCATGTAGCTATGTTTATTTCTTAAACTGCTTTGGAAAGGACCAGTGGTTTCCATCCATTTTCCATGTCTTCAAATAGCACTCCATTTTCTGTCAGATAATTGCTTTCTAAGGGAAAAACTTTGAGAGTCTAAATATGCTAAATAAATGGCTGATTTCAAATCATTACTTTTTCTTTGTGAGAATTTCTAGGCGTATCTAATGAATGAAAAGACACTTTATTCACCTGTGTGTTGCCCATCGTTTTATCTTCAGGAGAGCTAGCTTCGCCTTCTTGGAGCAGAGTACCCGGCGAATGTGTGATTGCATCATTATGAGAGGGTGAAATTTCCTCGCTGGCTATGCACCTATATCTTCACTCGATTCTTTGCATTTTTGCTTGTCTTCAGTTTCAGTATTGGCAGTTTTATGTTTTTATTTTTTTTGTATTGACCCTTGTATATTGGTTCTTGAGAAAAGACGCCTTCATTTTGATTGTCTATTAGTTTTTCAGCAGTCTGGCTCACGAGTAAATAGCATCCGATTTCCAAATTTTTGCTATTGACTGTGGCTTGTAACTTTAGTTTGGTTATTATGAAATCCCTTTTTTATTTTCTAGTTCTGTCTTGCCTCTCTTCTTCTCTCCTAATTCTATCATGCCTCTGTTCGCTCCTAATTCTATCTTGTCTCTCCTCGCTTTCTCTCCTGATTCTATATTGCCTCTTTTCCTCTTCTCTTTGAATGTTATCCTGTTCCTCTTTTTCTCTCTCAAGCCTCATTGAAGTAACACTTTCCAAGAGATTTATAACAAGCTCCTCCTCATAGTCTTCATTTCTCATAATCAGCTGTCTTAGATCCAATATCCTAAGCCCAGGTCCAACCATTTCCCCTGACTCTTCAACCAAGGTTTTAATGATTCCCTCCCCTAAATTCACAGATATTTAAAAAAATTTGAATGTAGGGCTTTTTCTGATTTCTAAGGCTTGAATTCAGCCGATGTCCGATTTCAGTATTTCTAAAATATTTTGAATAAAATCGTGATTCTAGCCAGAGTGCATTGGAACTTTAAATAAGAAATACTCCATTCTGCAACTGAATTGCAACATCAGCAGAAAATGTTAATGCCACATTTTGTTCAGTATTTTGTAAAACTGATATTAATACTGGGCACTGAATGAATACCTCAATTTCCCTGGAAGGAGCAAAATGCTTGGGAAATCTTCAGCAGCTGGGAAAGAATATTCTACTTCTTGAAATGTGAAACGATTAAGAAGAGGAAATTTTGTGGGCTAAATTTATTTTGTCAAAATGTCTTTAGCAGATATGAAGCCCTTCCTCCTGTAAACACACACACTCACTCTGATATCTTTGTGCAATGAATACAAATAAAAATATTTACTTTTGCTTCATTGTTCCTTTGGACCCTAGTAGTTACTCAAAGTGACTGCTAGTCTAAATTGCATTATCAGCGTTTGAATCCCGTGCAAGGCTCGGTTATTTAAGTGTCCTTTCAGGTTCTAAGCGTAATATCAAGTCATCGTAACAAGCATAATATCAGATCATCCCTGTGCAAATTTTTTAGTAATTAGAAGACTACAGAAATAAGAATCTGTTCATTTGAAATCAAAAAAAAAGGAAAGAAAACCTGACCTTTTATCTTCTATATCATGCCTTGTTATTATGAACTTAATTACCTTTCATTTGTTTAATTATTTCACTTAATTGTTTCAACTTATTTTAATTTAATTATTTTCATTAATTTATGTGATATATTAATCCGTAATTCACTTTATTATTATTAACTTAATTCATTAATGTCTATCCATTTATAGTTTATTTAATTAATCATTATTTATTGCTTTATCCATTAACTTTTGTTCCCGTTCTTGACGGCATTCTGTAGAGTTCCAGCATTTCTAATTCTAGAAATTAAGCCCTGGGTGTTATATTAGAAAAAGTTTTAGAGATTTTTCACATTCAAGTGATAAAGAATAGATCTTTGATAAATTATAAGTAAGTGAAAATGTCTGTAAAACTTTGTGAAGATGCTATAAAAGCACATTAATGTATCAAATAAATTTATAAATTATATACATGCCTTCATGAAACGAGCTTCCTTTAGAGGCCTTGATTAGTCTGCTAATTCCACAAACAAATAAAATTTATAAATTTAAGTAAGAGTGGAAAAAATAATTTAGCATGGATATGTCTTATCACTTAGAATGAATTTATAAATTGTAATTAAAAAATCATATGGAGGGCATATAAA
Organism: Stegodyphus mimosarum; assembly: GCA_000611955.2. Taxonomy (NCBI): domain Eukaryota; kingdom Metazoa; phylum Arthropoda; class Arachnida; order Araneae; family Eresidae; genus Stegodyphus; species Stegodyphus mimosarum. The sequence continues at coordinate 399,450 of KK113229.1, forward strand.
AGAAATAAAGATTTCTCAGTTTATTTCAATCAAAAAGCATAATCACAAGGTATACAAGGGAAACAAAAATAGTTTTCTTTCTTTTTTTCTTTGTTCTTCCTCCCTTCAAAACAAAATATATCCTGAAAAATGTTAAAAGCTTAATTCTAATAAATTATGAACTTACTCAATTCAAAGAAATTTATAATTTCAGTTTTCCCAAAATTTTATTAAATATACTTAATAATACTCCAATCAGTTATTTGAGTTGAATGTTTTCTGTTTTCCCTTGAGATTGAAAATAAACGTTTTCGTAAATTTCTACTATATGTAAATAGCAGCAGTATTTGTAACTTGATATGTGAAACTTAAGTGATTGAGTAGCTAATTTTGCCAGTATCGGCATTGACCATTCCAGTATTTATCTATTATTGGCACTAAGATAAAGTAATAATTGATTAATATAATTTATTTACTGATTATGCTTGGAAATGTATATGTAAATCAAGCAAAATTGACTTCTGACTTCAAGTTTAGTAAATATATGTATTTTATGTATTATAGGATATTTAAGCAATGTGGTCATACGCAAATACTATAGTCAAGTTTTGAATGCATGTGATTCAAACCTCCGTTTATTTGTATATTTCTTTTCCAGCAGAATGCCTTTCATAAAAATTCATGATACACCCTTGGTCATAACAGTGTATGTAACAACAATTTTAGCTTGTTAGGCAAGTGATAGGATTTAAAAACAAAGTGCTGTTATTTTAATTTATTGTCTGTTTAATAACTGAATCGGAATATAAATTAAAACCATGTGTCAAAAAATAAAAACATCCTTCTTGAGAGTGCTGATACTATTGAAACTTTGTCTAACTCACGGCCAGCGCTAGACTTTTTGCCACCCGGTGCAAACTCCACAGTTTCAAAATTCTGCCACCTGTTTCCTTTCCAAATTCTAAAAATGTTGCTGCCTGGTGCGGTCACATCAGTTATGCATGCCCTAGCACCGTCCCTTAAAAGTGACCTTAAAGATTCCGGACAATTTATCCACTGGGAAGGTTTTTGGCCTGGTGCCTACACAGAAATGACAGTACTGTTCTGAAAGCGACTCAAGTGAGCTGCCACTAGTCTATAAGACTTCTAATGTGAGAAAATAAAGATTACTGTATTTGCAGCCTGCATGTTTACATCAGTACATTTCAGAATAACAATAAAACTGATATGACAAAAATAGCTTTCAGGAATGGATGCATCTGTAAAGAATGACATATTTTTCTGTTTGCAATCACAATCAAATTTACAATCTAATATTTATTTTCTACTACATGAGTCTACACATGATATTTGTTACAAGTTAATTTTCTTGTATTGTGAAACATATGATTCCATCAAAATGTCCAAATTAATATTTTTATAATTAGAAATGTTAACTTGTACTCGCACATGCGTGTTAAATTCATAGATACACATAACATGTTAACTAAGTATGTTTTCCTAAGATTCTGAATTTTTAGCAATTAACTTAAAATAAAAACTGACATGAAAATGATGCAAGTACTTCTTTTCTCTTTAAAAATTAAAAAAAAAAATACACTCATTCGTGCCATTTAAAAAGACTGAGCTCTTATTGTTAAAATGTAATTTTAAAGTAATGAAATACATTAGTGACTGTTGTACATTCGTCTAGTATTCTATTAAATGTTTCGATATTCCACTTAAGCAATCTCTGGTCATAATCTTTACTGGTCAACAATATCAAACTTCAAGGAGCCCTTTTGGGTGACTTAAAATCATATATATATAAATTCTGCTTTTGCTTCATTATTAAGTTAATAAACAATTTAGTTGCATTTATTTGATCATATCTGCTATGTAAATTCTGTAGTACTGTAGTCTGTGTTATTCTGTAGTATTCTTTTCTGTAGTAAGATTAGTAAGTTTTTAGGCTCTTTTTTTTCCCCAGTTTCTTTCATAAAAAACGAGATCCTAGTTTATAATATGCAAGTTTATATTTTATGCAAAAATACTAATCTGGAACCATGAAAAAATGTACTTTTTCGATAACTCTAAATAGAGAATGTGTTGTTATGTGATTATTTTATATGAAATGCAAGTTTCTTCGTATATAGTTTGCATTGAAGACGTCTACTAGGTGGAAAAATTAGAAGAGCAGGGGCTTTTGTAACAGGTTGTACAGTCATTAGGTTTTTGTGATGCTGGAGACATGAAAACTGTGCAGTGCCCTTGCCGTAATTTAAGTCCTGACCTCCCGAATACACTTTGAGTATGCTTCCAGTTATACTACGAATTTATGCAGAACGGAAGGAGAAAATACTTTGTGTACTTCCTCTTTTAAAGAGTGACTTGGGATGGGGGACCCAATTGCCAGATCGTAGTGGTGATGAATTATTGTCCGCCACCTTTTTGGTCGGGCGCCACTGTAGAATCATTAGGTTCTTTTTATGTTGGATATGTGAAAAATGTGCAATTCCCTCGTCAGGATTCCAACTTCAGTCCTCCTGGAGTCGAGTGTGCTTCCAATTACACCATGAAGTTATGAAAAAGGGGGGAGAAAATACCTAATAAGGTTTTTACCCCGGGCTTCTAGGTCTGTCAATCGGGCCTTTATTGTAACGTACAATATTTAGGTAATTCAAGGTACTTGAAATAACATGAAATTCTTCGCTTTCAACCAAACATACATTTGGATCAAACTGGATTCATTTTAACCAAAAAATTAAAATGTAGGATGCGACAATACCATTAACAGATTAATGCGAAAGAATTAAAGTGAGTACAAGAAAGTGCATTTTTAGTCAGGTTTCTGTCGTGAAGAGTCATCTAACAGTGCAGATGACAGCTTTTAAAGAGAAATTTTTTGTTCCGATGTGAATTGACGTTTGTGTTAAGCTTCTTTTTCCTTGTCTACTCTCCGGTGCAAATTCAGTTTGAGACTGTAATTTGGGGTTTACGGATCTTAAGTTTTAAAATTTTCCAGAGCTTTAATTTATAAAATTGCTAATTAAACTGTCAGCAGCATTTGTCAACATGTAAAATTTCAGTTCTTGAATTATTTTCTTTCGGTTTGCTTTTTCATCATTCATTATATGTATTACATTATAAATGCTCTTATAAAGTGAAAAGAACAAATTTTACAGTATTCGTTTAATTTGGCATACGAGTTCATGATACTGTCATTCAATTATTCTCGATTACCCGAATAATTTTGCATTTGCCTAAATTTGGTTTAGCGCATAATCAAAGCAAGGTAAATGAAAATCTGACATGGAAAAAATTACGGGACTCAACTGTCTTCCACAGCAGTCATTACCATGCTTAAAAGGAAATCCAGAAGGGAGGGGAGAAAAAAGGGCCTTTAAGCTCTAATTTTATAGTAGCAGACTGTAGTATATTAGAATTACACAACAGTGGCACAGTACTGGTATAACAGTTTGGGATTCTTCAGCTTATTTGTCAGCTTGTCGTTTAGGGAAAAAAGTATGCTGGCTGTAATTTTATTTATTTTTTGCATAAATCTAAAATGCAGTTGTAGGAATTTTTTTACGTAAATTGCTCCTTAAATTTCAAAACACCAAAAAGCATAAATTTAAAATGAATGCAGTTGTTGAAATAAAGCATGTAGTACTGAAGATTTTGTAAAAGTTGAGAAAAGGTCATCCAGATATGCGCAAAAAGTGAAAACATTCATTATTATTGCTGGTTCAGAATAGCTAGATTAACTTTTATTTAATGTTTGCTGGGTTCAGTGGAATTTAATGCTGACGTTAGTTGTTTCCATTGCCTTTTCTGAAGAAATTACAAATACTACAAGGTAAATTCTCCCGATTCAGACAAATACATTGAGGGTCTGATTTAATGCTGCTCATCTTTTTAGCAGTCCCGTTACTCTTGCTTTAAAATAGATATTAATATTTCACATTATTAATCGTATAAGAGGCTCCCGATTAGATAATCTGGAACTATCAACACAGCATTCTTTCTAAGAGTTGTTAGGTATTTTTTCCTACCTTACTGCATGACCTTGTGGTATAATTGTAAAGCATGTTTGGCTGGCATCAGGTTTGAGTTCGAATGCTGGCAAGGGCATTGGACATATTTTATGTTTCCTGCTTCGAGAAACCTGATGAATTCCAGTGATGACCTTTCCTTGTTTTAAATGAATGAGAAGGCAATTTTTAGGAATTAATGATTCATTTTGGGGTCTCCAAAAATTTGGAGCACTAATCCTATGCCTAGTGAACCTTTACAATAATCAGGGCCTGCAGATAAGTAGCACGTTTTTGGAAGCTTTGATATAAATTTTATGCCTTGCACCAAATGCTCTGCTTTATCAAACAGGTGGCTAATATCATCAACAAGTAGGTTCTAGGTTTGGGTGTGTCTTTGCCAATTCAAGCCTGAAGTGGGGAAGATGGGTCAGATATGTGAATTAAAACATCAGTGAAAGGAAATATTTGAACAAGCGTGATATTCATCTCATCTGATAGAACATCAGATATGACCAAATTCATTTAAAACATTTTATCTTTATAGCAAGGCTCCCTTTAATTACTCGATGTAATTCCTCTAATCATATTCAATGACGTATAACAGGCATAGACTATATTATGGTGCATAGTCTGTAATTATTGTACCTTAATGAATTTCTGCGTATCGTTTCATAGCAGTTAAATTGTGTTGTACTCTTTTGTAAGTATTAATTTTTTTCTGTCTCCCTTCATTACAGATTTGATGTAATGAAACCAAACTTGCCAAATTTCCCACTAAGTGATATTGCGATCGCTTTTATTTATTCAGAAACACCCGCTTTACTAAAGATAGAGTGTAATGTGTAAATTCTGGATCCTTTTTTTCAGAATTGAAAATGAGTGCGGATTTTGCGTTGGACTTTATGTAGCTAATTAATAATTTTTATAAACATATGCGCCATTATTGTCATTAATAGATGTCTACAACGTGACAAATGAAACATCCTATTACAGCACAATCATTTGCATTCTGCTTAACAGAGGGTTTCGTAACAATTTTCTTAATAATGCATCATCAGACGCTTTATGAGTAGATATCTTGAAAATTCAACTGTGCCACCATCAAAAATCAAACCTAAGATTTTCCACTTGTGTACTGGATGTGCTAACCTATACACCACAAAAGCCTGAGGAAGGAATGTCTTTAATTTTTTATAAAATATTTAGCTGAATATGAAGTTTATAACGTATGTTAAAATTGAGTTTAATTTTTTGTATATTCCTTATACTATGTACTTGGCTTCAGAATAATAACTTTTTGTATTTACATTATGGAAACTCCTGCTTTCTGATTTTTGGAAAATCATTAGCAATATAGGATACTGATAAATTATAAACATACACTAAAGAGCCAAAACATTATGATCACCTACTCAGCAACACATTGCATAACCTTTGGCCTGCAAAACAGCTGCAGCTCATCTTGATATGGATGCCTCAAGTTCTTGGTAGATAGAGACAGGTTGTACCAATTGTCTAAGCAGGGGTCATGCAAAGTCAAGATATTCTAACATTGTAGTGTCTCAGCTCTGAGCTGCCGCTCCATGACATCCAAAATATGCTCTATTGGGTTGGGATCTGGCAAGTTAGGTGGGCAAGATATTAATTGCAATTCATCCTTAAGCTCCTTGAACCACTCCAACATGTTTCGAGCCTTGCCACATGGGGCGTTGTCCTGCTGGAAGATTTCATTTCCAGTTGGGAAGACAGACATTATATAAGGGTGCAACTGATCCGCAGTTTGTTCAGATAGTTTGCAGCTTTCATGGTCTGTTCTACCACAACTAAGGCTTCCAGAGCCACCCATGAGAACATCCTTCAAAGCATAATAGTGCCACCGCCAGCCTGCATATAACCTGTTTACAGTGGGGAGCAAATTTTCCCCTGGAAGACAGCATACCTTAACACAACCATCGACATGATGAATGAGAAATCATGATTCATCCGACTAGGTAACTGTCTTTCACTTATCCGTGGTCCAGTATCGATGTTCCTGGCTCAACTGTTGGCCTGGCTGAAAATGAAACTTGGTCAACAGAGTCACACAAGTGGGATGTCTGCTGCTCAGTCCCATGTACAACGGTGTCTGCTGAACTGCGTGTTCCGAAATACTTGCTATTGGGCAGTCAGCTGAGCCACTGTCTGGCACTGATTTTGCTGTACCAAGTGCCACAGTCTCCGGCATCCTTTTTCTTTGATGATGCTTGCACTTCCAACAACTTGGCATCTACTGCTGGTTTCACTGTTATTTATCCACTTTGCATAAATACTAACAACGGGAGATTGTGAACAGCCTTGGTTCGGAGATACTGCACCGAGTCTTCAGGCCATTACAATCTGCCCTGTATCAAATTTGCTTAGCTGTCTTTTCCATCACTCGTGAAAGTGAGTGTAAGTTCGATTCCTTACATTCTCCAGCAGCAGTTCAATGCCATTCCCACTTAATCACATGCCCTCCACATCATCCAGATGAGTTCATTGAAAAATGTGGCAATGATCGTAATGTTTTGGATTATCAGTGTAGATTTTCTAATAGTGCAGTTTTATCTGTGATGGCTTCTATCAGCTTGTAATTTTTATATTTTTTATTTGAATTCGTCTTTGTGAGTTTCATTGCTTTTTAGTCATCTCACAAGTAGCGTTAATAAAATGAAATCTAAACCAAATCCTTAGAAATTGTTATTCCCGCCCCCAATAATGTCCACATAAAATCAGAAGCATTGTACAATTTTTAATTACTTTGACCTATTAAACATTTAAACCTTTTCAGATTCCACTATATGAAGCTCGGAGTGATGGACGGGACAACTTTATGAACTCTTTAATCATTGCTGGTAACTACTGCATTCCTGAGGTAATTTTCCTGTTTACCATTTCATATTAACATTTTATTTTTTTAATTTTTATGTATTGCAAAAAATCTTTTCTTTTACACACACACACACATATAAATGTAGAAAGTTTTTAGTATTCAAATCCAGTTACCTCTAATATTTTTAACATACTAAATCGTTAAAGGACTACCCATTAATTTATTATTTCGAGTAACTCTTTATTGAAGATTTGATTTGAATGAAGACAAACAATTTTATTGTTAGTAAATCTGGTTTAGTGACTTCTTTTACTTTCAAAATGAAGATAATTCTACAGGTCATTCTTGTCTTCATATCAATCTATTGAGCTCAAAAATTTTCATTTATCATTACAATATGTGTTTAACGCTTACAAAGAAACAAGAATTACAAAGCTCATGTAATGCAAAATGTTCTCCATGGCTAGATGATTGCTAATTGTGTGGTTTGCGTATTATCTAATATTTTTTCCATATTATCTTAGTTCTTGGAAAAGTGTAAGGGAAGCATCAGACTTTGAAATCACTAATTTTGCCTAGACTTAGCACAATTATGAGTGACTTTAAAAAAATGCATTTGCAAAATCCTAATTGCTTTATCGGATGCTTGATTGCCTATGGATGTGAAATGAAATGAGAAACTTTTCCAAAAAATTCTTTCTTTCCTGAATTATAAAGGAAAAGTTTCCACAAATATACTGAAGCAGAACATTCTTCTGATTGGCTGACCAATGCAGAATTTCCAGTGCATTCCCCCCTGGTATTATAATATATCTCGGTTACATATTCGAAACAGATCAGTGCGTGGAACTTCTTCCCCAAAGTTGGGGATAAAAACCTGCTGTTTAAATTAGTTCTGGAATTTTGTTCCTAAGAAAAGTTTTTTGTTGTGCTTCATGTTTATAGATCTGATAGGGTCATAATAACTCTCAAAAATAAGAAACAAAATGAAGTTTCTCATTGCAATAGCTTAGAAGTTACTCCAGCTTAATGAAGTTATTTGAATATATTATTTGAGCCTGACTGTCAAAGCCTGTGGGGGCTCAATGATTTTATGTGAGCATTTCATATTGAAGGTTTGGTGGTTGAATGCCAGAGATCCGTTTTCTTTCTGTTGTTGTATTTTCATTGTATATTAAAAAAATTCACCTAATGGAAAAAAAGGTCATCAAAGTATTCATAAAAAATTATTTTAAAATCTGTACTGTGCAAAATGAAATCAGCTGTTCCCAAGGCATTTTAGAATCCACTTTTCTAATAGAGCCCCTTAAGCCCATCCTATGTCTTAGAAGTTTATGATGTTTAAGAATGAAGAATTAGGATAGGGCGAAAGAAGACAGTATTGATAGAAAGCAAACTAAGGAGATATCTGAACAGTTGTATGATGTGCATGAAATGAAATTATATTTCAAAATTTTTAAATTCACACTACAAAATAATTGAATAACCACTGTGCAGTGTCTTGAGAACCCACCACTCAGTTTTTCAATATTTCAAGGCTGGTTTCACTTGATGAGGTCAAGGATTATCACTCATAAATAGGAAATCAGGAAAATCTTCTACAATGTGTAGTCTCACAATGGGGTTTAAGACACCATCTTGTTACCATGCATCCGTCACAGATCCGTTTTTAAACATGTGGAGCTGAGTGCAATACCACATTGAAATTTCTGTGCACACCATGATGCATTTCTGGATGCATGATGTTCAATGGTATTCTGGACGTGATTCAATTTGCCTTATGCTCTCCAGACCCTTGCACACTTATGATCTGATTTTGAAACAAAGCTGGACTTGTCTGTGAACAAGATATTATGCCAGTGGGAGACAGTTCAGTTGAGATGCTGATGACACTGCTTAATTTGAATGATGACACCAGTCTTTCTTCTCTGGATTAGGCAGTTAGTGGAACGCAATTATCTGATACTCGGGCATACAGTCAGTCCCTTCATGTGAAGCCTGTGTACGGGCAGATTGTCTCTTATGAAGTGTCGTTGCAACCATGGATGTAACAGTTCTGGAGTTCGATAATGTTTGGTTGCTGTAGCAATGTCGATTGAGCACAGGTCTCCAGAAAACTGTGTGACTTGTTTTGATTTGTTTTTGCATTCGATAAATGACCGAATTATCAACAAAAAAAGGGAACATCTGATTGACTGTTCTGATTCATTGCGTTCGATAGCATGCCGGCACTCACTGTCTGCGAAAGAAACATCTTTCAGCTATAGAAACATTAATGTGATAAAAAAGGTATCTTACAATAGTTATGAACACTTTATATCAATATTTAATGAACCTCCTCAATCCCTTGAGAATGCTAGCATCTTCAGCGACTGCCTATTTAGTATATTTTGGGCAGTCAATCGTGATTGGCTGTAACATATGACTGGTTTATTTGATTACTGCAAAGCACTCGAGACTAGCTGCTTAAGGTGAGGGAAGCCTTTGTGGTGGACTTTCCAAGGAAAATTGTCTCATATAAACAGTATACATGGGGAAAAACACTCATTGCAGCCAGGATTCAGAATCATGACCCAACAGTGACTTTACCTCTTGGCTGTTGGTAGGCCTGTCATATGATATTTAGATACTGCCATCTGCGTTCACAGCAACTCAAAGCTCGATATTTTCAGCCACTCGAATTCAGTTACTCTTTCAAAAATTGCTAATTTGCGTCGCTTGCTTAATTTTGGAAGCCAGTGCATTTACCTTAGATACGTTCATATTTACATTATTTTCATGCAGTTACATCACAGATAACACTTTATGTCCAAAAACTAAATTGTATCACCTTGTAAATCGAATGGAAAAACCTTAAAAGCAAAATAAAAAGAAAATAAATGACACATGATATGTTTATGGCTCAGAAAGCAGCAACTACAACATATTTCTAAGAATTTAATCACTTTCTCATTAAATTAAATCAAACAAGTAGAATTTTAAATTAGTGCTTAACACTATGTAGGTCTTTAACATCAAACTGTTTCACCAGAGAAAATATATTAATTTCAGTGTATGAAATGTCAGTCTTGGAAATCAGTTTGGCAAAAATTCAATTCCAAGACAGCCATCTTAATCAATACTTAAAACATGTCTTTTTTGGAATCCTGTTTTCTGTTATTGATGGGCAGTACTTTCTTATTGGGGAATATGAAATATTAAGAACAAACTTGTCAGAGTTTTTCTATCCAAATATTCAGTGACTATATATCTGCTGTTGCAATCATATTGTTAAAGGTTATTGATTTGAGTGCATGTTACAAAGAGTACCTTCTGATGATTTGTGCAATCACATAAAAATATTGATAGTTCATTAGATAACATATGAAATAGTTTAGCTGAGTTTAAATTTTTAATGTTATCTCTGACTGTAAAAAATAAAATAAAAATGTTACAGTTAGTGATAAAACTTGATATGTTTAGTTATATATTCTCATATCTGTTTTATTTCATGCAGGTAACAGTACTGTTTAACAACAAGCTGTTTAGGGGCAACAGAACTAGTAAAATAAGTACATCTAGCTTGGATGCTTTTGGTTCTCCAAATTTAGCACCACTTGTTAAAATGGGTATTGGAATTCATGGTAAGATTAAAGTTTCAAATTGTGCAATTTGTGCAACTAAAGTGTAATTTTTCTCTTAGAAATGAACAACTATTTACTGTTCTTCATTTTATCTGTAATAAACTCTAAATTTTCTGCTTTAAATCCTTAGATATTATATTCATCTCATTTTTAAACAAAATAATTTTAATTTAATAATTTAGAAACAGTTACTTATTTTCTGAGGCTTTAATCAGTGCTGTTTATTTCAATTCCTTGTGTCTCTAAATCCTTCCTAAGACAATCATCCACTGTTCCAGACAATTTTGGTCTTCTGTTGAAGTATTGATCTCAAAGATGACATTACTGGTATCATAATTTTTGATTTGTATAATATATTTACCTTACTCAAGGTTCTTGGCATGATGAATGCATTAGTTAATAACTTAAAAAGAAATAGACTAAAGTAGGAGTGAATTTATTGATTTGGTAATACCGTTATGATAATACGCTTCTGCTAAAAAAATAAGCAACAAAGGCAAAACATGGAATAAAACAAGAACTTTTAATGGACACGTGTGAAATCAAGCCAAGACATTGGTGTGACATTATACTAGACCACATAGCAAACAATAAAGCAAAGGTATACAAAAACAAATGTATTACATCCATTGCGAAAGACCAAATTGGTCAGAAGAATGTGCAATGGAAGCATCTCTAATAATTGGTATGATATCCTCTAGCTGAAATGCATGCTTGACAATGGTGACTGAAGCTGGCAACAGGGTCGTTGATTGCTTGTTGTTGCAGTTGTGCCCATTCCAGTACTAATACAAGTCAGAGCTCATGAAGGGTGCCTGTAGGCACGCTGTGACCTGCATTTCGTCCTTCCAACATGTGTCACGCATGTTCTGTGAGACTCAGGACCAGCAATCTAGCAGGCTATGGCATATGTGGAAAATTTTCACTGTCCAGATAATTCTGCACCACTCGAAATCAATGCGGGAGTGTGTTATCATCCATAAATATCACATCAGTACCTATTGCAGTGATAAAAGGATGCACAAGAGGGTGTAGAATTTTGTTGCGAAATCAGACGGCTGTGACAGAACCACCAGGAATCACGCATAGTCGGTGGGCCATTCTTTCCTATCCTAGTGCATACAAGTAAACCTTCTCTGTAATGATCTCTTTCCATGATGTTTGGTGCCCAATATTATGTTCCTGGTTCTCATCTTATCATTGCTCTTCGGGCATTGTTTTGGATGTTAAACCAAGACTCATACATAAAGAGTATGTGGCCACACTGCTGTGGTGTCCAACTGCGATGTTCACGTCCGAATTCAACTGCACTTTGACATGCGATGGGGACAGAGAAACACAAACCACTGGTCATCGAGGATACAGTCCACTTTCATGACGTTACACAGTTTGTCGGGATATGGGCTGCCTTGCAGTAGCAGAGAGATGCAATGCCAACTGTTGTGCTGTTAGGGATGTACGGCAGCTTGCGCATATCAACAGGAAGTGATCGTCGGCCATTGTTGTAGTCTTTAGACATCTAGATCCACGTCCTCCACAAAGGTGCATTATGATGCACATTCAGCTCTCTCACAACAGCAGATTGTCTTGCACCACCTTGCAATAGTCCGACAGCCCTCCAGTGTATTTCATCATGCAGATGGTGTCTCTGGCTCATGCTTTTCGCTTAAACTATCTTGGAGTATGTGGAATTATCACTGCTTGTGAACTGATGCATGGTCAGGCATTCTCCTTTTTAAGGTGTTGTGGTGTGGCTGTGGAATTGCATTTTATGCTAATATTGGTTCCCTATTTGCATTTTTTGATGCAACCTCTACCTCATGTGTAAATTGTATGTTTTAATATCACTTTTTACATTCATACATTTTCTTTTAGTGTTTGTTGCTTGTTTTTTTAGAACAGATTAGACTGTAGTATTACTTATTAATTTGAAAGTTAAATAAAGAAGAAGATAGTGAAAAAAGTGGTGAGAGAACAACGAAATTACACTCAGTTTCTTGAATACCATATGTGAATAATATTTTAGGCTATAAAAGCTTATGTTACCTGTAAAGTTAAAATAATAATAATAATATATTTTGTTTAGTAATTTCAGAGTGCTTGCTGCTGATTAAAATAGTCGTACAATGAAGTCCGTCAATCCCCTTCATGATAAACTACATGCAGCATATTCAGTATCTTTTAGTTGTGATTTCTAATTTATTTATTTGTAGTCATTTTAGTCTAATCTAGGTTAATCACTTAAAATTTATAAAGGTAATGAAGCAACATGCATAGATACATCAGACTTTCAATATCAAAATGAACACGACCAACTAGACCATTTGCAGTAGGGTCAGAAGCAGAAATGTTCAGTTAGTGCACTCAAACATTGCTTTGTTATATGTTGCCAGCTATGCAGATGAGAAATGGGAAGGTTAATTTATAAACAGTTTAAGAATGGGACAAATCATTTAAAGAGAGCTATTTTGTAATCCTAAATGAGCCTATACCATATTGCTGTGACTTATCTCATTTGTCTGATAGTAACATCAAATTCAAGTTCACAAATTTCCTGTAGTAAAGAGGCAAGTATTGTACCCATAGCATCGTAGAGACAATACTATGAATTTACCCAGCTCTGTCCCAGTTTTGAAGAATTTCCAAGAGATGGATCAGAGGAACTATCTCCTTCCTCTTCCACCAACTTTTTCAGATTACTTTCAGCTTGACAGTATCACAATTACACCAAGCTCTTACAAACACCGATGCCTACTTTTGGATTTTATTCTGGGCCCAAGTCCTCTACCACCATGCCACTAAGATGACCTGTATCAATGATTCACATTTATTTACCATAACAATAGATTTGCTGCTATTCTGATGACTAAAATAACTTTTTTAGATATTTTGTATAAAAGTATTTTAATATAATAAGAAAGTAAAAAATTTTAATTGTTGACTTAAAACATATATCATGGTCTCATTCAGTAAGAGAATTATTTCTATGAGAGTACTATTATCATTTTTGATATGGCGTAATATTCTTATAAATACTGGCTTATTTCAAAAGCAGTTATATTGGAGAGGTAATCATCTAAAAAAGTTTACTGTTTGTATATATATATATAGAGAGAGAGAGAGAGAGAGTAGATTTTTTGTAATGGAGTGTACAGAAATGATGCATTGAAGTGATATGGGTGCTGCTGAGCAGTCGGTAAAAGCATTCTGCAGATGTAATTCATCATTCCCCATGTGGTTTCTAGAGCTATGCATTGCTGTATGAAAGCGGGACCTGCTGATATGTGTTTTATGTATGGGGCTGCAGGTGAAAATGGAGCAGTGTTGCAAAAAATGGAGTCAGGAATTGCTCTCAGTACCTCCTCTAAGTAGCTGCTTCATTTTAACTGCAGCCACACATATATAAAATGCAAGTTGACTAGCTCAGCGTTAATGTAGTAGTTCATAATTCTTTGGTAATCAGCACAAAAAATGACGATTATAGTCGGCAGAATGCTTTTATCTACCATTTAACTGTGATTTATACTGCCTTAGTGCACTATTTCTGCATGCGGATTGCATTATAAAATTTGCATATTCAAATGCAGATGTGCTAATTCAAAATCTAGACTACTTTTGAATCTCTGTATCTACATTCTGTATTGTATATATATAAGTGGTACATTTCTAAAGTGTATTTGTAATTCGATGTTTTACATAAAGATATTTTGTTACAACTGATGCAAGTGGCTATACTCTTCCATCTCAATCCATTCGTCAGAAATGGCCCATATCTATTGGTTATTTAGCAGTCTTATGACTGAAAATATTGCTTAAGATGCAGTACTGAGGTGACCAATGTTGCATCCTCAAGAATAGGAAGTTCTGCCCAACTTTGTTGGAGAACCATCCTGGGGACGCATCCGAGAGTCTTCCCTTCTTCCTCAACCCCCAAATCTGCCGAGAGGACTTTTTACTCTTTTGACTTTTTGACAGTATTTCAAGTGCACCATACCATGTAGACGCTCTCTACACTTACAAATACCCAAGCCAGGATTCGAACTCAGGGCCGATAATATAGCAACCAGCAGCGCTAAACATTATGTCGATCAGGGCAGCATCTTTTGTTAGATGAAAGATGGCTTTTCTAAACATAAAGGTGGAACTAATTTTCTAAACATAAACATTTGAAGGTGGAAAAAAAGTCTAGATAAAAATGCATCGTGTTTGGAATTGATTTGGTGCATTTGATGCCCTATTTGGTGTCTAAATTATTTTCAAATGATTTAAGTAGCTTTAATATGTAGATTAACATTAGTAATTTGGTTGCCATCTGAATTAGATCAAAAAATTTTTTTAAGCTCATGCCATAGAATTGACAATGAATTTGTGGACAGCTGGCCAACTATGGTGCTTCTTCTACCTCTAGTATTTATGTTGTCACTAAATTTTTTTTTTAATTCAGCTACTTTCTTTGCTGCTTCCAACAGCAAAATGATACTTCTGATATTAGCGAGAGATCTTTCTACTGCATTTATTATTTCATCGATAGCTATCCAAAAGTATTTCATTCGAATTTCTAATCCTGATTCGGCTGAAAAACCTCGCTATAGCAGTCATCAAAATATTTTTTGCACAACCTAGATTCATAAGGAATTATTTCCTCCTTTCTAATGGTTTCAGAAAAAAATGTCGAACAGATTTTCAGTTTCGAACTTCCTCATTCGAACAGCCTCAAGAAATGCTGTGAAATTCTTTGAAATTTCGAACTTTTTAGGTGATATCTCAGTGCAGTTGCTCAAAAGAACTTTTTACCTTCCTTCTTCAATTCTTGACTTTGGAAATTTATCCTGGGATCTTTCTGAGTGTTGCATAGCAAAATACTTTTTTCCACAGAACTTTGATTTTTTGCATAACTTACGCAATTAAGCACTTACATCCATTGAGAAAACATCGGAACTGATTTTTTCTGATGAAGTCATTAACTTTTTCTATTGGCGCAGCTTTTTAAGCATCAAGCATAAGTGAACTAACCACTCAGATTTAAAAACGATTTTCTTAATACCAGATACTGTATTTTCTCACTTATTTCCCCCATTTTTTTCACTAGTGTTTTCATCTGAAAATTGAGAATTTTAATGTATGAAACTTGTGTTGTTTGTCTCAGTTCGAAACTCGTCAATTGCCTTTTTGGGCATTCCTTTCGATGTCCTTTCTGCCTAAGATGATCAGCAGAAAGTCGGCAGTGAATGCTTCAATTCTGATGTATGGCTGCATCTCATACTATGTGAAGGTTGTGTTTGCGGTTGGGTTCCAGGCAGGAACCTTGGGGGCATTCCCTCTCTAATTGGTATTGAATAACATAGCTGTCTGTTGTTATTAGGCTCCCTCTGTCCTGCATATAGCTACAAAGGAGTTTTATGATTTCATGTGGGACCTGCACTTTATCCAAGTATTCGACTAGCTCTGGCCATCATAGTGAGTTGAAAGCCCCTTCTGTGTTAATGGCCAGCACTAGTGTACGTTTATCATTGCCTTTGTTAGTTTTAGTTCTTCGAGGAGGTTCTTGATTGCACCTTTTCTGGACTTCCGCACACAGAAGCCAATTTGGCTTTCAGTAAAGCAGAAATGCATACTGAAATGATAATTCAGCCAGGATAATATTACTCACTCTAACACTTTACTGATTGAAGGTAGAAGGCTGATTGGTCTATATGCCACTGAATCCAGTGGATCTTTTCCTTGCTAATGGAACAAAGTCACCTCTGCAGTATCTTTACTAAAACATTATCAGGACTTGGAGCCTTATTGACTAGAGCCTGAATAATGGCTATTTCATGATTATTAGATGGTTGACTTTTGTGTTTCTTACTAGTCCACTTGTGGTCTTGAAATTTCTTCCTGCGCTGCCTTTGGGGCATCAGTATTTTTCCTTTCATCATTGTTAGGAAAATTTGCATTCAGGACTATTTGCAGAACTTCTGTATTGCTAGTGGCCTATGGTGCAAGCTGAGTAAAGAGTTGTGAAAGTTGAAATACTCGGTCCATCACAGTTCTTTGTACTGGACCAATTTCCTCTTGAAGACTGCTACTGTTATGATTCCCAAGAGTCACATTTTTGCCTCTGGGATACTCTTATTATACAATGCATCGTCTTTTCATTGTTTTTCAATTTTTTCTGTGCTCTTGGTCTGTTCTGGCTTGCATCAGTCTTGTCAGTGGACGTGCTTTACTTCTGTGGACCATGAGCGAATGGTTCCACCAAGATAAGATCTTATTCATCTTTATTGCTTTCTGTATGTAGAATGCACTCACTGCTTTGGTCATGCCATCTGTTAAGGTACCATAGTTGTGGCACAGCCATCTAGCATTTCCAAACTTTTGCCGAAATTAGTTTTGTTGATAAATTTTAATGGTCTCCATAGCTTGTCTTGACTCTGTTTTGCCACATCAGAGAAATGTTTCCTCAACTCATACTGGATAATCTTGTGATCACTCAAGGATGGCTGATTCAGAATATCCCAGCGCATGCGAGTGGAACAAGCCAAATACCATTCTTAAGCTTTAGAAGTACTAAAGTTGGTTACAAATCTGCTGAGTTCAGAACTGTCAGCCTCTGATCTGTGGCAAACTCTAAGAGTGCTCAAGAGTCTTCCATAACTGCTCTCCATAGTGGACTGGTGGTGTTAAGAGTCCCCAGCCACTGTAGAAAATCTGGTTAAATTTAGGATTGCTGGATCATTTTTCAGTATTAGTCTGTTCATCTGCAGACTAGGGATAAAGTAAACATTTGTAATGATAAGTTTTGCATTGTTAGCCTCCAATGTAATTGTGAGTATATTTTCGATCTGGTTTATGATTATTGGGGTAAATCTGATAATGATATTGATACTTCTGCTGCTGATTTGACTGGTGTTTTTGTGACAAGCATAAATAGCATGAAATCCTAATTGAAGAGAAAATGACAGATTTTTGACACTGGGTAAGAAATGACCTCTGAAAGTTAGTACGCAAACCCAAATCAAATGATATTATGTGTTAACTTTAGCACCAATACGAAGGAAAGTTCATGGTTTCGTTTTACAGAATGAAATTCCAACTGTGCAGAAAGTGGCTATATTTATGAAGGATGAAGTTGATTTGCCAAATAAGTCCATTTACACTGTAGGATGAATTATGAATGATTTAAGATTTGCATAGGAAACGAAAACACCAATCAGTTTTGATTGAACATGACAATATTCAATGTTGGAGGCACAGATATATAAGAGATACAAAAAATATCATTCACAGGGTAGGGCAATTTATTACATTGATAAAACTTGGGTAGATTTTGGGCATTCTAAAACCAAAATGGGGGAGGATACAACTATAAAAATTGCTAAGAGAGCCTTTTTGAGTGGTCTTTCAACATGTTTAAATTGCTCCCTCAAGAAAAGGCTCACAATGCATAGTTGTTCATGCTGGTAACGAAAACGGATTTATTCCTGAAGCATGTAATATATTCGAAGCTAAGGAAAAGAAAGAAGATTATCATGTGAAAATAAATGCAGAATATTATGAAAATTGGTTTTAAAACAAATTACTGCCTAATATGCAACCAAACAGTGTAATTGTATTGGATAATCCGTTTTATCACAGCGTGCTTGATTTGCAGATGACTCCAGCTAAGAAAAGGGAATATCCAGATTTTCTGCATGATATTTGAAGGAAATTTTTGGTTTTTAATTAACCTATACAGTTCTACTTCGAAAAATATAATTTGCCGATTCTCAGACAGCTGAATCGGCCTACTTTTTATTAATTGAGAGATGTAAAAGTAATATACATTTCCCTTTGCCAAGCAAAAGACAAGTCTTTCACGTGCCATCGTGCATAGATGTTTAATTCGACAAAGCATAAAAACTAATTTATTTTGAAATACAAGCAACCAATTGTTAATTGATACAGTAAATGTCTTAAAAGCAATAAATGCACTTCTTAACAATTTAATTTTTTTGTACTTTTTTATTTCTTATAAACATTTGTGTTTTGTTGTAACTAATAAAAGACATTTCTAATGTTGTATTTTTAACTGATAAGTATAGGATTAATGAATTGGTATAAGATCATTTGTTTCATAAATTTTTATATTTGTTTTACAATTTTTAAGTTTTTAATATTTTTCTAATATCTTAAAATTTTTAATGGTAAACGCTTTAGTCATTAGACTGCAATCTGAAGATCTCGATGTCCAGTATTTTTATTTGTTTTAATTTTGATTTTAAACAGTAATAAAAAAGATAGGATAAGACATACTGTAGGAGGGTGATTGATTGTCTGGGCATGACTGGAAGAGTATGTGTCTTAGGTGAAAATTAATACAGGATATAATTTTTATAATGTCTGCTTTAAAATATAGTCAAAGTTTTTTAAACTATCGCTAATTAAAATCAAATGAACATCTTTAGAAAATGAAAATAAAAAAACTTCACTGTTTTGGGAGCAACAAACTGCGACAAACTGTGTAAACTCTTAAAAATTAAAATAACTTACTACTGGATTTTCTAAATTTATGTTTTGCTTTTAACTAAACGAACGGTCTTGGGGAAAACATTTACCCAAACTGCAAGGACTACATTATTAGCTCTTCCATTTCAAGTAAAGATTCAGGTTTTAAATTTCATCAAATTGCTATACGTTACATTTAGATAATAGTGAAAAATTTCATATAAATTGAGATAATGAGTAACACGCTATACATTTTACACTGCAGTGAGCTATCAGTTTCAACTGCAGCTGTATCGCACAAAAAGATTGTTGTTTAAATATGCTGGGTTTGGCAAGAAGTCGCCAAATGTGTAGCGAATGGGAGGAATTGAATGTGCACAGGCAGTTTGCTGCGTATGGATAACTTGCAGAACAGAGTGAAAAGGTTGTTCTGGCCTTGTTATGTGTTCTCAGCTTTCCTTGTCAGGAAGTACAGCGAATGAGTAGATAAGTGCACATTTAATTTCTTGACAAACCTAAGTATGTGAAATTATTTTTTGTTAGTGATATCCACTAGTGAATGAGTGCATAAACCACTAAACTCTAGTAGCTGGACTTCAGTTCAAATCACTGAGAAGAGGTAAGCTCCATAACATCTTCGATTCTTCTGATTTACGTATGTGGAACATAAATGGGAATCCATTTCCCATTTACTGAAAAGAGGGTAGCTCCATAAGATCTTCGATTCTTCTGATTTATGTATGTGGAACATAAATGGGAATCCATTTCCCATGGAAGATCGGAGATCAAGGCATCATGTGTGTTTTTCCAGTGAATTATCCAATCCATCTGATTACAAGTTTTTTCTTTTTTCGGGGGGGGGGAGGGAATTTTGAAAACAGAACAATTTGTTTTTATTCCATTTAATTATTTTATTTCCGATTTAACAATTGTGCAATGAACTAATAAATCTGTATTTTAGAAAAATTATGTACAAAATCTTACATTCAAATGTAATAAAACTCTCGAGTTTTTTAAATACTGTTAACTATCCCTAAGATAGTCCCTTAAGATTCCATATGATTTTGACCATTCGAGGACATGTTTCTGTTGGATAAGCATTGCTGAATATGTGTATTCCTACTACATCTCATGGGCAGTAAAGCTGAAGTTCACAGCAAAATATTTGTATTACATACGATTTATGTAATTGTATCTTTTTTATTTTATTCTTTAATTACTTTTGAGATACTTAATTATAAACTGTCAGTCAGCGCCCCTTTTTAGGTGGCACCCTCTTGCTACTGCCAGCCCTGCCGATGTTCTTGGTTTGTGCAGTTACATTTTAAAAGTCATGCTTGTTTTAGAACCGGATTATTAGCTATCTGTTTTACTCTTTGCTGGGAAATATTTAGTTTCTGTTGTAAACTCAGGCACAAGATATCAAGTTCTAATTCTGTTCATGTTCATGTTCTAGTTGTAAAGTTGTAACTCTCAGGCCAAAATCCGTATATATTTTAGTGCTGTTACCCATTGCTGTATTAAATTTTTGCAGTTGAATTCAGAGATAAGATAGGACGAAAATGCATCTGCAGTCTAGAAAGGTTAAACATGTGTTTAGATCACTTGAGAAATAGATTTAACCTTACGCTCTAAAATCATTGTTATTGTTCTTTTCATTGGATGAAAGTGCTTTAACTAATATAATTTTGACTTTTTTTTCCATTGCCAATTTTCTACATTACTACAATTACATTACTTTTCTACAGTACTAATTAAAACTATCTTTTCATGGGCCAATATGAAAATAATGAAAAATTAAAATTTTGTGCATATTTTTTAAAAATTGCTGCATGATTAAAGCAGTTGGTTCGTTCCTTTAATTAAAATTGTGTGCCTACGACCAACTATTGAACAGGTATTTAATTCAATAATCTTTTTGAAGCAAGCTGTGTATTACCTAGTCATAAATTTAGTCAAATTTATTAAATGAATAATCAAGCTTCCTAACTAATAATTTTTATTTCTCTGTCATATTGAAATTTGTTTTCATATTTTATTAGTTTTCATTATTAAAAATGTACTTGCCTGCTTCAGCAAGCCCCCCCAAAAATTACCTTAAACTTTTTGTTAAAAGTCGCCCCCTTTTCTTTTTAGTTGAATGGCGAAATGTCTATCGTCCCACCAGTATAGAAAAGTTTAATGTGCACTGTGTTTTAAATCACAATGTTGGCCTTCTTCGATTATTTCCAAGTATTACAGTTGAAGTGGTATGTAAATTGAATTTTAAACATATTTAATATTCGTATGACAGTTTCTACAACATATATCAGGGGTGGCCGAACTTCATGTTAGTAAGAGCACATGTTCATTCATTCAGGAAAGTTAGAGCCACAACGAGATTTTCTGAAAGCTGTAAGTGCACATTTACCTCATTTTTAAAGTACTCAAACTGGTTTTAAATGGAAGAATGTATGGTTGTAAACAGTCATTTAATGACAGTTTGTTTTACTTTCCTTTGGACATTGAGTGATTTTAATTTACCATACTTCATACATATATATTATTTGCATAGCAGCTGCATCACTTATCTACACACAAGAATGTGGCTTGCAAGCTGTGCGCCACCCCTGACATATATGATTGACATGTATACTTTGTTTGAAATGTGTTAATACTTTGTTTGCATATTAGGGAGAGTTTTTTTAAATTTGTCCTTTATTTTTTTAAATACTCATATACATTTTAGGTCACGTGTATAAAATTTTACTTTATGTCTTAAAAAATAGCTGTATGTAGAGAAGTGATCAAAAATCTGAATGTCAATATTCTTGCTAGGTTCGGGCTTTCTTGAGTCCACCAATAGAAGGTGTTGTTTTGCAAACATATGGAGCTGGTAATGGACCATCACAAAGAAAAGATTTGTTTGACGAATTAAAGCGTGCAAATAGGAGAGGTGTTATAATTGTAAACTGCACCCAGTGTTCGCTTGGACAGGTGGAAACTTCATATGAAACTGGAAGTGTATGTCTGATATTGTAATTACTTTTATTGATAACTAAAGGATTATATGATGAAAATGTTGCTATATTCATTCCTGAAACATATCTCCTGGATATGTTCTCTGATAGAGTCTTTGTTCACATTTGTTTTCATTGTTGAATTGTAATGTCTGAAAATCAATAATTGCTTATGTATGTGCATGAAAATTGTATATTAGGCTCAGTACCGATGTTTAGAAAATAAATATTTTAGGATTAATTCAATTTATTCATTTAAAAGAGCATATCATGTTGGATATACTGAATGTTTTTATGTGTTGAAAATACTGAAAGAAGTTAAAAATGAAATTATAATTAAAAAATAATAATGATAGCTATGAATTGCATGTACAAAAATGCCTGTTCCGTTTATATTATGCATTCGTTTCATGGTTACCATAATGCTTTAAAAGCTACTCTATTCTAAATGCATGTAATATTTCTTGACTGTGTGTAACTCTGCATATTTATTAACCTTTTTTCAGGCTCTCGTTGAAGCAGGTGTGGTTCCTGGGTCAGATATGACACCTGAAGCTGCATTAACAAAATTAAGTTATGTTCTTAGTAAAACAGAATGGTCAATTCAAACAAAAAGAACAGTATGTTTTTTCAGTATATGTATATGTGTATGTGTATCTTGTTAAAAAGATATTTTATTGCTTATTTCTGTTATGAATTCATCAGAAATTTATACTGAGCAAAGCAGTTAAATAATACACTTTATCATTAAGTAAGAGTTAAATATATTTTAATTGCTGAAAACCGAGTATTACCTGTAAATCCTTGAGCATTATCTCTCCCATGTATGAGAATATATCTAAAAGTGTAATCATATTTTTTTAAATTGAGCTCATTTCTGAGATTCAACTGATTCATTCCTAAAAATAAGACATTAAATATAATGCATTGAACTTCCTTCACAGTTGTTTTAGAAGGCTAATCAAAAAATACTATATTATTCGATAATTTTTTAGTTATTTATCATATCTGTTCTTACCACATTACTCATTCTGTTGGCGCCCAACTGGGATAGTGGTTAGTGATGCTGATTGCCGTACTAAAGGGAAAAGACATGGATGTTTGTAAATGTATAGTATCTGTGTGGCATGTGGGTACTCTAAATATGCAGTGAGCCGAAAGTCCTCTCCAGAAGTTGGTGGTAGAGGAAAGACTCTTGGACCTGTTTCTCCAGGGTGCTCTCCACCAAAGTTAGGGGCAGAACTGAGAAGTCATACTGCCACCTGTATGGTGCTGAATGCTCTTGCCAATGATAGGTGCATTCTTTTACTCCTTGCCACAGTGAATTTCGTGGGGTTCTTCTGATGTTACTGTCAGACAAGTGGGATAAGTCACAACAATACGTATTTCTATTACTCAGCTCTAAAATTGACATATGAGTAAAAGGACAAATATATTTTTTGGTTAGCATAATTTGTTACAGTGCCTTAGTACAGTCAGTGGGTTTTATCATATATCATCCACTTTTATATGAGTGAAATCATTTATCACTTTTCAAAGACCCAAGTTAGCATGCCATTTTTGCTGATCAGCATGCAATATTTTATTCATATTTTTGTGTGTTAGCTAATTCTGACTTGCAGGCTGGCTTTTTCTATTACTCCTTCTGAGACTGCATATTAATCCTTCTAATTATAAAGAGCTTATTGCAAAACCTATAAGGTGTTTCTCCTGCCTTCGTAGTGTAGTTGTCAGGGCGCTCGACGCGTATTCGAGGTCCGTGGTTCGAGTCCCTGCGAGGGCACAGTACATTTCTCACATCTCTTGATTTAAAAAAATACTAATTTCTCTACATTGGCGCCTGAACTAAAAGGGTGGTGGATGATGATTCTCCGCCACCAGGATTTGGCGATTGGATCCCCTATTCCCCAGTTGCCCTTTAAAAGAGGGAGTATATAAGGTATTTCACCTGACTTCAGGGTGTAGTGGTCAGCACCCTTGACACATATTTCAGAGGTCCGTAGTTCGAGTCCCGACGTGGGCACTGCACATTTCTCACATCTCCTGCTTTCAAAAATTACCTAACGTCTCTGCAAACCTTACAGATTGTTTGGATTGCTTGTTTCATTGGATTTTGTTCTGTTTATGATGGTAGTTTCTTGATATTACATCTAATAATCACAAATACTATTAATTAATTTACTGTTTCTCTTGCATGTCACTTCTGTTTTATTGTTGTTGGCTGCTTTTTTTGTTTTCAAATTATATATTGTTTAGAATATGTATATTAATAAGTATGTTTGATTTTTCAATGTGCTATTTTTTATATTGTAATATGCATTTCCACACATTTGTTGTTATTCATAATTTTTTTATGCATGCATGTGTGTGATCTATGGAAAGGAAGAGGCGGAGAAAGAGTATGTGTATGAATGTGTGTGTATATGCATATAATTAGTATATTAGCACAAACACAATGACAGCTATCTGGACACATGCCTGAGAATATTTCTATTAAACTAGAAGGTAATAAACATATGTGCTTTCCATGCATGATGCTGTAAAGAGAAGTCTTATTCCAGTTTGTGAAATAAAGTACTCTACTGGAGCTGGAATTTACAAAACAAAACAAAAAAAATAGCCCATGCCAAGTAGCAATATCTTAGCTATATGTCTAGAAATATAATTTGTTCAATCTAGGAAACAGTAAATTATATTCCATAAGTTCTCACCATTTTGTAGGTCGTGCTTTTGCAGCTTATGCACTAGTAATTTGTGTAGAAATAATTCCATATATACACAATAAATTGTTCATGAAATGTAACACCTTTCTTTGCTTTCAGCTGACCTTTTCTTTTCCCCATGGCTTGCGCTGTCACAGAGTCTGACTGTGACTAAGATCAGATGAATTTGGAACCCATTTCAGAGTTTAGAATCCATTTTGGCAAAGTATAGATATGCCAGTGTATGGTTGAATAAGATTTAGGGAGAAAAGCATGTGTTCTTGTGGATGAAATTGAGCTACTGGAGGCAGAGAATGCTTCCAGAATTCCCTAGTATCAGAGGCCTTTTATGGTTCTTCTGACAAAAACAAGTCTCTGATATCAGAGAAACCAATAATCACTCCCACTTGCGCATTATCTGGAATATTAACTTGCTTCACATAGGTTTGGAGATCCTTTCATTTGGTCAGAGGCAGACTCTGTATCCAATATTTTCCTCTCAAACTGAGAAAGGGCGACTCATTGGAAGAAATCACTCTTCCCTATTTAATTTTCATCTAGGACAAGTTAGGCTTGGCTCATGCAAAACACTTTTGTTACATACGTCTGAAAAGTTTCCAACCTAACAAAGAAAAAAGATATTTTTCCTCCAAAATTACCTTTATTTTTCGACTTAAGTCTCCTCTAAGTCTATATGTTTCTTCCAGCGATGCTCCCATCCTTTTAACCCACCCAAATAATATGTGGAATCTTTCTCTGCAAAGTAGTTATTAACAAAAGTCATAACTTCATTTGATGAAAATCTTTAAGTCACTTGGTGCCAGGTCTGGCGAATAGAGTGGGTATTCAAGCATTTTAAACCCTAATTCATGGATTTTTGCCATTGCAACCCCTGAGGTTTGAGATGGAGTATTGTCTTGGTGAAACAAAATTATTTTCTTTTGTAAATGTGGCCGTTTTTCCACAATTTCTGCCTTCAACTTGTCAAGTAGCATTGCAAAGTATGCTGTCAAGTAGCATTGCAAAGTATGCTCTGGTAATTGTCTTTCCCTTTTCAAGATAATGTATTAAGACAATCCCATGGTTGTTCCAGAAAACTGTTGCCATCACTTTCCCAGTAGAAGGAACAGTTTTTGCCTTTTTTTGGAGCCGATTCACCCTTTGCAGTATCCTGTTTTGACTGTGTTTTTGTTTCTGGGCTGTGATCGTGAATCCAGGTTTCATCTAGAGTGATTAATAGTCGAAAAAACTCCAATTGCGCCAACAGAGGGGTGCAAATGTCCATTCGGACACGTTTTTGGTCTAAAGTGAGCGAACACGGCACCCAATTTGCAGCCAGCTTGCGCATACCTAAATCTTGGTTCAGTATGTGGCAACACGTTCTTTGGACATGCTCGTAGCCTCTGCTATATCTCTAACCTTGATTTGACGGTCGTTCAGCACCATTTGGTGGATTTTTAGCGATGTTTTCGTCAGTCGTTGCAGTTTATGGCCGTCCTGAACATTCATCATCACCCAAGTTGGTTCAGCCTTTGTTTAAATTCAGCTGCCCAAAATTTCACTGTAGTAAATGATGGTGCAGAGTCTCCATACACTGTGTCCAACTATTCTCTAAAATCTGAGTAGGCATATTACCGTTCAAAAACAGGTCTCTAATGACAGCACGATACTTGTTTTTTCCATTTTTACAAAAACGACCTCATCAACTCACAAACGTATTTGTCAAACAAAAAATTCGTTTTCAAACTGGCTGAAATTTTGATTGGTAGTTATTAAGTGATGCCCAAACTAAGTTCTCGTTCGTTCTGCGCTTAATTTTATGCCTCATGGAGCTGTGTACAAAAGCAATGTCAGTTATAACTACCCTTGCCTACACCAATCATATCTCTTGATTCCTTACACATTCCTTATAACCACCCTTCCCCCCACTGTTACTGTGTAAGAGCTTTTATTAGCTCTTTTATTATAAATTAAGTTTTAAATATTTATCTTTAATTTAGTATGAAAAAAGTTACAGATTAATTACAGTAAACTTAGTATTTCATTTTTTTACAAAATTATTTCAAGAATGCTTAGTGTTTAAATGTAGGCCGAGACTGCATCAGCAGCCAGTAAATCCATCAGTTTGCACTTGTTTTTCTTTCCTTTTTACAAGCACTGATACTTGAAATAATTCAGTTTATTAATGTCATGTTTTGGCTTAAAAACATTTCTTATCACCATCTTTATTAAGTAATGTAATAATCAGCCTTTAAATGTAGTTTTTTAAACTTTGTGCATGGATGTCTGTTAATTATATGGTATTAAAATAATACAACAGAAAATTGTATTGCAAGAATCCTGGATAAAGGGCAAGATGATGATAGTTTGTGAAGTGAAAAGTTAGGGGTACTCTGTAATTATAAAGGAAGATTAAGAAATGTTTGAGAGCCTATGTTATAGAAAATACTTTGAAGCATGTGGTGAATAAGACGTGAGAAATAAACAGTCTATAATACCACAAATTATATAAAACATTTAGACTGCAGTTTAGATGTGCATATTCTATTCGCTATGAAAAACCCACTTGTATAATAAGTCTATGCAAGTTCTTAATGAATGTTGTTTCATATGCTGTCCTAGGAGTAAAAATATTTTCTGAACTTAAAAATTTCTTACTTAGCTTGTTCTCAATTATTCAGATTATTGTAATTCAATGCCTCTTATGCTGTAACCCATATTGCTAAGTATTGAGTAGCTTTTTAATTCAATCATGTAAAGTATGTAAAATAGGATGGTAAAGAAATTTGTTTTTAATTAGAAGCCTTTCTTCATTCTATTATAAAAGTTTGAATCTTCTTTGCATTCAAGTACCATAATTTCAGGTAGAAAGCTGCCGTGGTGTATACGCCGGACGCATGATAATTGATAAAAAAATTAAAGTTCATGGAATAAACCGCATCGCCGTATACGCCGCTGCAAAGCTTTCCAAAACATGGAACTTAATATTCATTTATTCCTGCCATATTGATGTAATCATCATCGATAACATTTTACAACATTTACAACATAAATATAATCAGTAATATATAAATAAATAAGGAAGAAACATCTTACCTTGAACTTGCTGAAAACAAACTCTGTTGATTTCTAATATATATTATTTTGGCGTGTTTAGTAAACTTCGTTTATCACCATAAATTACCATATTAGAATTTTTTAATTAAATTACATTTATTTATACAAAACCTTCAAGATCCGACTAATCGAGGTCAGAATTAAATAAATGCAACAAATGGCTATCGAAGGCAATTTCATCATACTGTTCTAAATCAGTTCTTTCAACGTTGCTACATTCACTTGCATTTTCTGTTTCGATGATTTTAGATTTAATGAAAGCTGATACGACTGTATCAGCTCGGCCTGATTGCCATGATTTATAAACCCCATAAAGTAGTCTCCCATGGAGGTAAGAAGTAAGAAGGAGAGGCCGTTAGCCGGTTTTTCCCATACACTGCTTTGAAGCACTGCGATCCCTGCGTGGTGACCAAAACATTCGGTTACTTACCATTAAGATCAATAGGTTTTGACATGATCGGATGTAAATATTTTGAAATTACAACATATACATATAAATGTATATATTTTCTTTTTCCACAATATTTCAGAGTCCTAAGTATGTGAAAAGAATACAGTTTTAAACAACATTTCATTCTCAACGGAATTAAATGCTATACTTTCACAGAACAGTTTGCTCAGAACGGTTTGATCTGAATGAAATATTTTCACAAGTTTTCGTTAATTACATTAGAAAAAATTTTTAAGGTAATTCGATTTTTTTGGTTAAGGATTACAAAAATTAAGATCAAAGTTTATTTTATTATCAATATTAAAATTATGCATTATTTCTTTTCTATTTATAGAGCTTCTTCCTAAAATACTTTCTCAAATATGGCATGATTTTTTTAGCTTCTGAGACATATTTTAAATCGAAAAATCTAAGTCCATTTATAATTAATGCTGTATTTGGTCCATTTCAAATTAGAGCACCATTTATTTTAATAGTGAAACATGTTAAATAGTACTTAACTTTCTCTGAATATTTCTGAAAGGGAATAGAAAAGGGATTTTTTTAAATATTATTTAAAACTTGTAACTGGGTTGTTATAAAATGTAAGGGAATAATTCTTTTAATTATACTTATCAGATCTTTTTTACCCTTATTTTCAACAACACATATTCTAAAACACTTCTTTATTACTTGCTTAAGTACGCATCTCATGCTTTGCAATACCTTTTAACAGATTGTTTTCCACTACGAACAATTCTTGTTAAATAGTTTTAAAAACGTATGTGTCAACAGGATTTCAATTTATGTTTACAATTCAATGTTAAGGTTATTATGTATTTATATAATATTTATAACCATTATAAATTTAGATACACTTAATACTTAGACTTCTTCACAATGACTGTTACAGGAGTTCATGAATGAATAAATCCTTCATTTCAAATACATTTATAAATAATTTATAAATGTTTACTATTTTGTTATATACAGATACATGCTTTTTGCAAGCATATGGATACATATTCACTATATTTCTTGAGTAAAGTAATTCGCAATAATTTAGCATATACCCAATAATTTTACATAAGAAATAATTTGAATGAAAATTACATGCATCATTTTTAATACCTACTCAAAGGTAAGTTTTTCTTTGAAATTCCTCCAAGATGGCATCTCTCCCTTTAGGCAGATAGCCCTTGCATGCCTTACTCTATTTTATAAAAACTTAACCTGACCTATGTGCCTAATTGCAAATATTTTAACATGCATAATTTTATATTTACATTTGCCTTCAAGTTTCAAACTTTTGACTTAAAACACATTTTAGAATACATTCCATTACCAAATTCAAATCTTTAAGTAAATTTATGATTGGACCTCCTTTGGCAGGATACACAGATGTTTTGACCTCCGTCAGTTACCCTATTTTCTAATTCTTAATATGCTGTCTTGACGATATGTCATGTTTACATGGTCCATCATCTTGACCACACATTGTAATTCCGCCGAATTCGCAAATGTATCCGTCTTCTGTTACACACGTTTGTGCAAAACTGTACATAATTTTACACAAATGTATGATTACAAATCAAGAAAAAGTTAACTTATTGGCATATCTGTGTGCATATTTTTTAATTTTGATGAGGATTGCAGCATTTGGTGGTAATTTTATTTTTTAATTAACCCAAATAAGTAAAAAGTGTGAAGGGATTATTTTTCAGTTATATAAAAATAAAATGATGAGTTTAAAATGAGCAACTATAAAGCCTCTCTTCTAACAATTTTTAAAAAGTACATGTTACAATAATATGTGGATGACAAAATATTTTATTTAAAACATTTTGGTGTTTGAAACATAAAATAAAAGTAGCAAATACTCTATGAAGGTTATCGAAAGACGTATACAGTTTTAAAGCTACTGTAAGGTACTTTTCATTCTTTAAGTATAACATTTTTGCTAAACTCTATATTTTTGTAGTTCAACAGCTTAGAATTTTATAAAACAAATTCATAATCAAAATCACTTTTGTTAGTCATTGAAAAATAACCAAAATATGATTTTTGCAGAAATGTGTCTAAACGATACAAACTGCTATTATCCATCACACAATTAATGTTTATTTTTTGCGGAAATGTCTCGTTTTTCGATTTGTATAGAACTGTTGTGTGTCAAAATACTATTGAAGCGCTGTCAAGGGTCTGAATGTAAACAAAAAACACCCCAAACCCAAAAAACCGAAGCTTCAGAGCAGCGCTTTACTTGTAGTGCAGAGTTGACCCCTCCTTCCTTTTTTACCTCCATGCAGCCTCCTCATATGAAGCTTTTTCTCATTTGTCTGGAATTTATGAAGGAATGGAGTCCACTTTGCATCCATTCATCCCACTGCTTTCGTAGTTAATGCTTGAAAATTCTATTGATAGTGATCCAGCGGCTGTAAAATTTTTGTAAGCCCACCTGGTATCACTGAGACATCAGTGCTAAGTTTTTTTGCTTTGGATCGTACCGTATTGGCTAAATGGAATCGCACTTAAGTCCAGAACGATGAATCCTCGGGGTTGAAAAAAAGCACCTTTCCTTTTTCAATAAATTTCTCTTCAGCCAAAACAACATCACTTCTTCGCACATGCATCCTTTTTTGTTGGCACAAATAATAACTCTTATAGGGAAGTTTCCTTTTGGAATTGTTTTTCGTTTGAAAATTATCAAAGGGGTTAATATCTCTCCATTGGCAGCACAACCCAAAACAGAAGTAAAAGAAGTGTTTTCATTCCTGGTTGTTAACACTGAAATAGTTTTTTCACCTATTGAATGAACAGTTCTCGGGGGACAGTGAAAAGTAATGGGCACTTAATCCATATTAACTGGTTGCCCTCTTTTAATTTTTTAGATGTGACCTCCAAAAAAAAGCTATCTTTTTTTCAAGACAGTTCATGGAAAGCTTTTTGTCCAACTGTTGTTTTGGCCTTGACAGATAATTTCTTTCGCTTCATGAACCTGAAACACCAATTAGACCCTTCAACAAAATTTTTAACGCCCATTTGTCGAGCAACTACTTTTGCTTGAAGGCAAATTCTATCTGTTGATAGTGATAATCCATTTCCTGTCTGCTCTACTGTTCGTTTCTCTAAATTGTCTTCTAAAACAGATGCTACTTCGACGAGATCTTTTATTCTTAGGCATTTTCTCTAATTCTTGTTCGGACTTCCACTGCTGATACTTGATATTCTTGCTCAACTTGATATTCTTTAGCCGCAGCAAGATTTCCAATTTTGATCACTTTCTTCAATGCTGAAAGCCTAAAAGCAGCTGTATAACTTTTCCTTCAGTAGGAGCCATAATAATAATAATATTTTTAATCCACGAATGATAAGATAAACAAAAAACGCAAGCTTCAAAGCAGTAAAAACGTGTAAGAATGAACTTAGCACTTGGCAAGTAAACGTAACTGTTTCCAATAAAAAAAGTCATAAAAAAAACATGGGCAAAACCATGGAGTTTAGCATAAAGTACATGCATTATGGTGTCTTTACACATAGCGCCACTTATCTTAGACGAGTTTGAACTTACTGCACTGCCGTAGCACAATCTGAGGTTAAAATATTGCAGCAAATTCTAACTTAACCGTTTCGCTTCTGCATAACTTAGAACCTGAACGAGCAAAGTTTTAAGGACAGAGGAAAAATAAAATTCTCTCAGATATGCAACAGATGTTTTCAACTTTTAAACACTTATAAGACGCGGCTTATGTACCCGAAATTATGGTAATTAATATATCTACTGGAAGCAAATGGAGTGATTATTCAACAGGATAGCATATATGACCAAAAAATATTTAATTTTTAAATATCTGCCTTTCTTTAATTAGATGATGAAAACAAACCTGAGAGGTGAACTTACAGTTCATAAAGAAATGAAAGTTGAAGACTTGGATGTTTTTACGTCAATCATTCAATCACTTCGACTTTCAACTTCAGAGGTATGCAATTATTTTATAGTTTCTCATGTATGTAATTATAGAATATACCCAGGGTATGAAAGTTTTTATTTGTGTTTATATTCCTAAGTTTTAAAACATGAATATTTTGTGTATTATTCTTTACTATACTTACTTACTTTTGTGTACTATTTTTTGTGCATTTGTACTATTTTACTTACTTTTGTGTACTATTTTTTGTGCATTTGTACTATTTTACTTACTTTTGTGTATTCTACTTTATTATTTTCCTTTCTGGTTTAAATGTATCATTAAATGCAGTTTCTTCAAGTATATATAATGTTGACCTTGTGTTTTTCAATCTAGTGAAGAATATAGGTTTATAAAATTTGCGAGATTTTTATACCTTTTTCTTCCAGAGGAATAGCAAATACCAGCTTGAACAAATTTTGTAATGTTATTTTAATATTTGTATATTATTATTACAAATGTGATTGAAGGCCAGCACTTTCATAGTAAGTGCAATGGTTTCCTAACACATGCCATGCGTTTGCATATTAGATGTGCCATTATATTAATTTCAGGTATGATTTTAATAGTTGATGTCTACTGTTCCCCCTTCCAGTCTGCTTTGAAGTCTGAAAATCAAAGACATATTGATTAAACATGGCAACTAGTGGACTGATACATCAGTAAATTGCTGCATGTTGATACAATAGTAAAATTGAGTACCAATTATAAATAGTATCTGAAGTTTGTTCTGCAAGCTTATTCTCTGTTCATTATTCAAGTTTTAATAAATAAATAAAGGAGAGAAATTTCAGTTGAAAACGACAATCAGGCTGAGTATTGAAAAGATGAGATGTAAATATGATAAGAATGGAAATATTTCTCATTGTAATTTATGTATCCACCAACATATTTTCTCAAATTTTTAATGTTGTTTAGTGAAACATTTTTAAGACTTTGTATTCAAAAAACAAGACTGCAACATCATGAGTTCAGAATGTGGTTTTCTTCCTCAATGAAGAGTTTACCATTAAAAATTTTTAAATTGTAAAACATTATAAAAAATTTAAAGAACTAATTTTATGGCAATTAACATTAGAAATATTTTGTGCTGATTTCCGTAAAGCTTCAAATGTTCATAAAAGTTATCAGTTGGATAGATTTTAATTTATATTAATTAGATATGTTATTGAAAAAGTAATACAGAGGTTTTTATTTAGTAAAATATTTATTTATTGCTCTTAAATCACTGAATATGTTAATCGATCATAAATTGATTATATCTAAACGATGAAGATTTGTGCTTTCTCAGGTAACAGCATTCTGAGAATTATCTATGTGTAAGGGCACACTGAAGATAAAACATCTTTATTTTACAACATATATCACTGATTTTTAATAACTTAGTGTTATTCTAGAACTGAGAGCTTTGGTCAAATGACAATGATTTGAGAATCTGTAAGGTTACATAGAAAATAAAGGTCTTATGTTTGCACAGTGGCAACACATACCAACGGCTCCTTTTAGATTCGTTTCATTCATCAGTTTCTGAAGCAAAATCATGTGTACTGATTTTATTTTGCCATAACAGCATTTTACAGCTTAAGTAAGGATAACAGAAGAAACACCTCTTCTTAGAAGTTAAAAAGTAAAATGGAAATAAAATATGTAATTAATCTACATTCGATAATTTCAAAGAAAGGGCATTTAAAAGAATAGTAAAAGTGTGTGATTCAACTCAAATTCTGGAAAAGTGAAAATTCTGCATGTAATGTCTCTCATAGACTGCACTTATCTTATATCCTGATTTTCATGTATTACTCTTTTGATAGGTAGTGACTTTTTTACATGAAAAATAATACATTGTAATAAAAAGGGCATAGCACATTTTATTATTTATTTGTAAATTAACCATTTCTTTCTTTCTTTGTTGTATTTCAAAGTTATTTAGTTTGGTAAATATGTAAAAATTATGCTTCATGATAGCTTATCAGCAGTGATATATTACTGGCATAACTAATGCTAGATATTGTTTCAAGAAATGAAACATATCAGTCTACAGCATGGTGATTATGACATCTTTATGAAGTCAAATGTGGATTCTGTGTCAGGGGGGACAAAAAGGATAAGAAAACTATGAAGTAGTTCCATGAAGCATCATGGTGTAATCCTAGAAACTGCAACATTCCATATGAATAGCAACAGATATGACTGTATCAGTATCTAGTATGTGTTCCTGAAACTCCAGTACTTGCACTGAATTGGCTTGGTAAAAGCAGTATGGAGTTTTTGCATATTC
The DNA here is from genome assembly GCA_000611955.2 of Stegodyphus mimosarum. Lineage (NCBI taxonomy): Eukaryota > Metazoa > Arthropoda > Arachnida > Araneae > Eresidae > Stegodyphus > Stegodyphus mimosarum. The sequence goes on from KK113229.1 coordinate 433,882, forward strand.
TGTAGTGATGGTCTTCTCTCTGTGCTCATTTTGTGAGAGTGGTGCATTACATGCAGTGTTAACATACAAGTTTATGTACATGCAGCATTAAGATGAGCAGCTAAGTCACTTTCTCTAGCAACTGTATCCCTAGCCATCCGAAGCTGTCAGATCTCGTAATCATGGTGGCCATAAAACTGGACTCCCTCCCCCCCACATCCAGTCCAGTTCCCTGTGTTTTCCATATGCAGCCAGTGCATAGATTACTGTTAGATACTAGATGCAGCATTTTAAATACCATTGAACTAGCATGACATTATTTCACAACACACATGCATGGTGGACCTTTCGAACATCTTCCTCTTTAAATATATGCAAGTACCTATGTTCATGTTTCTGATATTTGTTTCCTTGTACTGGATATGATGCCATACTTTTTTTTTGCATTTATTTTGCAAACTATTGGTCATCTTTTGCGGGGCATTTTTTATATATATTCTAAGCCAGAAATCTTGCTGTGCAGAGTATGGATGTTCTTGATGAGGTACTGTGTTTGTAGTTTATTTTCCTGATTACGTTTTTTACAATTAAACAGACGAGATGTTCGGAATTTTTTTCCCTCATACATAATGTAAATAAATACCCTGGTGTCCCTTACAGAGCCTTCCTTGAAGGCCTCCATCCTCACAGGTCGGTAACCATCATGTATTTTTCATGACTAATGAAGCTTATATCTTTTCTTTATTTGGCAGTTTTGCTCAGAGGAATGCAGTCTTTGAATTTCAATCATTAATGTAAAAGTGCCTATGTTGTATTTTAGTAGTTATATTTTATCTTGTTGGAAGATGAAATGGCAGTACTTTTGGAATGATGCTGATCTTCGTACTCCATATCACGTTAAATATTCTCACTGCGTTCTTCAAGAACTTTAAGACATACACAGTAAAAATTGTTCTTTATTTCAATACTTCAAATGTACACCACTCAGTAGATGGTCTGTGTTCTGTCAACGATTCTACAGAAATTTATCCTTAGTGTTGGCATATTTATCAGCAGAAAAGTGGGTGAAAGGCAAGCTCCTTATTGCTATTATCACAGTTTCTTTCCAGTTCCTTTGATGACAACTCAAAGGAATGGCATCAAATATTTCAAAGGATCCATATTGTTGAGGTTTTTTTTTTCTTCCATAGTAGTAAAATTAGGGTATAAAATTAGAAGAGATCAGAATTGGATTCAGCATATGACAATGCACAGATATAGAAATGAAATGACAATAAATATGTTACAAAGCAAAAATTTAAAAAGAAAAATTAAATTGTAATGTAAGAAGCAAGTTTCTTTGGGAAGGTAGACATCTGCCTGATCTTGTGACAATTTCTGTCCTAGAAAGTTCGGTGGCCAATTTCTGTTGCTGAATTATCATTAAAGTTTCTGTTTGGTTTTGGTTCACTAAAATCAGAGTCTGAAAGCAAATGGATTGGTTTTACACGATCTATAGACATAGGTGAGAGTAGGTCCGGCCACCCGGGCGGCTTACATAGACTAATCGGGTATTGTCTGGATCCCGCAACTGTTTAGTGCAGCACCTCCGGTGCCCCATAAGGAACTCGTGAACAAATAAAAGTTAAGACAGTTTGAATGCAGTAAGTTTATCTTGTGAAGAACGAATAGTTACATTTTTGTCTTTGAACCTTAACAAAACTTTGCTTTTTTGTACAGTTAATTTTGCCATCATTCGATGTTCTTAACACAGTTATGCAAAGCAGAATTCCATTAATTCATGTTCTGCAATCAATGACTTATGATCTGTTTAAAGACATTTTATCAAAGTTTGTAAAAGCAATCCTTGTTTTGTCTTCTAATTCTATATATGATGTGATTTATGGTGACATTTAAAATCAGAAGAAAGATGAAGATTTAGTACAGGGAGGTACAACTTCCAAAGTAATGGAAGAACTTTCAAGAGGAAGACAAAAATGAGTTTTATTTCCATGTTAGAAGCTACTTCTGCTGAGTATGTGATTACATTACATAAATTTCGAATCAACTATGAAGTGATTTTACATGCTAAAGTTGCAGATGTTCTTCGTCTAGTAAATGCATCTTTTTCTGATATAAGATTTTTTGAATAGACTTCCAGTTTTGCTTTATTTAATCATGACAGATGATGGTGTTGATGTTGCAACTGATAAATTGCAGTCGTACTTTTGCAGTTTATAATTAGAAAACTTAGATAAAGTTATAAAATCAGGTAGGATTGACACCCTGTGAAGTTTAATTGGGAAACTGAAAAGTACTGACGGAATTTTAAATTATAGTGAACTGTCTAGAATAATGTTGGCCATTTTGGCAATTCTCCAAAGTAATGTAGAGTGGAGGGGATTTTCAAACTTGTATTAGCAAAAGCAAGCCTAAATGGCAGTTGCTATGAAAAAAATTATGGAATTTCTTAATGAAAGCAAACTCTGCTACTCATCATAGCATTTGTATGAAAATGGGTTAAAATATTATTATTATTTGTTAAAAGATGCACATAACAAAAATGTTTTTTAAATGTAAGTATTTTGTACTGTTTGCATTTATGAATTTGTAACTATATAAAGTTAATTCATCATTAAAAAGTATATTTTTATCATTTAAAAAATCTTTTGTCATTGAGAAAAATCTGATTTTTGAGTGTTGTGGGTTGGCAAGTATGCATCTAGATTGTGTATAACTGGGAAGATTGCACAGTGGCTTTCTCATCTGGAAATCATATTTTAATGTTGGTTATGTTATGCCTCCTGCAGAAAAGGAGGAACTCCTATCAGCAGATATCAGAAATTGAGCACGACATGATTGTGGCCCACCAGGACTGCAGTGTATTGTTCCACAACTTTGCTGCTCATTTTGTTCGGGATCCCATGACTGTTTAGTCAGTAATGAATCTGTGGGTTCACGAGGTCCATATTGAATGCCATGCAGGATCTCAGCGAACCCAGGCTGCCAATGCCTGAAAGGACAGACATGTCATCCTTCCTTTGTGGGATCATACAGCCAAGTCATGTACCGAGTCAGAAACATGATTCAAATGCAGTATGATAAACGACCACATGGACTTTCTTTCTTTGTTCACCCTTGGTGGGGCAATTAACATATCAACCAGGTGGCCCTGCTACAGAATTAACTTTGCTATGTAATACATTGAGTGTGACTACAAGCTTTTAATACACTTACTGATAAAAAAAATATAAAATAATACATTAGCAAAGGCAATATACATAAACTATTCAAGGTTAAGTTAGAGTATATGAAAAAATAAGTAATATATATATATTCACATATGTTAAATTAAAAAAAAATTAAAAACTTATGTGAAAGAAATGAGACAAAAGCAAATAAAAATAAGCAGTAGAGAAAGGTTAACTTAAATAAGATGCATTAAACACTAGTACAGAACACACGGGGACAGACAGTGCTGGTGATGAGGATAGCAGCTGAAAATTACCCCTGCCTGTTTCAGATATTAAATGTGATACTGACTCAGTCATGTATCCATTTGAAAGCAAAGCGATTTTTTAAGTAACTTCAGCCCATGCATGGATATGCTCCTTTGCTGGCTGTCTAAGGTGATGGTTTGCAGTCTTTCTGCAATTGACACAGTGATCTGGACCTTCTGCCACCCTGCATGAGCAGTGGTCATTTTCATATTGTCTAAAGGTAAGTGAAACGTCATCTGCAGCACCATGAATGTTCAGTGTGGCATTTATTGTTGTGGCCTACCTTAATGCTGCAGCAGACAGGCACACCTACAGTGATGGAACGAATGACAATAGATGCAGGAGTGACATCACATCATCATTATAGACGAATCTTGGTTCTGCATACAGCATCATGTTGGGCATCTGTTTGTGGAGGCACTGAGGAGGATAAATGTTGCCAGCTTGTATTCATCATAGTTATTCAGGCCTAGGAATTATGTGTGCTGATATGGACTGCCTTTGCATGCACATCTAGTTCCCTCTATTCTCACAGCTAGTAATGGGCCATCCATTCTGACATGTTAAGGCTTGTGGCTGTGCCTTATCTTCACAGCCTGCATGAGGCTATCAGTCAGCTTGGAGTTGTGCAGCCACATGTTGCCTGTGGGGTCCTGACCATCCTCAATACAGCAGATGTTTGACTATTGCCTTGGTCAGCACATTCTCTAGGTCTCTCATCCATTGAAAGTATTCGGTCATGGGTTGCCAAGAGACTGGCACATCACCACCCACTAGCCCCTGTGATTGACGAACTGTGGCATAGATTTGAAGCTGCTATCTATGTCCAATATCAAACTCAATTAAGCTGTAGGATTACAACCATTGGTACTATCAGAGGTGGCAGAGTACTGGATTTTGTAGGCTATGTATCCCAAACCACCCACAAATTTAATCCTCTGTTCTTCCCATTATACTGTATACGCACAATAAATAAGATTCTGCTATTTTCTTACCTTCCTGGTGTAGTGATTTTAATGGCCAGCAGTGTATATCCTAAATTACGTTTTCAGGATATCAAAAATGTAAGTTGAATTTTGTGATTTGGCCAACTATAGTAGGGTTATAGGTATGTCTCTCTTTTTCCATTTGTAGTTGATTTGTTTTCATTAAAAAAAATTGGTGACCTGTTTTATTTATGTCTCTTTTTGTCTTAAGCAATCATGCATTACTTTCTGGATGTACTATGTAACATTGAGATATTTTATAATAATAGGTACATGAAGTACTTACCATAATTTATGTAGATGAAAAAACCGTGTTATTCGATTATCCATAAAAAGTAAAATTTCCAAAAGTTGCAATTACGAAATCTTCAGCTTGCACTTAAATTTTCTTATGATGTGAGTCAGTTCATGCATTTCCTGTCTCTTTTCATGTTGTTGAATTAACCAACTCAAAATTTTTTTTCTAAATATTTTCATTGAGTTTTCAACACTATATTGTTTAGATATGTTCTCGAAGGTATGTGAAGGTTTCGTAAGTTTTGAAATGAGTCATTTGTTCATTGCAGAAAAAAAAAACACCACCTGAAGACCATTAATTTGCCAATAGACAGTTAATTGAGTCTCAGTAGCCATTGGTATTCAAATGATATCTGAACAGTCGTACTTGGTGATAGGGCCAGCTTTAAGCATTGAACCCCAAATGCTATCTCTGTCCTTAAATTTTGCAGTTTTTTCTCTGTCACCTTGTATACTAACCATCTTTGGCAGCAGCCCTGCTTGGAGATGCAGATTTCATCTACATATCACTGCATGGCTGATAAGCCTTTGTCATAGATATGTTGCTGCCCAGACAGTGTATTGGTTAGTGACATTCACAGCTACACCAGTGTGCCCTGGTTCAATTCCTAGGGAAGTCATGGATGTTTGTAAGGATGGTGTGTCTGTGCAGCAATGAGGCATTCAAAATACATGGCGAGTCGAAAGTCCTCTCAATAGATTACTGATTGAGGAAGGGGTGGGAGACCCTCGAACTGCTCTGAGATGTTCTCCCTCAAAATTGGAGCAGAACTACATAGTTAATATGACAGGACCCTATCTGTATGGCCAGTGGTAAAATTCTTGTGCCCTGACTACCTGTACCTGTCATAGATATTTTTCATGTCTATGACAGAGATGATTGCTCATGATTCTTCCTGAACAAATAAACTATCACTGACATGATATCTCATATGGATATATGATGAAAGGCTGATTTTCCCAGGCTTTTCCCAAGACAAAAGAAAATCCACAGTCACTATTAAAACTGAACTTGAATTCAACTCTGTATAGTCTTCAACCCAGTACTTTGTCTTGGCTTTATTGGCTGTAAAGATGACACCATCTTAATCAGACATCTCTTAAAAATGCAAAAGTAGTATACATTGCAGCGACTTTTTTTGCGTGATGACCATGCTGGCAAAGCTTGTTTGGTTATTTGAATATCAGTAGCAACTGAAAAGGTCCAGGCCAACTGTGTGTTAATTGTACAATGGTTTCTTTATGTCTTCAATAACAAATAAGGGTATTCTTTTGCATCTTTTCCCTCAGGTAACCTTGCCTAGCAAAATGACGTGACATTTCCCTCCCCCCTATGTTTTGCATGGGGGGAGAGGGGACTGTCTTGTATTCACATTATGCAAGCTGGAAAGCATGTTAATCCACAAGAAACAAACCTAAGGCTGCCAGTATTTAAGTGTTTCAGCTATTCGGGCATTGGTGGACCTTAAGGTTTATGAAGGCTCAATATTTTTGCAGTATATATAGAGCATTAGCATGCTTAAAAATGACAGTCATCTTTATTGTGCTTTACAAAACTTTTGCCTTTTATTTCCACTGATTATTTTTAGTTACATGATATATCATGCACTTGTATGTTTAAATGTAGGAAATTGATGCTCTGCAAGATGCTCTCTCTCCTACAATTTTATGCAGTATTGTATCTGAAGGCAACTTAGAGAAGCTTGAAATTATGAGGCAGTTCGTAAGTATTTTTAGAATATGTTAGTATGTAAAACATAAAAGTTCTGTGATTTTACATGTTGAATTTTTATAATATTTTTACATCATGGGTTTCATGTAAAGTATATCAATATAACAGTCCTTGATGCAGTTGAAAATATCAAAACTCTTGATATTCATTTTGGAGTGTAATTGTTTTTGTTATGTGAACTCAACAGAAGGAAAAATTTTTATTTTATGATACTAATTTTTAAACTACACCTCTCAGACAGTTTTTGAGTTTTAAATTTTTACAGTTACATGTTAAGAGAAACATGCTAATGTAAAATGTAAAATTAAGCCCAAAACTATCTCAGATTTGCAAAGACTTTGTATAAAACTTGAGATAGCAGGAAAATAGTGAAAAATTTAAAATATGAAAACATGAAAATAGTGAAAGGGAATATGAAAAGAGGCATTCAGTCGTAAAAACTGAAAAGTTCAAAATGACTGATAAATAGCAAAACACAAGCATAAAATTTGCCACATGTAGAATTAAATTATCAAACCAATAATTTCAGTATCTCAGACTGAGATTACATCCAAAGTTAACAGAATTAAACATTAAATTCCATTAACCTGCTAGAATGAAAATATTCATAACAAAAGTAAATTGGCACTACAAATAGCAAAATCATATAAAAATGCAAACTAAAAATTACTGAATTTTACATTCTTAAGATATTTAGAAGCAGAATTAATAATAGCTGAAGTTGATTTACTGCTAATGGAAATTTTCATGATTTTTAATATTATAATTTAATAAGAATATCAAAATAAGACCTTTTAAGTAAGTGATATAATTAAATAGTTATAATATCAAATTATTATACTGTAGCTGTAACTTTGTTGTAGTTTTTTAAAATAAATGCAATTTTTTGTTGGTTTTTCTGTGTTTTAAATATGTCTGCTAACTTTATATTAAATTTATATTTCCTTTTTTAGTAATTTGTGAGCATATGTTGTGTAGATAATTGTTTGATCTCATTATAAAGAACCAGGTTAATTATTTTTCTTAGTTAGAAAATCTTAATTTTATTTAATTCTGAATTATTATTTTAAAGCTTTAATTTTGGGAAAAAAAACAGATGCTTCTACCAATTACTATCTATTTTCCTCTATTTGAATTTCTTCAAATTGAAAAAAGTTCGGGAAGGGATGCGAATTTTGCTAAGTTATGTTTTTGCAGGGTTGTTTCGTCCTATGGAAAGTTCTAGAACAAATTTCTTTTGTGCGGTTGACCTTTAAGACAAGTTTTACGTGACGGGGAGGTCAGGGATTGCCACCTCAACTTCGCTGTAGGTCATCTTGTTTTTGGCGATTGGAGTGTCCGATTTGGTGAAGTGAGAGAAGTGTGCACATGCGTGGGTGAGCCATATTTCGGTCATTCAGGGAAAAACGGAAATTTAGTCCCAGAATGGGAGGCGATGAATGATGCCTTTATGGGAGACGTGTTTGTGAAGGAGATGATGAAAATTCGAGTTTTGAAGTACTTGACAACTGACTCCCAGATGGAGTACTTGGTGTTCTTGTGATGAAAAAAAAACTCCCTTTGTGTGTGTGTGTGTGTCTTCGAGTAGTGCATACGGCGGGAAGCGGCAATTATGCTTCCCGGCCACGTATTTTAACTAAATTGGGAAATGTTGGGTGTCGATTTTCTGAACTATTGAGCTAATTCTTCTGAAAGTTTTACATGTTTTTGGTCTTCATCGGAAGTGAGAGGTGGAACTTTAATTTTCCGTGACGTCTTTATGATGTAGTCGTTCTTGTGCAGATCTGCTAAGCCAGTGAGCTGCCAAGACGTTCCATTTGAGCGTCGACTTACAACCGAATTCTGATTGTCAGCATCCTGAATAATCGAGTACCTATGTCAAGTATCGTAGAATGATAAAAATCTGCTCCACCGTTCTGTAAAATTTCTTAGCTGAATAGGCTACGTTTCCCAGTGATGTGAGATCAATGGCGACATCAGTCTGGCAAGTTTTGCAAGTTCCTCTCCAGGTTACCAGAGACTGCTAAGATTGCTGAAGTGTTGCTTAAGGACGTTGAAAGGATCGTTCTGCTTAACTTTCGGGCAGAGCTCATGAATGTGAAGTAAAGTAGTTTTCAATTTCCCCCCTTCTTCAGGAGGATATGGTTTTCCCAGGAATACAAGGTCTCGCCAAGTCATTTCCGGGCCCTCTTAATGTTGTCTGCATTACAGATAAGTTTATTCGTGTGTATTTATGTTTTTTGGACTTTAAATTAATTCTTAAATTTTTATTCGGACTATATTCTTCTTATTTAACTTGTGACTCTAAATTAATTATGAATGTCTGAAAATTCGCTCCCTTCCGATTTCTTTCCTTACAGAGTCTGAAATGGAAAGGCTTATTAAGTTAATTATGGTATAAAAATATAATTTGTTTTTGTGAAATTATCCTTAATACAGATGTTGTACTTTAAGAGGTAAACCTCGAAGAAAATGATGTATTTAGACCATCCTAGAATTTACTGCAGTAGTTCTGATTAACTTTAAATTGGTCGGGTCATAAATGGAAAATGGTACCAAATCATTAAGTTAATTGAAAATGAAATAGGAAATCTTTAATTTAAATGTGAAAATAATATAAATAAATTGATTAATTCAGATTGTGTAACTGAAATAAGTAATTGGCCAGTATTAATTAAATCTTGAAGAGTCTGAATAAACTTGTATTTAATCTGGAACCTATTTTTATGTTTTCCTTACATCTGTTTTTCTCATATATCGTTTTATCCTTTATCTGATCCTTTACAAGCTCGGTCCCGAGTTTTTCCATACACAATGCAGAAAAATATTAAACACTTACGATCACTAAATTGTTTGACTTGTTAGCACTTGTATGATTATTCTTGTATTAACTATTAGATTAATCTTTAATAAGAAGGTGAATTTTATTCATGGCTTCACCAGTAATATTGTAAGAACTTACGATATTACACATATAATGTAGCAATTATTTCTTCTATAGGGTGTATATCTTTCAGCCTGTGATTATGATTATCGAACTCCACTCCATATTGCTTGTGCAAATGGAAACCTGCAAATTGTCGAGTATCTTCTGAAACACGGTGCTAGTGTACATATGCGAGATCGGGATCATAGGACGCCTCTAATGAATGCTGTTGAGAATGATCATCATGGAGTAATAGAGCTAGTAATTAAAGCTGGTGCTTACTTGAATTTGCCACCATTAATAATTGGAGAAATGCTTTGCAGGTAAATAAATATAATTATTCTGTTGTTATCATGTTTAAATTTTTAATATAGACTTTTGCTTCACTGATATTTTTGCTTTAGTGCAGCAAAACAGAATAACTTACGGCGTCTCGAGTCTTTGTTGCTTGCTCGTGCTGATCCTAACGAAGTTGACAGCACTAAACGATCTGCTCTTCATTATGTGAGTTCTCTTTTGCTTTGTAAAATGTATTACTTAAGTGTGGTTAAACCATTTTTTAGAACTTATTTTTTTTTTTAATATTTCAGGCTGTTGAAATAAATTCTAATGATATTGTTACTTTCCTGTTAAATCATGGTGCAAATGTATCTGCTCAAGACATATATGGACATACTCCCTGTGATATTGCAAATATCTTGAAACGTAATGATCTTTTGAAGCTGTTGCAGAGTCCTTTATCACCTGAATAATTGTAAAATGTTAAGATAACTTGAAATCTCATTTTGCATTTCTAGTCAGTGAAATCTGCTTTAAAACTTGAAATCCTATTTAATGCTGATCCCATTTACAGATTTACTTCTCTGTGATGTTTTCCTCCATTTATTGCTTTGAAATATTTTAACTCATTATACATGACAATTTCCTCAGGGTATGCACAGAAAAACTGCAGTTTCACTAAAGAAATATATGTCAAAGACAGATTTTCAATCTGTATCTGAAATTTAACCACAGCACTATTTTACTGCTTACCAAGTTTCATAAGCAATGAAAACGCTCACTTACAATGCTGGAAAATGGCAATAAGCAAAATTAAATTGTATAATAGATGTCTACAATATAAATACATGTTGCTGCCCAGCATGTAGTACCAATGCATGCAAGTTTCCCAGGAAAATATGACATTAACAAATGTCAAGATGACCGCCCACTTCTGTGATATATGAAAAGGATAAAAGAGCAATTATCGACTCTTTTGAAGGCAAGAGTGGCCGAACACTCATGCTGAATTGAAAGAGGCAGTATTTATAATTTCTGTGTATCACCTTAGTAGTTTATGCATGGACGCTTAACAATGTATTTTCTGGCAAAAAACTCATCACCGGCTATGAGATAAAACAAAAAGGCTGTAGTAGCTATCCTATGTATTAAAAGAAATTTCTTCCAAAATTCAAGCTTTACTCATATCCTAATGTAACTTCTCTGAAAGTGGTGGGGGACTGTTAGATGATGTGTTTGTAATCCGATTTGTACTTATATAAAGACTATTAAGGTTATCTTTTGACTCTTTATGATAGTACCTGCCACCTATGCTTGCAGTGCTGATTAAATATGGAGTAATAAATTTTTATACAGTAAATCAATTTTAAGTTTAGATAGAGTAATTTTGAATTTATCATTTTGAGTGATATGCTTATTTATTGATTTGACAAAAAAATGAATCTCATGTGTTTCAGGAATTTTATTTATCAAACATTTTTCTAGAATTAATAAATCTGTAAAATATGCATGATGCCATTAAAATATACTTTTTAAAACATTTGAGAGTATGGGATAATGATAAATTATTATATCTATATGCTTGTTTATAAAAACTGCTCTGCAGAAATTGCTAGAATGTCTAAAATTATAATCATAAAAGACTGATCATTTGATCAGACTTACATGACCATCATTACTTAATTTCTATGAAGTAATTTTTCCTATCCACTGTATTTATCATCTGTAAACTAGTTCTCTTTGTGTATAAATATTAATGAGTAATTTGCTTTTAACAATAAAAATTACTAAGTAAATAAATAAAGGAATTTTATATAGCAAAGGCAAAATTATCATGCTGTATGATAAAAAAAATATCCTAAGTTATGCAATATATGCTGAGTTCTAATTTTGCTTGCATTATCAACAAAGAGTTTAGTGAGCTACTTACTGCATTTTTAAGGCTAGGATATTTACAATCTCTCATTCATTCAAATAATGTCGATTATCCTTTTTTACTACCCAGGTTGTATATTATACTGACTGGATGAAAAATATCCCTTTATCAAATAAACATTTATTTCTGCTTAGCATTATCAGTTCAGTCATCAGTAAAATATTTAACTTATTATACTATTATTTATTATTACGTTTTTAAGTTTAGCATTTTCACAATTTCTCATTTTATTAAATAGTGTTGATTTTGCCCTTTTATTATACAAAATCATATCAGTCCAAATGGAGGAAATTTTTAAAGCAACCAGGAATCAAATATGCTTGGATAGTTCTATTTGGTAGTACTGTCATTTTGCTGAGTGAATGCGGGAATTCATGAAGAAGACAAACCTGTAAAGTGGTTCAATAACTAGCCATTATTAACCTTAATCTCTAGATGTAAATTTACTTACATATATATATTTTTTTATTCTAACAAACTCTGCAGAGCTAGTCAAACAGAAAAATGCAAAATAAGTTATTGCGCATTTGCCGAATTTAAGACAATTCTGCAATTTTTAAAGTATTTTACGAGAAAAGATTGAAAATCAAATGATATAAATACCATAATTAGTAAGTAAGTATTAATATACACTTTTCCCATGTTAAAATGAAAGTATAAGTAATAATTGCCTTAATATATATTTTTAAATCCAAAATGTGTATGTAAAACCAGTCTACTGTTCAGGAAGGTATTTTAGGTGGGCATCATATCATATTTGATTTAGTGCAGTATTTTAGATACTATAAAATATTTTTTTTCTCCTTTTCTTTTCTTAAAACTTCATTTTTGCACCCTTATATTCAAGACATTAAGGACATAATATATTTATTGAACATAGAAATGAAGAGGAGATAGCTAATGTGTTGTGAGCAATATCTTGTTTATTGTTAAAATGATACTGTGTATGTATTTTTATTTATTGAGAAGTTTGTAATATTTTAATTTTTAAATATTTTTGTTATTGCCAAAATTTTAATCTTTGACTTTTAGTACAATAATTGTTCCTAATCTATTTGTAATTATTTTATGTTACTTTATGCTCTTTTCATTAAGGTATATAATATGATTTCTTATATGTGCGCTTCTATAAAAACAAAATTTATGTTTTTTAATATGTTAGTACTGTTTTATATGATAAACAGATTATTAAAAGAGGGAGACTGCATCACTTTCTATATATTATTGTGTTTCAATTTCATTGTTAATGAAGGATGGCTGTTTCACTTTTTACATTATAAACAGATTGTTAAAGAAGAAAGGCTTTTTTCACTTTTCAGATATATGACATATGAAGACATTCAATATGAATGATGTTGTTATTTTAAAAAATTCCACATTCGAAAAGCAATTATAGTTTCACTTAATAAAATATAGTCTAATATTTGTTTCTTGAAGAACATTATAATTTCACTATATCTCTTTTATCACTGTGTGATTGCTGTATGAAGTTTTCCAAATAGATTACAGAATATATTGGAATTTTCATTTCTTAAACGAAGTTGTAATTTCGTTACATGGCTTTATACCGTAATGTGGCTGTTGTTGTAAGCATGTCTTAGCAATGTGTGCTGTATTGAGTTGCTACAAAATGATAGTTATCAGTCATATCAAATCTTTAACAAGATGGAGTCTACTATGAAACTGCTGAAAAAGATTAATGTTGAGGAATTTTTTTTAATCTGTATCATTTTGAAAACAGTTTTTCTTTTGTATGCAAAAATACCAAACATTTTTTTCAGAAGTGGGAAAGTATAACCTGTAATACAAAAGTGTAGCAAATCACTGAACATTTTTATTGGAATTTAATGCCAGATGAAATTCAAACATTAAAAATTGTAAAAAAAAGAATTTGCATCTATAGCTATAAAGTCTACTGAAATTATTAGCATAGAAATTTTTCTGTCATTTGTATGTGTTTGCATTTAGTAACTTTTATGTTATATTTCTTTCTCAAAACTGCTAATTCTGAGTACTTTTTAAATTTATTTTCTCTGATATAGCAAACAGTGTAATGCTAAGGTCAGTATTCTGCAAAAATGTTTAATGTAACATTTTCTTCGTATTTAAAGCTAAACTTGTTTTTGTATGGACCATTCCCCAAAAAATGTTAAAAAAGGTATCTGACGGTAAAATTAATCATTTCCTGTTAACTTCATTCTGTTAATAAATTTTGAAAATTAATTGTTCAGCAAAAAATGCATTTATATCATGTTCATGCTGTCTCACAATCTCAGGTCTCATTATTTTATGAGTACTTGTAATTTTCTCAGTTTATTTTTTTAATGTATCACATAATTTCTTACATTAAGTAAATATTCATTTCAGTACAGTAATAAAAGAATCATATTGTACATCGTGAGCATCCAGTAGTTAATAATTATTTATTAGCTTTTCAGATAATTCTACAAATCATGCATATCATTAGAAACAAGCTTAAGATGGCCATCTTGGAAGCAACTAACATTGTGCTCGTGATTTCTTGATTTTTCTAAACATGTAACTACACTATATTGCTGTGTGGTCTGTGTAAAAATTATATCATCATAAACAGGATCAAAGGAAAAATCGATAAGAATAATGTAATAATTACTACACATGTAATGGCGGTGGTTAACAGTTCAGTCAATAACTTTGTGTCTACAACCCAAATTTTTTTAATTAATTAATGGCAAATAAATCGTTATTTCTGCTTTCTTTAAGCAACTGTATGATCAAATCATATACAAGGGCACAAGGGGTGATTTAAAAAAAATATAATTAATGCATAGCCAGGATCCAAGCCAAGGGTTGCAAATGATCTTTCTCTGAGAAGATAATTAGGATTGAACTCGAATACATCCATCTGTCAATAACCGAAGGTATAAAAGTATTGTGCTCTTGTAAATTTGTCCAAGTATTCAAAACCTCGCAAATTGGCTTGCTACCTTTACCCTTTCAGGTTTTTTTTCCAATGTGTAACATAATTATGAGCCATTATCGATTGAAAAGTCCTCAACGATATCATGCCTACCCTAAGGCCTTCTATTGAAAGCTGAAGTATAAGAATAATGAGATCCTTGAACTCCTCCCCCAACTTAGCCTTTGACTTATAGTACAATAATTGTTCTTCTGTACATGCTAAATCTTTGTAAAAACCCCTTTTTATTTCAATTCTTTTTTAATTAGCTTTTGGTGCACACATAAGGTACATAACACATTCAAGCAGTGCTTTGTTATTGTTGAATGTGACCAAGTTTTCAGTGTGTACAAAATAGTAAATGAGCACAAGGTTGTTATAATTGAAAGAAACAAATAAGAAGGTATATGTTAGCTAATCACAAAAAGAAAATCGTCGCTTCTTTGTGTTATTGCTCGTTACTTTTTCTTTTTTCAAAAAGTGTGCCAGAGTTCTATCATTTATAGGAAAGCAAGGTATGATTTATTTTTAAATAGCATAAATAATAGCGCATTCATATTTTATTTAGAAATGATGCCATAATGGGAGAGAATACTTTCTTATGCAAACCATGATTTCGGAATAGTAGATCCCTTGTGGTATTGATTGTGTGGACATAACCCGTCCCCAGCTTATCTGATAGCAGAAGAGGGTCACCAGGTAATTAAAATAGGCTCATTGGGCCCCATGTAGTATCTTAGGCTGTGCCTATGTGAAACTGCTGCAAAGTCAAGAGTTCTTTTAACAGTGTGTATGGAGCTAGTATTAATTAAAATAACCCATTATAATTTCAGTTTAAAGTCATACATATAATAAGAACATTACTCATTTTTTCCATAATTTAGTATCATTAATTTTTTTTTTCCATTTGATTTTAAAAACAATGCTTTTTGAATACAGTAACAAGTTTTTATTTTCATTAATACTGAACTATGAATACAAAAGCAAAAGAATGATAACCAGTAATAAGAGTGATAGTTACTTGAAAATTATGTTAAACATTTAAAATATACTTACGTTGGATCCCATGGCCAAGTCATTTCGATTTCAAGCATCTAATGTATAGTAAATCCTTTTGTGACAAGATTCCTGATTCCCATCTCTAAAAGTGTGTGGTATTTTTGAGAACATAAACAAATAACTACAGGGTGTCTCATCAAGATTCTTCAAACTCTACACAGCCATATTCCTCGCTTGGAATACATAAAAAATGTCCAAAGAACTGTACATGTGCGATCCATGAATTTGGAGACAAATATGAAAGAAAAGCATGACGTATCTATCTAGTGAAAAAAAAACTTTATTGGAAACATAATAATAGGTATTTGCGGAAGATGTATAATGAATGAATTAATTAATTAGCTTAATTTCGCTACACATCTCTGTACAGTTTCCAAATTGTTTGATGTTTCATTTCTTTGTGTGCATGCCAAAGAATGCATTATATGAAGTCCAATCAACTTTTTCGCTTAAGAGTAACTTTTGTTTTCACTTGCGTGTTTGCAAACGCAATTTTTTTCTTTTTAGTTTATCTCTCTATATTTTGTTTCAAAAATACATTTTAATTATTTTCTTTTCTGTTTTTACAAATGTAAATTTTTATACTTTCATTTATACTGTAGCGTCCTCTATGTTTCCTCTTATTTTTAATTTCTGTACATTTTAATTTTCGTAAAATGGCAGCAAGAAAAGACTGTTCGAAAGATAAAACATTCATTGGAATTTCGTTTTCAAAAGAGGCTGCTTATCATTCGTTTCAATTATGTTTTCTCGTCAATAAAATTATTTAAAGAAGTTTATTCTTTATAGTACATTAATAATATTTTAGATTTTTTGTAGCACACCTCACTGGTGACTACCGGACGCGTTACTCAAGAATCGAAAATGAAAAACGAAGGCAAGAGTTTAAGTAAGTTAAAGAAGTTTAAAATATTTTGAACTTGTAACTGAAATAGAGGTATGAAAAACTAAGCAAAATGTGTGAAAATTTTCACACTAATTATTCCAAAGTTAGACAATAAACTTCTTCTGACGTTATTTAAAGAACGATATCTAACTCAGTTATATCAGACAATTTTTATCATAGACAGATGTTCGTAATATGTGTGACACATTTTTAATCACATCTAATGACCGATATGTTAATCTCTTTATTCTGATTAATTCTCTGCAATTTTTACAAGTTTGTACTGGTTCTTACAAAAAGTAATGAGATATGATAGTCGTGTTACAGTTGCTTCGCTTGTGTTAAAGTAAAAATACTCTCCAAATGTGGCTTTCTTAATTAAAAAGAAAAAAAAATGGCAAACGAAGGCGAAAACAAAAGCGTCACTTCGGCATTGAGCGCTAGAGTTAGCATTAATGCCCCAGCGTTTTGGAAACCGGACCCAAAGATATGGTTTCTCCATTTGGAAGCTCAATTTCGAAATGCTGCAATTACGACAGATCAAACGAAATACGATTATGCCGTGAGTTCCATTGCCGCTGAAATAATATCACAAGTGTCGGACATTCTGATCAATCCCCCAAGAGACGATAAGTACGCTGCTATTAAAGACAGATTAATTTCAATCTTCACCGAAACGCAAAAGACCCAAAAATTATTAACTGAGGTGGAATTGGGTGATAGAAAACCTTCACAATTGTTATGCGACATGAAGAATTTAGCTTCAAATAAGGTAGGTGAAGCGTTCCTTCAAAGATTACCCACGGCAATCTCGAGCATCTTATCTATCAGCGGCGATGATTTAGCCAAATTGGCGACAATGGCCGATAAAATGTGGGAAATAAAATCCGCGTCACATCAGAATGCCGCTGTAGCTTGCTCTAGAGATGGCAATGTTTTAGTTAAATTACAGAAGCAGATTTCAGAGTTATCCCTACAAGTTAGCGAAATGAATAAAAGACCTTATTCTAGACGTCAGCAATCCAGATCCCGCTCTAGAAGTAATTCTATTAATAGGCGTAGTAGCGGAAATGAAAGTGTATGTTATTATCACTCAAGGTTTGGCGATAAAGCTTTCAAATGCAATAATCCTTGCAACTGGCCTAAAAAAACCAATGTTCATCCGCAGGGAAACTAAATCCCCGACTCTCGCAGACGACAGAGGGTCAAGGGGTAGAACCGTCTCGTCTTTTTATTCGTGACAAGAAGAGC
>KK113229.1:456695-478056 GCA_000611955.2 Stegodyphus mimosarum
TTGTATATATTATATATTCATATAGTTATAGATATATAGTTGTATATATATGCAACGCACCTCAATACTATATTATTCGTGCTTTCATTCATTCCAATAAATTCATGTTTTGGTTATGTCAAATTAAAGAAAAAAATTTCGACAAAAGCGAAATCTAATATTTAATGCAGTCCCACCCGTTCATATACTTACATTTCAGAAAGTTCTATGCCCATTATGAAAAAATGAAAATATAAGATGTTTGACTCCCGGGCAACAAAAATTGGCATATAATTTCAAAATTTGCAGTTTTCCTTGTCATTTTCAGCTTGCCTTGAAGGATAGATTAATCGTGTAAGAATAATTCGAAGAAATGAGTTTAAATGAAATGAGCGAAAGACTGGTATAATTTGATAGGCCGTACTAGGATGCCATGTGGTGTCCGCGTGAGTTTTTTTTCTTTTCCGTTTTTGCAAATGTAAATTTTTATACTTTAAAAATTTTTTCTTATTATATTTTTATTTTATACTTAATTTTTCCTCTTGTTTATAGTACTTACTGACGTTGCATTTACATTTATCTAAAAGTATTCTTACGTATAATTCTCTGTCTACAAAATTTAATCTGAGATTACATGCATACCATATCATTCTGCGGGCTTTCATGGATAATATTTTCTGTACCTTTAAATCGACTTAAACCAATACGTACAATGTTTGCTCAATATAGTTTAGTTGGAATACATGCACAAAATATTACATTTCTTATGTTTTATACTACTAACACTTAATCGGAGGTACTGAGAACTTTCTCTTCTAATGTATTGTACTAACTACTAATGAATGTACTAACTTTCTGAAACTTTATACAAAGTATCGTAGATTCTCTTTTACACATTTCAGGGTTCACCAAGCAAAAACAATGTCTAAGCAAAACATCACGAAACCTCTTTTATGCATTTTACTTTCATTGAAAAGTTTCACCATATTATGTCTAGCAAATGTAAATTTTACACTTTCTACTTTTCGTTTACGTATTTCCCTTACATTTAACTTTTATCCTGCTTTCAAAACATATTCATATTACATTTCTAATTCCTTTTTTCCAAAAGTAAAAACAGACACAGGCATTTTTATTCTAAGATCTATTGACTTCAATTGAATCAAATCTTATACGTACGAATTAATAAATTTTCATGGCGTAGAGTGTTCTTAAACCAATACTTGTGCATTTCTACACAGTTTAGTTGAAATACATACAAAAAATATTTAATTTCTTATCATTTTACGATACAGACATTTACACCGATATACTCAGAACACTCCCATTTTGTTTAGCAGACGGATTGATTTATATTGTTACGTTATTCTCTTCTCCTTCTTACGTACGTACGTTAAAGGGTTCGTGGATTTGGAGTGAATAATGACGACACTTGATCAAGTATCGAAACACACTTTATTGGCCAGTATTTTTTCAAGACAGCTCCAAAAAACACTTTTACAGTCGTCGAAGAATTACTATAAACATGGAAAACAATCAGCGATACAGATTACTATAACATTACTAAAACAATCAGCGATACAGCCTTCAGACTATCAGGCTATAATGGTGGAAACAGCTTCACAGCAAAGCACCAGAGTACAGCTCCTGCTGCTCGGTCGTTCTCGGAACTCCACGTACTCTCGAGACTTTCCACGCTAGAACTCGGGATGCACTCGACGATACACTAGAGTACATCTCCCGACTCGGTTCGGTCGCTCTCGAAGCTCAACACACTCTACGATAAAACTCGACGACGCACTGCCTCGCGATACACTAAGTGTACGGTATTTCTCCCGCCTTCTTCGCATGCCTTCGTGGTGTAGTGGTCTGCATGCTCGACGCGTAACCGAGAGGTCCGTGGTTCGATTCCCGACGAAGGCGTTGCTCATTTTTCATGTCTCCTGCATCCAAATAAACTAATGTCTCTATACTGGCGCCCGAACTAAAAAGGTGGTGGATGATGATTCTCCACCACCAGGATTTGGCGATTAGTTCCCCCAAACTCCAGTCGCCCTTTAAAAAGGGGGCGTATATAAGATATTTCTCCCGCCTTCTTCGCATGTCTTCCTGGTGTAGTGGTCTGCGTGCTCGACGCGTAACCGAGAGGTCCGTGGTTCGATTCTCGGCGAAGGCGTTGCTCATTTTTCATGTCTGATGCTTCGTAATAACCTAATGTCTCTACATAAGAAACTCGCTCGATGCAATCGACGACTAAGTCGGCACTAGACTTCGCACTGAGTCACTCTCCGCGTACCAGCAGGGTTTATATAACTTTTGGCTTGTGTTCGAGAATATTCTGGACTAAACCAGGAAGAATTCGTTCCAGAAGGTTTTCCATGCGTCTATAGCATATCGCCAATTTTTTCGCCAAATAGGCGATTTCTCACCAAATATGGCAACCCTGCCTTCCCTTGTCACTTTCTGGCAATCCTAAACTTGCTTTGCGGGGAAACTATTCCACCGCGTCTGGACATTTCGTAACACTGCCCCCTGCGAAAGACTGCACGTCCCGAGCAGTACAATCCTTAATCAGAAGCATAATTCGATACAAACAAAAGGTAATAAAACAAATACATAACATAACTAAAGAAACACATAATTTACACTATGTACAATTTATATACACAAATTAACGCATAGCAATTTTAAATTATACTAATT
Source organism: Stegodyphus mimosarum (assembly GCA_000611955.2). Classification (NCBI taxonomy): domain Eukaryota; kingdom Metazoa; phylum Arthropoda; class Arachnida; order Araneae; family Eresidae; genus Stegodyphus; species Stegodyphus mimosarum. The sequence goes on from KK113229.1 coordinate 459,378, forward strand.
AAAGTTCTTAATGGATTTCAGTCTCAGGCTTTTCATTAAGTTATACCCGGGTCAAATACTTTTCCACTGCAGTTCTCAGATGTATTTCTACAGTCAGAAGATTCAGTTCTATCAGACTTTTCATCCACAGGAAGATCTGAAACAGTTTATTTACTACCTTGGAGTTTATTCTCATCGTGTGTACAGTTTACCTTGGTAATTTTAGCAGTTGCTTCATGCTTATTTGCTTCGATTTCTTGAAAACCAGTTTCGATGTTTGCATTAGAGTTATGAACAGTATCCAATTCTTTACAAGCAGAAGTATCCTTGTTTAGAATCAAGTCCGTGTCTGTACAATTTGCACTATGAGACACACACATAAATTGCGAAGTGGGTGAATTTTCTTGCAGTGCTGGAGCACTCTGCGTAAGTTGTACATCAACCTCTTCCATCTGAGCATCACATGAGCTTTCAGATGGTCCAATACTTGCTAACTGCGACTTCGTAACTTCACTATCAGTTTCTACGATCTTGACAGTCGCATTTTCACTTCCTTCTGTCTCTACTTCAGGCACGTGAGAATCAAAATCTTCGTTCTCGTCTTTTATTTCTTCATGTTTTCGTTGTTTTCCTTTAATCCCGTTAGATGTTTCATCCATAATTTCTGGATCTTTCTCACACACTTTACCAGCTACTTCCTTCATTTCTTCATTCTCTGATTCTTCAGATGCCACTTCTGTGATTTCCAGATCTTCTTTTATAGTTCCAGTTTCTTCTGCAAGCTCCACTTTCCTCTGTTGAAGTTGCTCTCGCACCTTTAATCGGCCAACTTTCATCACAGCTGTCATCTTTTCATATCCAGCTTTTATCTCATCATATCCGTCTTTTATCTCGGTTTTTATCTCTTCTCACCCGGCTTTTGCCTCTTCTTGGAATTCATCAAAGGCAGTCACGAGCTGTCTTAATAGTGCTTCCATAGCTCTTGTCACTGGCATTCACTCTCAAATCCCACTTCTAATCCCAGTTGCGTTTTTTCCTTTTCTTCTTACATACGTTAAGAGGTTCGTGGATTTGGAGTGAATAAGGACGACACTACTTGATGGAGTGTCAAAACACAAACACAGTATTTTTCAAGACAGCTCTAAAAACATTTTTACAGTCGTCGAAGAACTACTATAAGCACGCTGAAACAATCAGCGACACAGCCTTCAGACTATCAGGTTATAACGGTGGAGATAGCTTTACGGCAAAGCACCAGAGTTCAGCTCCCGGTTCTGCTCGGTCGTTCTTGGAACTCCACGTACTCTCGAGACTCTCCACGCTAGAACTCACGATGCACTCGACGATATGCTAGAGTACAGCTCCCGACTCGGTTCGGTCATTCCCGAAGCTCAACGCACTCTAAGATAAAACTCGAGGATGCATTGCCTCGCAATACACTAAGAGACTCGCTGGACGCACTCGACGACCAACTCGGCACTAGACTACGCACTGACTCACTCTCCGCGTACCAGCAGTGTTTATATAGCTTTTGGCTTGTGTTCGAGAATATTCTGGACTAAACCAGGAAGAATTCGTTCCAGAAGGTTTTCCATGCGTCTATAGCATATCGCCAATTTTTTCGCCAATAGGCGATTTCTCGCCAAATATGGCAACCCTGCCTTCCATTGTAATTTTCTGGCACCCTAAACCTGCTTTGCGGGGAAGCTATTCCACCGCGCCTGGACATTTCGTAACAACATTACTGACACAGATTCTTTTAACACTTTGAAAGACTACAAAAATATCTTGGATTTTCTTAATTTTCTATTTTGGATCCTACCTTAAAGCACTAAACATAGACTAAAACTTGATTTTCATCATGGGAAAACATCACAAGGATTCTTCACATGATGTCACCGCAGGACCTCATAACCATTACTAAATTCAAACTTAAAACAATCTTGACTTTCGGTACAAGGTACATGGAAGTTGAATTATCTTTGACTTTTTAGAGAATTTCCACACCGTAACTTATTGCTTAAATTCAAATTATGGCCAGTTCTGTGAGGGCGAACTCAAAACGAAGTCTTAAAATACGCACACAACTGATGTTCAAGCATGGAAATGAGAACTTATCTCTCTTTTCCAATTTGGAATAAATTTTTTCAGCCAGTATCGCCATTATTTTTTATGAGTCTCAAAGATTTTTAACGTATTCATATTCAACTCTTCTATTGTAATTTTTAACGTATTCATTCTAACTTAAGCTAAAATGTAATCATATCACATTGACAGTATTTTATTTAAAACTGAATCTTACAGATTTTGTAGATTATTTGAAATTTATCATTCTTAGTAAATAAAATCCTGCATAAGTCTCATACATAGGAGGAACTATTGATCTGAATTCCAAATAATGATCCAGTTAGCTTCAAAGTAGTTCATAGTAGTTAACTTCAGAGTTTCAATACATTTGTTCTAACTTAAGATACGCACTTCAAATTGGCATTACTTTATTTAACACTGAAATTTTACAACTTTTTTGGGAAAATTTAACTTTTAACTTAACAAGGATATCACACTTAGTGAATAAAATCATGTATAAGCATCATACATAACAGGTAATATTGGCATAAACTGCATGTAATGATCCAATATAGTGAACAAATAAAAGAAGCACATTTTAGGATGGCTTAATCTGAAAAAGACAGCGCTTTCAAAGAAGCAGAATTAAATATTGCAGCCTCACATTTCTTCAGACATATGTAACACTTAATTTCTGATGGGCATCATATCCAATCAAGAAACTAGATACATTACACAAAGTACTAATAGCACATATTCTTTTAATCGACTGTATTCTTCAGGAAAAAATGTTTGAAGAAGGTGTACAGTGTATGTGCTTGGAACCATTTGTTGTTAGTCACTTTCATTTTACTTGCATTGATCAAAATGCACATGTACTTTAACGTCAACTTAATAAATTCAAATAAGAATACTTCGTAAATTCGAGAAAACTTAGGAACACAGTCAACCTAACTAATAATAATGGAAAAGCATGTAAGGAACTAAGGAAAAACGCATTCGTAAAAGGGCATTCTAAGGCAGACTTGTGCTATTTTCATTACGCAATGGATACATATTTCATTTCAATTTAAGTATTGACTTGCATAAGCATGGTTCCCCTCAGTCGTTGGTATGGTATGGAATAAAAATTAGGGCAAGACCAGTGGCTGTGTGAGCAGTGCAAGGTAACTTTTCGCGAGCAATCTAAATTCTAATTAAACAGTTGGAACAAGTAGAATAATCTAAATCTTCTTACCTTGTCTCCTCTCTCGTACATACGCTGGGAAGGCTGTTTCCTTAAATCCAAAAAGCGACTAAAAGTTCACACACATAATTTATTAATCATTTTAACACGCACTCAGACTCAATACATGAGACACTTAACGAAAGCTACATAGTAATAAATCAAAAAGAAGTTAGAGTCATCAAAAATTTCTGAGCATGCGCAGATGCCTCAAGTTCAAATGGGAAGCACTCCATTCTATACTGTGGGGGTTGTAACATTTCCTCCCACCTTGCATTCTGGTGTAGGAATGCAACCAAAGTCTCAATAGGATAAGTTACAAATTCAGTCTCTGAGTTGATTTGACTATACGTCCATATCTAGTTTTTACCACGGAACGTTCCAGACTGTCTTCAACTTCAAGAGGATAAAGTCTTTGAAAGGGTCTAAATGGTTCGCCATTCATCGTTTTTACGCGAGCAACGCGAGTATTTTTGTCCTGTCCGGGATAAGTTCAAGTATTCTACCTATAGGCAGTCTATTCGTTTGCTGTTGTCACTTCCAATGAGAACAACGTGACTTACTCTAAGGGTGGTTGGGTGTTTGCATTTGGAGTAAGATTTCAATTGTCCCAGGTATTCCATCCGAAATCTTTTCATCAGGTCTTGTTAAAGTTTCTAACGATAACTAAAACGTTTTATTAAATGAGTCGAATCGAAAACATCTAATTCAGGTAGAGATCCAGTAGGTATTTCTTGTAAAAATAAAGATGGGGTTAAAGGTTGTAAGTCTTCAACATCCTCTGACAGATAAGTCAAGGGACGGCTATTGATTATGTATTCTGATTCGCACAAAATGGTAGCCAGCTCATCATAATGTAGTCGAGCTCGTCCCCAGATTTCTTCTTAAGATTCTTTTAGTCATTCCAATTAGTCGCTCCCACCATCCACCTCACCACGCGGCGGTAGGAGGGATGAAAATCCAATGAATCCGCTTAACTGAAGCCAATTCCTGTAACTTTTGCTATTCTATTCGACGGAAAGTACACTCACGTTTGTGAAAATTGCAACACCAAGAAGGAATCGTCATAATTGAATGCAATTTAATACACAGTTGAGTGGTAGTGGTACAAATAAATGATTAAATGTTCAAAGCAAACAAACAAGAACAAGAGATCAGAATCAGTATTTTGTGTGGCCACCACGCGCCGCAATAAGTGCTGCTACACGACGTGGCATGGAGTCAAACAAAGTTTGAATGTCTGACTGAGGAAGAGCATTCCATATCGTTTGTACGCGTACCCAAAGTTCGTCTGCAGACGCAACAGGACGAGGATCACGAGCAAGACGCCGACCAATGACATCCCACACATGTTCAATTGGCGACATATCCGGGGAACACGCAGGCCAAGGAAGAAGCTGTACCTGCTGCGCTGCAAAGAAGGATTTAACAATCCGAGCAGTATGAGGGCGGGCATTGTCCTGTTGAAATACAGCGCCTGGCAAGCTTTGAAGGAAGGGAACAGCTTCGGGCTGTAGAACTTCACGGATATACCGGTTGCTGTTCAGATTGCCCACAATTCGTAGCAATTGAGATCGTCTATGATATGCTATGGCGCCCCAGACCATAACTCCGGGTGTTCGTCCACTGTGGCGTTCGATAATGCACTCCGGAAGGTGGCGTTCACCGGCATAGCGTCTGACACGAATGCGGCCATCATGGTACCACAAATTAAAGCGGGATTCGTCAGAAAACACGACATGCTGCCAATCAGCACGCCAGTCTCTATGCTGATTGGCCCATTGTAGCCGCAGGCGGCGATGGTCGTGCGTTAGGGGGATCCTGTATAAAGGAGTCCGTGCGCGCAGTCCACACTGCAGCAGACGTCTACGAATTGATGAAGCACACAATGAAACACCTGTAGCTATTGACCACAGTGCTGCCAATTGTCTAGAGGAAGCTGTACGGTCCGTCCGCGCCATGCGGACCAGGTGTCTATCATCGCGAGCTGACGTCACATTTCGGGGTCCACTCCCGGATTTCCGAGTTGTCCGACACTCGTCCGTCCACTGCTTCCAAACGCGCATCACTGTGCTGCTGTTACGCTGCACACGAGAGGCTACTGCACGATACGACAATCCAGCTTCACGAAGGCCGATGATTCTCCCTCGTTCAAACTCTGTAAGTTGTTCAAATCTCGCTCTCTTTCGTCGACGAGGCATAAGTACAGATTGAGTTAACGTTTACCACTAGCAGATAACCACCGATAACCATACACGCCTCGCTACAGCCGTCTATTTATTCGGATCCATCAGCCGTTCAGAGGGCGCTGCTCAGCATACGCACGCGCTACGGATTTGCAATTCTAATCATTTGCATATCATGCGCTACTTTGCATTTCCTGAAAATTTCAGCTCACTCGCGCAAGTCCTTCATGGTGTTGCAATTTTCACAAACGTGAGTGTATTATTGGTTCGCACAATATTTGTACCGTTATCAGAATAAACATACAAGGGTCTTCCTCCTCTCGATACGAATCTTCGAAATGCTAAACAAAAGGTTTTGGTGCTCAGTGATTGTACTAACTGTCTATGAACCGCTGGAATCACAGCGCATGTGAAGAGGACGAACCAAGCTTTATCTTCATTTCTTAACCCCTTAACTGCCGCAGGCGTATATATAGCCTTGCTCAGCCGATGCGTTAACTGCCCCGGGCGTATATATACCCCCTTCCGAAATGCTATCATTTGCTTTGCGCTGCTACCAGTAAAATTAATCTCAAAGTTTTGGAATGCAACATCACAATGACCTTGACAGAGTATGCAAAGGAGGGCACTATTTCAGAGAAGGGGGAGGACCTGGAGAAGGGGATGGTTCTGGAACGGTGCAAGTAATGACTGCCTAGTTATTAGTCATGTTTCTGTTTTGAGTAAAACGCATTTTTTATTGCGTGTCTTCCTTTTTCGTTTACTTTTTGTAATAGGTGCTGTTTTACGAATATGTACGACAGTGAAATAAATGATTACTTTCCGTCATCTTCAGGATCGGACATCTCAGAATATGATATTACGTCAGATGAAGAGGATTGTGATTATTTTTCGAAAGATGCTCGACGTTAGGTACGACTTGATATGAAAAACTTGCTAATGCCGCCTGCAAGCTTTCCATTTAGGTATACTGATTTTGCAAGGTATAACACTGAAACCTGATACCTGGTTTAAAAATAAATTGATCGAAACTCCATTTTTTGGGATGTTTTTTACTACGCAAACATCATTTTTATTATATTTTCATCTTTTTCATTATACTGTTACTCTAAACATTAAATTTTGTATTTTCATTTTTTCTTAAGTAAGTAAATAGGTTTTAGACAACAAAACTTGAACGTATTTCCCCCATAATACATCGCATAACTACGCGCGCCTGTGTAAAAAATGGTGGCACTGGGGAGTGAATCTTGTGCGTTTTCCGCGGCAGTTAAGGGGTAAAGTATAATGGCCCTCCTAAATCAGTTCCTGTTATTTCAAACGCAGGTGCAATTTTTACAGGATTTTCTGGCAAAGGGGCAGGCATAACACCTCAGCGTTGGAAACTTCTGATCTACAATTCTTGCAATATCTCAAAACTTCACGAACAGTTTTCCTACATCTTAATATCCAGAAGTTTTCTCTCAGTTGAGCCATTGACGTATATACTCCAACATGGCTTAATCTTGTGTGATGTTAAGCAAATGGACAAATGGAAGTTTGCTAGGCAATATTATTGGCCGTTTGAAACTGTTAGTGTCATCTCAATGTATGAGACGTGTAGTTACACGGATTAAACCATCTTCATCAAGTTGAGGAGATAGATATTTCAAAACAGGATTAGTTATTGAGCCAAAAGCTTCTTGCTGTATGCTTTTTAGTAACATCAGTTCAGGTTGTTTTATTTCCTCCATAGTCAATTCTTGATAGAACCGTTTTATCCAGGCAAACGCTCTAACTATCTTCAAGTAGAAAGAAAACCTACTGTGGTACCAAGGTATCTCCTTTTTAGTGTTGATCATAGCCGTCTTCCTTTTCTCTTGGTTTAAACTTTCTTCGTCAGCTACGATTTGAGATTTTGGCCATTCCTCTGCTGGAGATTTTAACCATTTTGGCCCTTGTAACCATCTTGCTTCAATAAGGTGTCTAACAGAACCTCCTCTAGACGGAATATCTGCCGGATTAAGATTTCCCGCAACGTGATGGCAGTCATCAGGGTGAGACAGCTTTCTTATTTCCTGTGTCCTATTGGCAACAAAAGTTGTCCAATGCTCATCTCGTTTGATCCAACTTAAGGCATTGCTAGAATCCGTCTAGTAATGTGTTTCAAGATCTGGTCTTTTTAAGTCTATCTTCACGTTAGGAGCTAAACGAGCAGCAATCAAACATGCTAGGAGTTTCAGTCTAGGAATTGTGATTGCCTTTAGTGAAGTTATTCTATTTTTAGCTCTAATGAATTCGCAAGACACGGACTCTTCGGTTTCTATTCGAATAAAAATACAAGTTGCATAAGCATTCTTGCTGACATCAGCAAACACGTGTAAACTACACTGCTTCTCCGGAGAAGTTCTTTTCGTCATCCATCTAGGTACAAAGATGTTTTTCAGATGTGTTATTTGATTTTGCCAGGTTAAAAATTTCTTCTTGATAGTTTCAGGTAATTCTGCGTCCCATGCTATTTTCTGTTTCCAACATTCTTGTAGTAGCAATTTTGGCAACAGTGTAAAGGGGCATACAACTCCCAAAAGATCATATATTTGTTGCTCTACGACTAAAATCTTCCTTTTTGTAACGGGAGGATTTGCAGTTTGATGGTAAGTGGAATTGCAAAACAGTGTTTCAGATGTCAGATCCCACTTTAATCCTAAAACCGATACTAAATTTTCTTTGTTTGGATTCTCGAGTCCATTAGCATTCTCATTTGGAAACTTGACAGTCTCTAACATGGAGTAATTGTCTCGCCAGCCTTTTGACGCAAATTTACCCGAGAGTAATAATTCTCTCGACTGTTCAACGAATAGTTCTGACTCTTTAACACTGTTAAAACGAGCAAGACAATTATCGACATAGAAGGAGTCTAATAAGATCAAAGCTGTGTCTTTAAACTGAGGAGGAGCATTTTCTAAATGGTATTTTAACGTGACACTCAACAAAAAGGGACTGGACGTAAGTCCAAAAACGACATGACAGTGACTGTAGATTTTCAATTTATTTGGATCACCGTCTTCCATCCAGAGAAATTTAAAATAGTTCCTATCCCTTTAAGAGATACTAATTTGCAACAAGGCTTATTTTATATCTGCTGTAACAGCAAATTCTTTCATGCGGAAACGAGTTAATATCGTTGGAATAAGTTCCATGAGATTCGGACCTTTTGCTAAACATTCATTCAGAGACACAGAGGTTTTAGTGTGCGCAGTGGTATCAAACACAGGCCTACATTTCGTTGTTGCTGAATTCTTAACGACCGCTCGATGAGGCAAAAAATGGCCAGGAGTCATTACCTCATCTTCTTTCAGTTCTTCAGTTATTCCATCCTTTAACTACGTTTGTAAGACCTCTTGATAGGCTTCTAAGATGTTAGCTGTTTTCAGTCTCTCTAACTGTAATGCACAATCTTCTTTCGGCTAAGTCTTTACCCTCAGGAAGTGTGGGATGCAATTTGAGCCAAGGTAACGTTACTTCGTACCTTCCCTCATCATTAACTTTTAGACTACGTTGAAAAGGTACAAGTGTAGCTTGTTGCAATTTCGCAGCAGTTTGGCTTTCAATTGGATCTACAATGCCTATACGCTCTAAACTCCACATGCATGGAAGGTTAAAGTCGTTGGTGAGTAGAGATATGATAGACAAATAAGATTCAGATACTTTGGATACCTGTGGAATCTTTCCCATGAGTGTTCAGCCTAAGTGAGTACCAACTGCAACGGGTCCATCAGCCAAAACTTGCACTTTCCCATTTAAAAGTTTACCAGCCACATCCGCTCCGATAAGTAGATAAATCTCAAAATCAGTTTCCTGTAAGGCGTTACTGGTACTATCAGTCAAAGTTATTTTCCTCTTGCGAAGATCTGTCATCCCTGGTCCTTGCGGAGGTTTCATTACGTTACCGCAAATCTTCTCTTGTTCTAATACTTCAAAATTACAATTGTAATTCTCATCTAAACTAGACAAATACACTCTAAAACGGCGATGTTTCTGTTGAGGAGATTCAAGACCACCAAATAAACTGTGAACTACTAGTAGCTCTCCTAAACACTCATACTTCAGTAGCTTAACTGCCTTCGCACTAATATAAGAATGTTGACTTCCTGTATCATAAAGGTCTCTTACGATGTGTTTACCATTTTTATGCCTAAGATAAACTTGCAATGTTTGTAACAGTACCCCTTGTTGAGTTAGACTGACTTGTAAGGGTCTGATCCTTGAGCTGGGTACAGTTCGGATTTTCAACCGACCTTTGAACATCTGCATTCGATTCAAATTAGGATTTGGACACATAACTGTGCAATGAAATTTACTGCATATAAAACATTTTATTCTACTATGGCATTGCTTCGAAACATGTCCCCTTTTAATGCAGGAAAAGCAAGAATAAGCCTTCTTAGCTATATCCCTTTTTTCATACAGACTCATTTTTTTTGCTTTATTGCAATATTGAGAATCATGTTTTTTCTCACAAAAAATAACGCTTCTTTTCGTTATAACCATTCGTATTTAAAAGACTAGCAGCGGTCGTAATATCACATTTATTTTCGTTAAGATTCCGCTTAGGTGATCTTTTGAGAGGTTATCTTTTATTATCAAACGAATTTCCAGCAATCGCAAGTCTTTGTTCCCCTTCCACTTCGGATTTCGAAAATTATATTAGAACAGCTAATTTATTTACATCCCCTTTTCCCTTTTCATTAACTTAACTGATATGCTGTTCCCATATTTTCAAAACATCCTCTGATAAACAACTCTCGACTAGAGGATAGAGCATAGCTGCATATTTATCGGAGGTAACACCTGTTACTAAATACGTTATTACACAGATCATTTCGAAATCGTTCCACTTTTGTTTTCAAAGATGTATGTGTCAGAATAAGAATTTATCTTTTCATATTCTTGGTCAAATACATTTTGATCCATGCTCGGATCTTTTGACAAAAGATCTAAAATATCTCTATCAATAGCTTCTAATTTTGTAAACTTATCGCTTAATAGCGAAGACGCTACATCTGTTTCTTCTGAATCTATCAGTTTAGCTTTTAAAGCTTCATCTAGCCTATTCGCGGCTTTGGTAAAATTTGTTCTAAGTGGTTTTCTCTATTTTAATAATGTATCCATTATTATCTATTTCTCGTCATTAAAAACAACCTTTTACTCATCCCTGTTCTGGTGCCAGGATTTCGCTAGCAATCTAAATTCTAATGAAACAGTTGGAACAAGTAGAATAATCTAAATTTTCTTAACTTGTCTCCTCGCTCGTACATAGATGTTGACGCTGGGAAGGCTGTTTTCTTAAATCCAAAAAGCTACTAAAAGTTCACACACATCATTTATTAATCATTTTAACATGCACTCAGACTCAATACAGAAGACACTTAACGAAAACTACATAGTAATAAATCAAAAAAGAAGTTAGTCATGAAAAATTTCTGGGCATGCGCAGATGCCTCAAGTTCAAATGGGAAGCACTCCATTCTATACTGTGGGATTTAACATTACTGTTAATTCAAAGGTACCAAAGTAATAATGTTTGAGTCAAAATAAGGATATTTTTCCAGAAAATGCTCTCGTGTCTTCTTTCAGTACTATAAATGAAAAAGTTCGCTAAAATTAGGTAAATACATGTATAAATGTTATGAATAACGGTAAATTAATGAGAATATTTTTTTTAATTCTCCCTAATGGAAAACCGTGCTCATAATAAATTTTAAAAATATTTATAGGAAGTGCTTTATAATTTTGCTATCGACCTGCGAATTGATAAAAATCAACGAAAATATAAATTATTGCGTTCGCTTGCTTACGGTATGTTCCATTGTAATTCAAATTTCTTTTTGCTTTCGAATTATAATATTTCTGAATTTGAAGCGGAATCACTTTGAATTGTGAACTTTCTCCAAAGTGTAGAATACGGTTGTCAGAATGGTAGATTTTAGAAATAATGTGCTGTGGATAAAGATAACATTAAAAATACTTCATTCTTTTTCATGCACAGTTCATGAAACTGGATAAAGTTCTTGTCTCTGACTTATTTCATTAAAAAAAATGCAGAAAAAAATTAATTTTTTGTGCATGTTTTGCATACTCACATGCTTACATTTTGCTGGAAACCTGACATCTTCTTCTATTTTATATTTCACGTAATACTGTTTAAGGCGAGAAGTTCTTCCGTGGATATTTCATACATCTGTTATACGTTTGGAGCTGTTCTAATAATTTACATTACAAAGTAATAGGGGTAAAGCCACTAGCTATACAAGAATTATTTTGAATGTTTACATAAACGGAAATTAATAATGTAGCCCATGTGTAACGAAAATAGCGCACGTTTGCCTCAGAATGTCCTCTATGAATGCATTTTTTTAGTCCTTTACATACTTTTCCATTATTATCGATTAGGTTCATTGCGTTCCTATCTTTTCTAGAATTTATGAAGTATTCTTGTTTGAATATTTGCACTGAAATTTGTTTGCTTAACTTCAGAGTACATGCGTATTTTAAACAATGCGTGCGAAATGAGGTTCACTAACAATGAATGGTTCCAAGCACTTATACTGTATCCCTTCTTCATTCTTTTTTCTTAAGATTACAGCCGGTTTAAACAGAAAATGTGTTTAGTACTTTGTGGAATGTATCTCATTTATTTATTACGTATGATGGTCTTGAAAAATTAAAATATTATGTATTTTTGAAGAATTGTATGGCTTCGGTGTTTAATTACAATAAGTTCTCATTTACCAGGGCCAAATTTTCGAGAGCTTCTTTTTATCATTAAGGAGAGACAACCGTTGAGTTTTATGTTAAGTATTTACTAATGAATTGAATTTATATCAAATATTAAAGCCGTGTGGGCTTCCCTGTCTAAATGCATGCATTATACGCTCACGTTTTTTGAACAGATATGCTTTTACAGATTTAATTTAATAAGGACTTTTGCTACTTAATTTTGAAATTTTTTATACTTACAAGTTTGGATTAATTTAAACTATATTGAATTTGTCAAGTATATTTTAGGTGGAAGACTCGCATGCCATTATCGTTTTCTGTGATTCAAAAGTTCTTTAATTGTGAAAGTTTGTTGCTGTTACATCTTTCTCAAGCTGTACTTTCATTCAATTTGTAGCACATTGCTCGTCTTAAAAATTAAGATTGAAATTTGGGTCTTTTTTTAGCTTTAAACTAAGAACATTTTTAAACTAGAACAATAGAACAATTTCTTACTGGTGTCGTAAAAAATAATAAGATTTAATTTTCTTACTGTCTAGAAATGAGATTTATATCCTTAAATAGCTTGGAAGAAGGTAGTCTATTCTTGGATTTATACCGTCTAAAGAAATAATTTTAAGCGGATTCTGTACCCTCTGACTAAAATATCGATTTTTCAATTTTTTTTAGTTAAATTTAAATTTCGAACTAATAATAACTGTAATTTTGAGACGATCTAATAGCTGTATGTGTTATAAAATGTTTTTTCAAATACTTTGACAGAAATTTAAATGCCAAACCCACCTCAGTATTCGCATTTTTTTGCGTCTTAATTACGTCATTTTTTAAAATAATTAGTAGCTTGGAAGAAGATTTATGTGTTTACCTTATGACTATACTACCGTCGAACATTGTTTAGCTATGCTTCATGATTATTTTGAATATTTTGCGCAACAAAGCGTTCATAAGTAAACAGCATAAAACCCCCTTTTTTTCGTAACGAGTTCAAACTTCTCAAGTTTCATCAGTGAGCATTTCTGTTCCTTTTTAAAATCAGTTTTTTGTGTTAATTTAGGTATTACTTCTCATCAGTGTTATAAAGATATTATGTTACAGAATATTGCTATAGTAAAAACGATGGCGTAACTGATTGCAGTATTACTGGACATTATGTCAAATATCAGACTGTAAAATTTAAGTGTTATTAAAGGAATTAAAAATTATATAATTCTCAGCTTCAAACAACTTAATAAAGGTAAAAAGTTAAGAAATGAGTTACTCAAATTGTTAAAGCAAGATTCCGCATTTGACGGGATGTCACGTTATGTATTTAAAATTTTTTGAATTAAACAAGAAATTAATGATATTATTAAAATAAGTATTTTATTACATATATATATGATTTATAAAAAAATTATTTTTAATTAAAAAAAATGAAAAGTATAAAAAAGGTTTTATCAAAGAAACGATTTAAAGAAAAATAATTCTAATATCTGGATTTTCTCACTGCATTTCTTTGTCAAATTGAGAGAGTGATTATTAAATATATACTTATTTTGTAAATATATCTCATTGCATGCATAAATATATGCTTTTAATTTTTTATCCATCAAATGCTGAACTAATAATTGCAAAATCGATCCCTAAATTGCTGAAGTATATTCTTGTAAACATAGCCAAAAGTTCTGGTGTAACAAACCGCATACCATATTTATGCTTGATTTTTAACTTATGGAGGAAAGCTGAACTTGTTCGGAGGGGACCATTCACTGATCTGTTGGTCATAGATTCTGTTTTTAATTTCAGTCAGTCAAAATAACACTTTTCAGCGTTAGCTAATATTAATTTAATTCACTGCTCTGTGTGTCCTTCTCCTAGCATTTATACTCAGACTGATCCTACCGCAGCTCGCGACAATTAATAAAACAGATATATGCTGTAGAGAAATTATCTATTATTATTATTAGTATATTAAAAAACTGAAAGGAAGAAAAATATTTTCATTTGTAAATATTTTTGGAAAAGATTAGATTTAAAAACTTTTGATGGGACTCCTTGCTATAATAACTTTTTTTTCCCCATATTCATGGAAGATAAATAAAATCTTTCGAAATATACCGAATTCCCTAAAAATGATAAAGGAAAGAAAAAATTCTGCATCAGAAATTTGGCGGCCCTATTTTCCGAGAATTTAACGCACGCTTTGTAATTCACACTAGTTTATAATAAAATATGCTAAGTTTTATAAGTACTTTCTTTCTCTGGAAAGGGGAAGAGTACCAATATGTAATCAATGTTTCATAATTTAAGTAAACTGTGGGTTAAATTGACGCATACCTAAATTAATTTTAAGTTTAGAAGAAAACATAATAAGTAATCTGCTATTATAAGATTAATAAAAACTTACTGATTAAATATCTTTAAACTTTTATTCGGACATCACCGAAATGTAAAATTAAAATCAATGTGTAGACCGATGTTTTTTAAACTTCTTTCATTCATGACCTGTTTTTAACGTCGAGATTTTTTCGCAGCCTCAGATATTAAATATATAATAAAGATATAGAAGTAAGTATTTTCCCAGAAATAATGTATTTTTTTGGTAAACAATACACGAATTAAAAAAAGTTTTAGTATTTGTTTCAAGCATGCACAAATGAATGAAAGAAACTCACATTTTAATGAGAGGGGTGTGCATGTTTTTGATGCATAACAAATTAAATTTAGGTGCAATATTTGATACTGCTGGAATAGAGAATCTTTCCTGTTTCTCAGCGTTGATATTTATATTTTATAAGTGTTGAAAAATTGAAAATGTCGTTTCACAGAAGTATGCGATACATTTAATATTTTAGAAATTGCGGGAAATTCAGATCTAGTTCTGACCTAGAATTCAGTCAAGGATTTTTATGGAAACCCAACTTTTAAGTTTGGGTGACTCGATAATTCAACATATTCACTCTGAGCTTAATAATAACAGCTGATTAATCTCAATAATGTCAATAAATGCAATTTTAAAAGTCCATTAATGTAATTTTTAAATCCATGTATCTGAACTAAATTTTCGCGAACCCAAAATTTCACTTTGCGGTCGATTTGGTGCTCCAAATCACAGTTTAAGAAACGCAGTTGTAACCGATTAGTTTTCAATCCTACAGATGGCGCCACAACAGATAGTTTAAAATTCATTAATACTGTGCTCAGAACCTACCGAAGTACAATTGGAAAATTTTTCATGATGTTGCCCTGAGTTCCTCATTCAACGTGGGTACTATGAAGACTGAAAAATTGATGTCGCAGTAGTTCAAAATTTTACCTTGACACTACAGGTTTCCAGCAGAACGTCAAGCCCATCATTAACAACAATTACTCAGATGGTACTCTATCTGAAAGCATCAGAGATATAATAACACAGCGCAATAGGCTCAGAAAAGAGTACAGTAAAAATTGTAACCTTGCCCTTAAAACGGATATAGACTCATAAGACAAATCGAATCACTTTATTAATGGACTTCAAAATGAGTCATGGAGCACAAAAACTGATAACTCAATCTGGATGATGGTTCTTTTTGGAACTTTGAAAAAAATCTCAAACGAGACTTCCACAATTCTCGACCAATCAGAACGACGGACGATTTTTCGTACTCCGACCAAGAAACATCAAATACTTTTGAGAAACATCTGAGTGATCAATTTAAGCCAAATTTTTTCCTCAGACAATGATGACTCTGATAAAAACATCGGAGGTTTGGTCGAAGAATGGTTTGAGTCATCTTCATCTAATACTGTGATCAAACTTATTACGAGGTGATCAAACTCCTCAGGAGGTTATGGAGACTGTAAAACGTGCAAAGTCCAAAAAGATGTCCAGGAGTGACGCAGTTACTAATAGAATGATGAAGAACCTCTGCCTAGTTTCAAAATTAATGAGATTCTACAATGTATAGTAGTTAGCAGAGGTAACCGCAAGACGGAAGGGACGTCATAGAAAGAGGCGTAATAGTCGCCATCTTTAGGTCAAGTGACAGCCGGAAGTGACGTTGATGTGTTTGAATGACGTCAGGTTTTTCAAAGTTTCGTCTTTCTTTTGTGGCAGCGAAATCTTTTTATCAAAGTTTTTTTGTGGCAACAACTTCATGAAACACGTATTTCGAATGACATAAACTTTAATTTAGTCTATTAAATTATTTTAATATGTCATTATTGAGTACGTCACTATTTTCAATTATTAATCATTGTTTTCAACTGATTTTTACTATTTAATACTGCAATTTTTAATAAATACATTTTATGTACTTGTATGAGTTTTATACTTAATCCCTGCTTGGGATTAGAACCTACCACCTCTGCCATGGGAGACTTGGGCGATACCTCCAGGCCACCCTTTGGCTTCTCTGTAATCTGACCTTGTCAGCCATATTTGTGAATTTTTTATTGTAAATTTTTATATTTCAAAAATGTTTTCTTGCCATATTTTTACTTTACATTTAACTTTTTTCCCTATTTTAAATACTTATTGATGTTACATTTCCATGTTTCGAAAAGTAAACTTACATATATGTACTTCTTTGTCTACGAAATTTAAACTCGAATATATATGCACATTACTTCACTCTGCAGACATATTCGAACTTATCAGAGGCTTTACTTTCTTAACAAGATGCAGAAGATAGAATTATTTTTAACTACCCAGAATTAACTGTAACATATTATTTTAAACTCGAATTATAGGCAGATTTGAGAAGGATAACTCAAGAAAAGAAGTTCGTAATACACAAATAATTAATATACAGTCATTGAAATGAATTTTGTGTCTTTTTTCCCAACTTGGAAGTTAAAAATTTCTCAACTTCGAATACTTTTTCAAGCGGTATGATCGTTATTTTTTCCTGAGTCTCAAAGCTTTTAAACATATTCATTGTAACTTAAGGTAAAATCTGTGCATTTCAGGTTGACAGTATTTTATTTAGTACTGAACTCTTACAGCCTTTTGAGAATGAAATTTAATTTATCATACTTGGCAAATAAAATACTATGTAGGTATCATATATTACATGAAATATTGATTTGAATTCTAAATAATGATCCGACATAGCAATTAACTTAAAAGCTTTAACACAGTCGCTCTAAGATACGCATTTCAAATTGGCATTACTTTACTTAACATTGAGCTCTTACAGCTCTTTGAGAACATCTGACATTTAATTTCTCACGAATAGCAAATAAAATTATGCATTAGCATCATACATAACAGGTAATGTTGACATGAATTCCAAATAATAGCTGTTAAAATAAAAGTTTTAGCGGGTTCAATCTAACTTGAGATACGTATTTCAAACTGACATTACTTAACATTGAACTCTTACAGCCTTTTATTGAGAACATTTGGTATTTAATTTATCAATGATATTCAATTTATAAATTAGAAACTGAATTTCGAGACCTTTAATATCTCAGTGCTTAATTCACTTGCTGATAGGAACTTTGTGAATTTACGAACTTAGCTTTCAGCTCTTTGCCAAAATAACAGCTTAGCCTCGGGTGTAAAGTGCGATTGCACCATAATTAAAAAAATTACAGTGATTGGCCTTACGGCAATAAACTAAATCCACTATTAAAAATTCACAGTAGTTTGAAGCTTATAGCGAAGTGATAATCCGATACTAAAAGTCTACTACGAGTAAATGATGCTTAGTGGTGCCATCTGTGGGAGGGAATATCGTCAACTATTCGCAAGAGTAATTTTCCAGTTAGGATCAAAACTGCAGATCTTAACGTTTATTATTCCAGTATATAAAAGCCTCACACAGCAAGCTTGTGTTTAGCCTTCTAAGAAGTTTTCTTAAACCTTAGAAAAAAGGTATAGTGAAGTAACAGTTTAATTTTGTGAAATGCAATTTCACTTTGAAAATATCTTTTCAACAGCGCTTGATTAACGCCGGTAATATATCCTATTATTTACAGTTGAATTCATCACAACATTGAATTCATCACATTTCAATATTCTAAAGTTCCTAATTATATGAAACAGGATCTTTTTAAACACGTTAAAATGCATGTGTCTACAGTGCAACACGTTTGTTCAAAAGTTATAATTTTGAGACCTCTTAAGGAATTAAA
This sequence comes from Stegodyphus mimosarum, assembly GCA_000611955.2. NCBI lineage: Eukaryota > Metazoa > Arthropoda > Arachnida > Araneae > Eresidae > Stegodyphus > Stegodyphus mimosarum. The sequence continues at coordinate 477,693 of KK113229.1, forward strand.
ATCTGAAAATCAAATTAATTTCAAGAAATTTTTATTTCTATAGCGTATAAATATAAGATATACATATGCGTGTATAAAATATGACATCTCGGTAATAATAGCAATAAAAATAAAAAAATCAATTATCGCCGAAAATGTGATGCAGTAACATATTTTGAACTTTGGGCTGTATAATGCCCAAAGTTTTGCTGCGAGGTTTTACCTCAGATAAAAAAATAAATATAAGCCAGTATCATCTAGCAAAGCAAGTCTTCTACAAAGACATCCATTCCAAGATTGACGAACAAATGGTAAGCAGTTAATGGCTACTAAACTCTGGTACCTAACTCTGTAATACTTTGTTTTGCTCCGTAGCTAAACACTG
>KK113229.1:478109-554319 GCA_000611955.2 Stegodyphus mimosarum
ACCTTACAGCTTGCTGATGATTGTATCATTTCCCTCTGAGAGCAAAAATTCCAGAAGTTGTATTTTTTCTGAGAGAGGAAAAGACCCTCTTATACAACTCCGTTTGCTTCCTACAAGTATTTGAAAAGTGCTGGAACGTATAATAGCCGTATGCTTAAACTACTATCTGGAAATCGGTGGCACTATGCATCCTAATCAATACGGGTTCAGAGCCGGCTATACTATAGAACACGCAATACAAAATATGCTCAAGACTATAGCTGATATTAGGCAGGACAATAGGCACATCATGAGTGCATCAATTGATATTCAGGGTGCTTTTGATTCACTTTGGTGAACGAATATAATTAGCAGCCTAGGAACAAATAGTTGCCCAAGAATAATAAATTAAATTATTGAAAAGCTATCTGAGCCAAAGAAGCATTCAGATGACTTTAGATAACATCATAATGAGACATAACGAAAGGGTATCTCCAAGGCTCATGTGTTGGACCTATTCTGCGGAATATTGTCGCCAGCAGGGCTTTCCCTGTTTATGATGGCAATGACTACATTCACCTCATAGCTTACGCTAATAGTGGTGGTCTCGAAGGTTAATAGCTTGCAAACAAGGACACAAGCAAGTGTCAATAAATCTGTATATTTGGCAAATACCCACAAACTTTTTAATCTTCTCAGAAAAGATTCAAGTGTCTAATTAGCCGAAAAGATCCATTCAAATGTAATCCTTGTGTTAACTTAATTAAAAAGTTATTGAATGTGTGCAGCAAATAAAATACTTAGACCTGACTATTAACAATAAACTCTCATGGTTGCCACACACAAAGTGCATTAGGCAACGGTCCCAGTTGCTGGCAAGCTCAATACAGTTAACATCTTCCCTTAGATGAACGTCAGATAATCATCGATATATTGCATACATTTATTTTTAGATTCAGTAGTAGCTATCTGTGGGCAAAACGTAAACTGTTTAAACATGATAAGACATAGAAATTCAAAACTGATTCCAAGTGCAAAACCTTATTTCAGTCTTGAGTCAGATGTACAGGGTGATTTTAAGTTGGGGGCGTTGTGTTTACCGGGTTCTAGAACTCACTGAAGTTGCTCTGCAGAACTTATAAGAAAGTGTCAAATAATTAAAATTCCCACCATGCCCTACCTCACGGCATTCTCGATCACTATGCCTTTAGTTGCTTCAGTAATTTAAAAAAACCTAGTGCTTCGAACTGGGCAGCATGAGCAGAAAATACAAAGTCCTTCTCTCTCGCAAAGCTGTTTCATATTTAAAATTATTTTGCGATAAAAAGGCGATTCCACCCCGTGAAGAATAGCTTAACTTTCATCCAGGGAGATAGACTAATGTGTCAAGAATGTATATTAACACTGCAGCACCCCCATATATTTTGCTCTATTGAAAATACGCACAATGTATTTGCAATTTCCCTGTACATACCTAGTTTAATATCTCATAACTAGTTATTCATGTCTAAATAATCAAACCATGTTTATCTCTGTGTGTCTGTGTGTGTGTTCGTGCGACACTTAGCCGATAGCAGTTAGCCGAGAGGACATTTTGCCGACAAAGATAATTAGCCCACAGGACTATCCGCCGACACGGACATTTAGCCGTCGGGACACTTAATCGACAGGGGCATTGAGCGGACAGGACATTTGGCCGACACGGACAGTTAGGCTTTATTTAACTGACAGGACATTTAGCCGATGGTACGTTTAGCTGGCAACACGTACATGTAGATTAAAAAACATGCGACAATATTTTACGAAAATTAGTCTATATTTATCTGAACGAAACGTGTTTCCATGTTACACAACGAGAACGTTTATGGACAAATGCCACATTTTTATCTTTATTTAATGCTAAAGAGTCTATATATTTTTAAATTAGACAAAAAAACCAACATTATTTTGGCGAAGATTTTGAGAGCAATCAGATATAGAATCGAAACGATTTTATATAGAAAAAAATGAGAGTAGTAAAATGAAAACAAGTGTAACATGACCTGTTGAGGGAAATAGTAATGAAACATGAAAAAAACTAAGAAATTTGGAAACGTTAGAAAAGTAATTTCATTAACTAAAGAGTAAAAATTTTCGTTAACGGTTTGAAATAAATATAATTTACTAATTGAAGAAGCTTTACGGATAATTTGTGCAGACCGAAAGTCAAAATTATGATTAAGTGTCCACTGTAGTTAGCTAACAAAATTTTGTTTATATTTCCTTTTCGAACATACGATTCATGTACCGTGATGAGAAGTTTGAACGCTCTTTCAGTTTGGCCGATATATGTTAAATCACACTAACATGATAAACCATATAGTATATACCGCATTAAACATAAACCGCATTAAACTAAAATTCCACGAGATATATGACAAACTACATTAAACAAAAATTTCACAATCATTAAAATCAGAGATGGGATATTTAAAAGTATTGATCAACAATTTTTACTAATGGTTGCATAAATAACCTGAAAATTGAATCTGTAGAGAATCAGGGCAGTTTTGTAACTGACAGAGAGATGAAATGTCATGACGACAATTAGGACGACAATAGGATTATTTTTAATAGTTAAATGACTTTTATGATAGAAGAGGAACATTTTTTAAATATTTCGTCACTGTACGTCGCAGAAAATCCTCTTTCAATGGAAACAAATTTCAAGTAATTAGTTTCTCAGAAAGCAAGTATTCTGAAAAGCAAATTTTGGCAGCGCGATGTTATTATAATAGCAAAAAGGAGCTATTTTTTAGTTGGCAGAGTGACATGAAAAGAACATGGTGTAAAAAACAAACAGAAAAAGATTTACGGTACACAATTTCGGTTCTAGATCAAGAATTGTGATCAATATATGAAAAATTAAAAGTCGAATTGGCAATTTCCACTAAAAAAAATTAAAGTGGTCTAGCAAATGGCTACTATGTTTGTGAGATCGAAACATGCCCATAAGCCGATGAAATGTAATGTTCTTAAAGCGTTATCGATTTTTTTATATAAGACCAGTGCTACCTATGATGAATTTGAAGAAATACGAGGCATAAAAAAAAACCATCCATTTTGCTGCTACCAGCCTTCTAACAAACCGAAAATATATTATTTTAAAAAAAGGTTATTAATTAAATAAATTTTAAATTTATGGTTTGTATAAATCTAATAAGCTCTTATTATTCTTAATGCTATAAATTTAACAAACTTGGTTAATATATTTATCTTAACATGTAGCTTAATTAAAAAATTAAGCAGTTACCCAGTTTTGGATTTATCTGTTCGTATAAGTTTTGACAACCATTGTATTTATTTTAATCTTTAGCATACAATAAGAAAAATTAAATTTTCTAAAACGCGTTTTAATACATACTTACATTAAGAAGTGCATTACAAACAATAAAAAAGAAAAAATATAGCGTGACAGTACACTAACAAGGTAACTAAGAAGTACTTTTTGCTATTACAAAGCAAATTTAGTCATTAAAAATAATCGTAACCACGTTGTTTAATCTTTCTATAAATTAGGAAATTGCTCATATTATATCAATAACTTCAGCTTTGGAGTCATTTTCTTATCAGTTAAATTCGTCGTTCAATTTTTAAAGATCGCATCTTTGATTTTAATCCTTCAGGAATTTTAACTTATCATGCCCATATGGTTTGACATATATCGGCCAAACTGAAAAAGCGTTGAGATTTATTGTCAATCGTATGTTTGAAAGGAGAACTAAATTTTTGATAGTTAATCACAACTGGACACCTAATCATAATTTTGACTTTCGATCTCTAAAATATTTCTTCTACGATAATTATCCGTACAGCTTCTTCAGTTAGTAAACTGGGTTTCTTTAAACCCCTTCACATTAACAAAATTTTTCTTCTTTAGTTAACGACATTAATTTCTCAGTGATTTCAGAATTCTAATATCTTCGCTTTTTCACGTTTCATTATTATTTTCCTCGACAAATCTTTCATTTTCGCTTCACTCCACTTATTTCTTTCTAATATCAAATCGTCTCTCTCCTCTGAGTGCTGAAATTTTCTTTTCTTCATCTGAAACAGAGAGACCTATGTGTGATTTCTCTCAATACTGGTTTCAAAACCTATGACAAAATAAGATTGTTTTACCGTTTTATTTTAAAATATATACTTTGTTTAGCACTAAATAAAGTAAAAACTGCGCTGCTTGTCCATAAAACCTTCTCTTGTGTATCCTGGTCAGATAAATATCGGCAAAATTTACTAAAATATTGTCTTATTTTTTGTTGTTGTTGTTTTTGTTTTTATCTACACATACACGCTGTCAGATAAAATGTGTTATCGGCTAAACATGCTGTTAGAATAGCCAACATGGTGGATTTTAGTGGTGACGAGTTCTGTGCAGCTCTGGGCAATGAAATTCAAAATGTGGAATCAGCCATCATATCCAAATGCACCACAAATCAGCAGATTCGTGATGATGCCAAGAAAACTTTTGGGTGAGATTAAAAGTTTTATTACGCGATATGTTGAGCAAGTTAAGTCTTTAAATTCCCATGAAGCTTGTAAAGAAAGCTTGCTGAATTCTGTCTCACAAATGAAATCTGATGCTAATACTGGGGCGCTGTCTGATGCGCCAAATCAGACTGCTGAGTTATTGGCAGTGCGGAAAACGGCACACCTGATGATGTTAAAAAGTATCTTAAAGCTGAAATTAGATCTCAGAAACATAGAATCAGAATTCACAATATTTGAACAGTTAATAGCAATAAAGTAATGGTAAACTGTATTTCGGGATATGATAAAAAGAACTGTCTTCTTCTTTGCAGGAAAACTTATTTCCTTTGAATTTCTCTATTCCAAAGCGAAAATATTCTACGCTGCTATACTTTAAAATATGCAAAACTACGTCTGAAGAATATTGGAAAGGCGTTAAAGTTAGCTTTACTTTGAAAAGTTTCAACATGAGCGAAGTGTTATTATTGAAGTGCATTCTGCTGTGTGTATTGAAGTGATGTAGAATATGCGTAAAGTTGAAGATTTTGCTGTTTTAAATAGGTGTTTCAAAGGCTTTGGCTATCATAGAAGTCTTGATTACAGAAATTCCTTGGCTTGTTATTATTGCTTTGGTGAGCATAAGAGTTCAGAATACGACAAAAAAGAAGCGCATAAGATTCAATAAAAAACAAGAAAAATGCAGCTAAGGAAGGTAATGTAATCGTTAAGCTATTTTTTGGAACTCAGCCATATTTTTATGAAGAATTCTGCGACTTCAAAAATTTATTACGAGTAAGTCCGTCAGTTCATCTATTTGTTTTGTATAGAGTAATTTGCATAAGTCAAAATGTGCTACTCAGCATCTTATTTTATACATGGAGGGAAATGACACTAATGTTGCACTGAGCCACGAATAGCAATTTTATAAAGGTGTTCTTCCTGGTTTTCCAATTAAATTAAAATTTTACTGCGATTCTGAAGCAGAAGTTACTGTTACTATTCGTAATCAGAACCTTACTCATTTTTTGGACTTAAATTGCGCAGTTTATATTAGTGTTTTTTGGATATAAAAACTAATGCTTCTGATTTTACTATTTATTTTGTTCTGCATATTTTGAACTACAACTGATCTAGAATTATTAAAAATTTCACAAATTTTAACGATTAAGAAACTATGCAATTTTTTATGTGATGTCGATTAGAAAAGCAAATAAGGCATTTAGCATAGTCCTATTACTGATGGTAGAGGAAGCCTGGCAATTTTGTGCGAATAATTTGTCTCTAACTTGAAATTAACTAACGTGAAAATCGCGAATCTACTTTCAGTTCCATGCATGGCTTAAATTGTATTGACCTTACACTTTGTAGCTTGGGATTTCTATCATACATTAAAAGTTGGAACATCTCTGAGGAAGATTATCATTCTGACTATAAAATGGTTATTTTGAACTTGCTTCATGTCTTCCGAATATATCTTCTTATTAGAGTACTTTTAATTTAAAAAGAGAGAACTGGTTGTTATTTACAGAACTTTGTAAGAGAGAATTGCGTGACCTGAATATCGTTCTTGATAGTTGCTCTAATCGGATTTCATTAGAAAATTTCTGTTTCTACAGTTGTTTTTAATTATGCTTCATTATCAATTCCGATGAAGGAAAGTACCAAGAATGATGTTCCTTGCCGATCTAAGGAAATTGACCGTATAGGAAGTATATAAATGCTTCTAGGCATAGTCTCTAGAGAGAAAGAAACAGCATTTTTGTAAGAGCCGTGTTGTACATTCGTAGTGCACGGCGAGATTGGATGTGTTCAAAATTTAAAAGAAGTGCTGTCGGTTAAATGTCCTGTCGACTAAGTGTCCTGCTGACTTTATGTCCTTGTCGATTAAATGTCCGGGGAAAATGCGCTTTAGCTCACTGCTTGGCGATGTTTTGAAAATCGCCAATTCGTCGCGTTTCTGCGAAACGTCTTTGCAATTGCAACCTTCCCGACACGCTCCGCGAAAACCTATTGTAAACAAAACATAGAATTCTAAAGCATAAATTAGTATGGAAACTGTTGCCACAAAAAGATAGATAATAAAATAATATGCAAAACAAACATTACAATCATTAAAATATTTGTCAGTTAGAAATTAATTATTTAGGTTGAGTAACCAAAATGGCATCGAAGAAAGAAGGATTTTTTTTTTAAAAGGGCATTAAAATTACAAACGATACCATGTACACACCGTTCCGTTTTAACTTAAAAAAACATCTGCGAATTGCACAATGTAGGAAACGTACACAAATGAACAAAATAAGCTAAAACAACGAAAATAAATTACAAGAAAATGCCATGTGCACTGCGTTCCTTTTAAACTAAAAAAAAAACTTCAGCGAATTGCACAATGTAGGCAACGTGCACAAATGAACAAAATAAGTTAAAATAATGAAAATAAATTACAAGAAAATGCCATGTGCACAGCGTTCCTTTTAAACTTAAAAGAAACTTCAGCGAATTGCACAATGTAGGCAACGTACAAACAGTCAGCCATGTTGGCGGATATACGGAGTTACCCATGTTGGTGCGTTTATTGCTCACTCAAAAACAATCGCCGCCAAGCAGTGGGCTAAAGCGCATTCCAACCAAATGTCAGGTTCGCTAACTGTCCGTGTTAGCTAAATGTATGTGTCGGTTAAATGCCCTGTCCGCTAAATGTGTCGTCGGTTAAATGGTTGTCGGCGAACTGTCACGGACACATTTATAGGTGTGTATGTTTAATATGTGAATCCATATATATATATTTGTATGTGTGTGTATGTATGTTTGTCTGCACTTCTCATGTGCATAGTCTTTCATCTGCTACGAAATATAGAATACATTCACCGGGCTAGAAACCATCCTCGTACGTTTAACTCTAGAAATTACTCCGGTGACGTTCTGTTCTATTCTGTAACTATCATCTGTGAAGCAAAAGTTTACATTAAATGCTTCAATATTTTCAAACAAATGCAACTTAGCATTAAAAAATAATCTTTGAATTTTGAATTGCTATAAAAGTTTGAGTAGTTGACATTTATATTTACACTATGGAATAAATTTTGTCTTAATTAAATTGCATCGTACATAGTATCATTGTATTTATTTCGGAAAGTAAACTGACTGCTTTTTAGATTATGTACTTACTAAATAGACTATTGCCAAACAAATAAGAATCGCGTCTAAAACCAATAAAACCTTAGGAAAAAACCAAATTTTTTAGTTTAAGGAAACAAGTAATTAGAAATTACTTAAATGTACACTTAAAAAAACAGAGTTCAGAAACATTAAAAATTCATAAAAAGTAAAGTGAATTGACTTAATTAAGTTTATGTTAAAGTACGTGTTTGAGAATCACTTAAAAACAAGAGTTTGCTAGGGGAAAAAGAAGAAAAGCAAGGAAAAAGTAAAAGCATATTTAATGCTGCGGTTTAAAAAAATGAGGGCTCTTAATATACGGCACTGAATCAAGATATTCAACATACCGTATTTTAAACTGCGTGAATAATGACAAGAATGGCTATGTTTAGAACATTAGCGCGTAGTTTTTAATGCAAAAATTTATGAATGTTAGATTGACCAGTCAAAAGAGCAGTTAAATGCTTTGTCATAATTAAAAAACTTACTAGTCAATAAGTACTTGAAAATAAGTAAATGAATTAATTCGAAAATTTAAAAGTAACAGTAATCCTCATGCTGTTTCGGTATTACTTAATTCCTATTGCAGTCATGTAAATTCATGAAAATTTAATATAAACATGTAATACGATAAGCTATTAAATCTATTTGGTTATTTTACACCTATTTTGTTATAAATTACAGTACTATGACTATAATTTTATTCACATGGTTTTTTTAACGTAAATTTTTATTGCTAAGAGAAAGCTGTACTAAATCATTTCTTACTTTGCCAATCTTCGATTATGCCTGATTTTACATAGTTTCGTTTATTCAGTATTACTAATTAATTATTTGTTTTGGAAAATTTATTGGTTGGTTCGTTAACTGAATATGGCAATTTCAAGTGCTACCAACCTAGAAAGAAAAACTGTTGCTTCGGACTTACTTAGAGAAATTGACTGCTGTTCATGTTACTCAGCGGAAGGAAGAATGAAAACCTCACTCAACTAACCTGGTCAGCTACCAGGAATAAAAAGGAGTTAGATTTACTAGATACTGGTTGGTTAGTTGATAAAGGCAAAGCAAAGAAAGTCTATGCACACATTCTTTGACCAAAGTATGCGTTGGCTATCTGCTTAAGGAAAGGGTAAAGATTTCTAAAGCTATCTACTTTAGGAAAGAGATGACTTCGTGAAGGATTTTTCGTGAAGGCGAATTCTTTCGTATTGAGGTTACACAGTGGGGAAAACCCCAAAACTTCATTTGTTAGCTCATTCTCCGGATATCGAATCTGGGACGAGCTATTAGTGTTGGTACTTTTATCTGTTGTGCTCATGACTGACTCAAATGCCCACTTACATTTCAATGCTTTAGCCACTAGCCGTTAGCAGATTTTACATTTATTGGTTGTTTATCTTTCGATATCTCTTAGATAAACTCTCTAGGTTTAATACTATTATAAAATTAAACATTTCGCACGAAAATTTACGTTTCAAAACATTTAATTGTTTTTCTCATTTTTTGGTACTTCCATTTTAAGTTCGAGTCTTAGCAGAAAAGGTTGGTCGTATGGAAGTTTCCATGCTTTTTTCTTCTTCTGTAGCATAAGTACTAGCTAGTCCTCTGCAAAGGCAACTGTCTCAAGGCAGATATCTTGCAGAAATCATAAGCGATCATAAGCAGTCATCAATCATAATCATAAGCAGCCATCGCGAGCATTTTCTTCTTTTTGACAATGTAAATTTCGGTTTCTACTAAGCGTGATTTTTTTTTTGGTTAGATTCCTTGAAAAGATAAGTTTTTCTCTTTAACCATCAACTCGTTTAATTTTGCAACCTATCGCGAACAGTCTGCCAAAGAAGCATTTAATGCTTATTGAGTTATTCATGGTGCTCCGAAAATATACACTCACTTCCAAAAGTTAAGCACAAAGATGTAAAATGCAAAAAAATCAACAAATACTGCTTGGATTGACACAACATTCGGCAGGAAAGTAGCATATATATTTATGCATAAAACAAAAACAATAATTATATACAGAAATGAAAACAATATTAAATTTTTGTAAGTTATCAGATAATGACATACTGAAGACTTAAACAGAATTATGTATAAAGTGAAAATAAACAGCATAAAATGAAATAAAAGGGCATTAATAGGGTATATGATCCCCTTCATCTGTATACAAAGTTTACACCTTATGACCATGTTTTCAATTAGGTGGTCCACCACCGCAGAATTAAGCAATCGCCATTCTTCTTGTAGAGCAGTTTCCAGTTCAATAAGAGCACTTTTCTAGAGCAGGAAGTAAGCTTATTCGTCTAAGGTTATCCACATGAGGAACCCTAGATTCATTTCTCATTTTCTTTAGAAATAAGTATCACTTGAGCATGTTTCTAAACATGTCGAAAAATACCAGCATCCAGAAAAACAATAAAAAGTTTACCGAGAAGAGAATAAAACATTAGCTGAAACTGTTTGATAATCTCAATTGATAGAGAATCAGAACCAGATGATTTATTTGGTTCCAATACAGCCATAACTATACTGACTTCATCACAGGAAAATGAAGAATCAAGAAAAGAAGACAAAACAGTACGCACAGACTGGCGGTACTCCTTATGTAAATCATTATCATTTTCCTCCGGATCAGAAGGGAAGAATTTTTTAAGCACTGCACCTATTGTTTCTTCAAGAAAGTGGGTTGTTTCTCCCGTAGATAGTCGAATACCAGTTACTTCAATTTTTTCATGAAATCTCTTTTAACACCGTACGTACGTTTTTCCCACGCATTGTGAACATCAGGGATCGAAAGAAATGTTTTCCAGGAGTCAGATTTAACGACAGTAAGTATTTGATTATATACACTCACGTTTGTGAAAATTGCAACACCAAGAAGGAATCGTCATAATTGAATGCAATTTAATACACAGTTGAGTGGTAGTGGTACAAATAAATGATTAAATGTTCAAAGCAAACAAACAAGAACAAGAGATCAGAATCAGTATTTTGTGTGGCCACCACGCGCCGCAATAAGTGCTGCTACACGACGTGGCATGGAGTCAAACAAAGTTTGAATGTCTGACTGAGGAAGAGCATTCCATATCGTTTGTACGCGTACCCAAAGTTCGTCTGCAGACGCAACAGGACGAGGATCACGAGCAAGACGCCGACCAATGACATCCCACACATGTTCAATTGGCGACATATCCGGGGAACACGCAGGCCAAGGAAGAAGCTGTACCTGCTGCGCTGCAAAGAAGGATTTAACAATCCGAGCAGTATGAGGGCGGGCATTGTCCTGTTGAAATACAGCGCCTGGCAAGCTTTGAAGGAAGGGAACAGCTTCGGGCTGTAGAACTTCACGGATATACCGGTTGCTGTTCAGATTGCCCACAATTCGTAGCAATTGAGATCGTCTATGATATGCTATGGCGCCCCAGACCATAACTCCGGGTGTTCGTCCACTGTGGCGTTCGATAATGCACTCCGGAAGGTGGCGTTCACCGGCATAGCGTCTGACACGAATGCGGCCATCATGGTACCACAAATTAAAGCGGGATTCGTCAGAAAACACGACATGCTGCCAATCAGCACGCCAGTCTCTATGCTGATTGGCCCATTGTAGCCGCAGGCGGCGATGGTCGTGCGTTAGGGGGATCCTGTATAAAGGAGTCCGTGCGCGCAGTCCACACTGCAGCAGACGTCTACGAATTGATGAAGCACACAATGAAACACCTGTAGCTATTGACCACAGTGCTGCCAATTGTCTAGAGGAAGCTGTACGGTCCGTCCGCGCCATGCGGACCAGGTGTCTATCATCGCGAGCTGACGTCACATTTCGGGGTCCACTCCCGGATTTCCGAGTTGTCCGACACTCGTCCGTCCACTGCTTCCAAACGCGCATCACTGTGCTGCTGTTACGCTGCACACGAGAGGCTACTGCACGATACGACAATCCAGCTTCACGAAGGCCGATGATTCTCCCTCGTTCAAACTCTGTAAGTTGTTCAAATCTCGCTCTCTTTCGTCGACGAGGCATAAGTACAGATTGAGTTAACGTTTACCACTAGCAGATAACCACCGATAACCATACACGCCTCGCTACAGCCGTCTATTTATTCGGATCCATCAGCCGTTCAGAGGGCGCTGCTCAGCATACGCATGCGCTACGGATTTGCAATTCTAATCATTTGCATATCATGCGCTACTTTGCATGTCCTGAAAATTTCAGCTCACTCGCGTAGGTCCTTCATGGTGTTGCAATTTTCACAAACGTGAGTGTACTTTTCTATATTCAAGATATTTACATTTATACAATTCTCAAAGATTCGGATTTCTACATCGCTGAATTCTACGCCTAGAAGCATTAAGCCTCTTTCTCATACAACCAATTTCGACGGACTACCAAGGAACACTGTGCGTGCTATGGTTCTCAACAGGCATTGAAAATAATGCTTGGGGAAAAACAAAACCAAGATCTTCAACAATTGTATTTAGGCGGGAATCATCAGTACAATCTTTAAGAATATCAATGATATGGGTGACGCGAGAAGAGCAAAACACTCGGAAACGATGCCGTTTGCTTTTTTTGTATTGAAGGTTTTAAATGGAACATTTGAAGTGTCTCTCAAGACCGTAGAGAGACAAAATTCGAATTCAATCATTATTTGATCAGAAAGGGATTTATTTTCAGACAGACACCAACTCGAAATATCTCGGAGAAGATCTGAACCAGTAATTGTAACATCAATGTACATGAACCTTGAGCTTCACGAAAAGTAGGCCCATAATCTTCATTAATAACAAATAAGTTGTTGGCAAAAATAAAATTCACTTAGTTTATCTCCATTAGCATCTGAATAGAGACTAAACCATAATTCAGATTTGCCATTGAAGTCCATACACTAAGTCGATTCAGATTTTTGTACATAAAAATTTGACTAATTTTATGAAGCTCTAAATCAATGTTTTTGAAGGTACAAATAGTATGAAAGAATAGTACACACAATTGTGCCAACAGCAAAGTGACCATATTGTAATCCATATTTTTAAAATCAAGAAAAATTAAAAGATCACACTGTAGAGTAATTATTTTTTGGGGGGCAGGGGAAGAAAGAGCCTAAAAAAATTTGAAGTGCTCTCGTGAGGACTCGAAGCCTGGACCTCTCGAATACGCGTCGAGTGTGCTTCTAATTACAAGACGGAGGCATGCGGAAGGAAGGATACTCCTCTTTTAAAAGGCGACTGGGGGTGAGGGAATCGCCAAATCCTGGTGGTGACGAATTTTAACCACCTTTTAGTTCGGGCCCCACTGTAGAGTCAATTTGAAGCTGGAGATATGAAAAATGAGCAGTGCTCTCGTCGGAATTCGAACTTGGACCTCTCGAACACGCGCCGAGTGTGCTACTGTTACACACGAAGGCATGCTGGAAGGAGGGAAAAATATCTTATAACGTCATCAAAAAATAATTACCGCCTTTACATTGTCGGAATTGGGATCATAATAAAGTCTACAAGTGCCAGGATAACCTGGAAAAGGGCTTTTGTAACAATGAGGCTTCTAAACCAAAACACAGTCAATATCACCAGTTTCCATATTTAAAATGAGCTATTCTGTGCAGATTTAGACGTATGAAGGTTCAGCCGCGCACACATCAGAACTTATTCAGCTTATAAGGTATTTCCTGGCCTTCCTGGCATGCCTTCGTGGTGTAGTGGTCAGCACGATCGACGCGTATTCGAGAAGTCCGTGGTTCGAGTCTCGGCGAGGGCATTGTTCGTTTTTCATCTCTCCTGCTTCGAAATAAATTCCTAATGTCTCTATAGTATCGCCCGAACTAAAAGGTGGTGAATGATTATTCTTCACTAGCGGGATTTGGCGACTGGGTTCCCTTATTCCCAGTCGCCTTTTAAAAGGGGGAGTATGTAACGTAGTTCTCCCGCTTTCTTAGCATGCCCACGTGGTGTAGTGGTCAGGACACTCGGCGCGTATTTGGGAGGTCCGTGGTGTGAATCCCGATGAGCGCATTGTTAATTTTTTATCTCCCCTGCTTCGAAATAAATACCTAAGATCTCTACAATCTGACATAACCATAATTAATTCGAGTCTGTTGATTGTTGAATTGTTGAATGTTCTTTCTCAAAAAGATATGACTAGGACAGCACTCTGAAAAGATTTTGTGATTAACATTCACTTTATTATGTGGATTATTTTTTTATGATTGAAACGGATACAATTTATACAAGCTACAACATTCCTTTTCGAACAGTCTTTTGCTTTGTGTTCTCCAGAGCAGTTAAAACAGGTTGTTGGTTCCCCACATTCGGCAGCACGATGGTTGTACCCAACACACTTTAAACATCTATTGATGATAATGAAATTATCAACTTCACATGTTCTCCAATAATTTTCAACCTGTCTTGACCGAGAATACATTCACAAACCACGGGGGCGTTCCAATCACAAAGTGCCTCGTAAACTGAAAGTTTTTTTAAAGTATAAGGAACTCTACACATACTTGTGTTTTCATCAAATTCATCAACTTCGGGATTTTTCTCAAAAATCACTTTAAGAATATCTTCATTAAGTATTTCATTTGGCCCATTTTTTAGGAGTATAAGGATTCCTCTTTTTTGGTAGGGATGTATTTAATTCTGGAGACTTTTCCTTAATCTCGGCTTTAAATCGATTCCGATCATTTTCAGAAAGACATTTAAACTTTGTTTTCTCAATTATTTTTCAAATTACATACACCTAGCTTAGATTCTAATGGATTAATTTTTAGTTTAATAATTTTCCTGTCGTCAGAAGAGCAATTTTCAGAGACTAAACAATAATCCGAAGAAAACGAAGACGTTTCATTATTCTTTGTGACGTTAGATGGCGCCACGACACTAGCATAACTGCCGTGAAATAATTTTGCGTCTTTCAAACTCTCCGTACGTGTATCTAAAGTATTAACAGCTTTGATTCCTTCAAAAGTCTTATAAATAGAATTCTTATAAATAGTCTTATAAATAGTCTGGCCTCCTTTCGCACCTGTTCATTTGCATTTAGATTGAAGTGCTGATTCAATAATTTTGAAATGTTTTTCTAGACCGTCATATAACGTGTTATCTTCCACAGCAGCCATTCTAAGCTGATTAAGCACCATTAATTAAAGCAATTCTAGCATCATTAATTAAATTACAATCATTTAAAATGAGTAGAAGCCTTCTATCCCATGAATTTCTATCTCAATTAAGAAAATCTAGGACATCATCCGCGTGGAATTTTGTATTGAAGAAAGACATTATGCCTGGTTAAATGGGTGTTGTTAAGAGATACACTGGTGTGCAAAAATCAAGGACGAAGTCGAAAAATTAGCATATCAGTTGAACGAAGAGGCAGAGAGGACAGAAAGACCAATCAGGAGATTAAGTAAGGTGATGTACGGTAGCACATGCGCAGATATGCAGGTAGACGTAATGGGGGAGTGTCTGAGTAGTATAAAGCATGTTGTCGGTGTAAGATCAGTATTTCTGGCAAAGAGATTGCACGCCGTATAGCAGTTAAAATCACACCGAGTTGCTGCCTCAGCGAGAAATGGCGAATAATCAATCTGTTAGACGACATCTGGATGCTTTTACCCGAGGTCGAATCAATGGGAAGTTGGAGGAAGGCCGCAGTGTGGCTGCAGAGTTCGGAATTGCTCACAGCATCGTTTCACGACTTTGGAGACAATTTCAAACTACAGGAACAGCTATCCGGGGGTTTAGTAGTGGTCGTCCACGAGGAACCACACCCGCAGATGACCGGTATATTGCCTTACAGGCCAGAAGAAACAGGCGGCAGACAGCGGGAGAAATCGCTAGACACACGACACAGGCGACTGGACGACCGATATCGCGTTTTACCGTGGCCAGAAGACTGCACGGTGGTGGTCTGTTTGCACGACGCCCTGTACGGTGTGTACCTCTAACGCCTGCCCATCGGAGAAGGCGTTCTCTGTGGTGCCGGGAACACCGGAATTGGAAAGACAATGAATGAGGACGAGTACTCTTTACAGATGAGAGCAGATTTAGCCTGAATTGTGATTCTAGACACATACACATCTGGACAGAGCGGGGAACACGCAATAACCCCTTCAACATCATCAAAAGGGACTGTTTTGGAGGTCGCGGAGTTCTCGTTCGAGCAGACATAATGCTTGGTAGCCGGACCGACCTTCATATCTCCCAAGGAGGTTCGTCACCTGGGACTGCTATTGTAACGAGGTTCTTCTTCCTTACATGCGTCTTTTCACAAGGGCTATGGGTCCTCAGTTCCTCTTCATGGACGACAACGCTCCACCTCATCGCACAGTTACTGTCGAAGAGCTGTTGGAAAGTGAAGATATTGAACACATGGATTGGTCGGCAAGGTCTCTGGATCTAAAATGTTCGGAACTTACTAGGGAGACCCGTGGCAGCACGTAACTTATCGCCAGTAACGATTCCGAAACTGGGATTGGTGCTACAAGAGGAACAACAACCACATATCCCAGCATGCACAAATGATGTGAAACCTGCCTAGCAGTCAGGGGAGATCATATGCCCTATTAAAGACCGGATGTTTCTTGCTGGACACCCATCACAGGGATGTTTCGGCCTTCAGTCGCATTGCACTCCATGCTACTTTTTCAATAAAGCTTCTTTTTATCCCTCTGATTTCTCTTTTAGTAAGCGTTGCTTACATTACTCATGTCCTTACGTATTGGGGATCTTACGGTATTAAATGTGTTGATTTGGAAAGCTTTTGTACAAAGTTATATTGAAAAAACCGTCTCGTTCTTAATTTTTGCACACCAGTGTATTTGGTGATATGTTGAGGATAACTTATTATCAGATTGTAACGAAAAGTCTCTCTTTTCTTGGTGCTCCCCTTGCACTTAAGAGCTTGCACCCCGCACCACCTCCTGTTGGTAACCTCTCCGTTTCACACTACTATTAATCGTTGATTGATATAAAGTTATATCACGCAGTAAGAAAGAAATAACATCAAATAAATATAAGGGGAAAAATGTTATGACGCAAGAAAAGTTTATGCATTGAAGGCAAAAGTTTAAACAAATGTCTTTTTCAAATTAATGGATACGCTAAGTTTTGGAATTTAAAAGTCATCCGAGAGAAATATTCCAAAATAAAAATTGTTACCTAACTAACATCACTGACGTTTCCTTCTTACGTAGTGGGAGCAGGTTTTAGTCAAGTCATTAATTAACAACAGGAAACAGGCTGAATGGTTTTGAACGAGGGGATTTGGGAATTTAGTTAAGCAATTTTATGCCAAATATTAAGAAGAAAATGCATCAATACATCAAGCACAGTCATCACATTAACTGAAATGGAAATTTTGTGGAAAATGGAATCTATGATTTTGTTTCTGAAAACTTATTTATAATTTGAAAATTAAAAAAAAAGATGCAAAATGTAATAAGTAAATTTAATAAAAACCTTCGTTCATGTTCCAAGTCTAATTGTTATCTTCCTGTTATTCATAAGGTTTTTTTAAGTTAATTAAACAATTATTATGATTTAAAACCCATACTCTAATTTATCCTTTCCGAAGTCCTCACTAGAATGTAAATTAGGTTGGTTGAGTATGTAGTCTTGACTACCGGTATTCAAACTTAATCCTAATTTAGAAAAAGCAAGAATTACTAACGAGCTTAGTCAGATAACGAGTAAAGCTAAGTTTACTTTTTTACTATCAAAATGATCTGCTAATATTTGAATAACAATGGAATCAAAATTTAAAAACATAATCACGAATAACTACTTGTTTCCATTCAGCATAAAAGAAATGTAAATATGAATATTAATAATATGTTAAAGTTAATTTTACAAAATAATTCCGCACATGCAAAATACTTGAAATTAAAAATAATAATTACTCATGCAGTAGCTGGGTTCACTACACTATTCCCCCCACCAGTAACTAAGTTACGTTACAAAGGTGGAGAAATAGGTAGTGACCAGCTTTGCAGTGCTAACCGTCAATCCTTGAATTTAACAGGTAAACGTATAGTTCTACTTGTGCGAGAATATTTTTGATCCGCATCTGAATTTGAGTTCGGTGTCTGCAATTTGCTGTAGTCGGGTTCTGTTAACCGAGAATTCTCCTGAACTAAAATATAAGCTGGTTTCAAGCAACCGAGGGATACACTGAAGCTGGTTTCAAGCGATCGAGGGATACATTGAAATGTTTTCTTTTATACTAATAGTAAAATATTTATCTTTGGATGCACAGGGAATGGTCCTTCATGAGGAGGTTTTAAAGGTCCTCCCCCCGATCTATTCGCTGATATAAGTCTTTTTAAGTCTTTATCTACAAATATCTGTTAAGATGTTTTTTACGAATCTGTGTGGATCCAACGACTTCCGTCTCTTTCTGGAGGTTATTAGCAAAAGTCTTCGACGCTGTCTGGATACTTGGTTCGCTGAAAAACTCTCCAGGAAGTCTAAGACTCGGGCCATAAACTACTTGAGCAATTGAATGATTTGTATTTTCTTGGTACGCAAACCCAAAAGTAGTGTTGGTAATGTAAATTCGATTTATCAGTCCAAGACTGGTTGTTGTGAGCTATGATGTTATTGATGTTCTATGAAGACGCTGAACTTTGCCGTTACACGAGAGGTAGTAGGCAGTTGTATATTGCAAATTGCAGTATTGTCACAGATTTTAGCAAAAGCTCGAAATGTCATGTTTGAATTAAGATCTATGATCACTAATGAGTTTACTTGGCGTTCTGAAACGCTCAATCCAATTTCTATAAAAGGTTTCAGTTACAGTATCAACTGAAATATTATCTAAGGGAATTCCTTCCATCCAATTCGAAAATCTGTCAATGCAAGTAAGACAGTAAATACTCCCTTTTTGATGGGAGAAGTGGTCCTTTGAGATCGATATGGATTACAAAAAATCTTCTGGTGGTACTTCAAACTCACTTAATTTTGTTTTGGTATGCAGGCTGATTATAGCTGTTTGACAAGAAAGGCAGTTTCGAGTCCAAAATTGCATATTTTTCCTAATGTTGGACCAAATGAAGTTTGGTGTCATTAGTTTTATAGTCGACTTTATTCCTGGAAGTGATAAACCATGAATTCATTGAAAGACTTTTTTCTGAAAGCTTGAGGAATATATGACCGAATATTTTTAGTTGATGTATTACACCACAAACACACTGTCACAAAAAAATATGTGCACCCAGAAGGAAACGAACTGCTAACACGAAACTTAACATATATGTAGTGTATAAGAAGGCAAACAAATGATTACAAATTCAGAACAAAAGATCGTTTTATTAGGAAATTATGGCATGAAAAATGTTACAAATCAGTAAGTAGTATAACTACCTCTGGAAGAAATACAAGCCGAAACACGGCGCGGCATAGAATCAAGTAGGTCACCTATGACCCCGTGCGGAAGATCATGCTAGATTCTTTGTAACTAGGCAGTTAATTCGCCAATATTTCGGAACTGCAGTTGCCTTCTAAGCATGTGCTAAACATGCTGTAATGACGAGAGGTCTGGTGACCTAGCAGGCCATGGAAGTCCGTCATATTCTTGAAGACGTTGTTGGGAGAGTCGATCAGTTTGTGGACGAGCGTTGTCTTGCTGATAAATGGCACCTGGGCGACTTAATAGCATAGGCAGTAAAACTTGCGTTAAAATATCGTCCCTGTAACTGTGAGCCGCATACTGTCTTGAAGGCTGACTAGAGGTAATCGTGTGTCGCAACAAATCGCCCCACGCAGTTACACCTTGTGTAATCGCTGTATGCCGCTCGACAACAAATGCTGGATCGGACTGCTGGCCTGGTCGCCTCCACACGCGTGTGCATCCGTCATCAACATTGATACTGAATCGGATTAGTCGCTGAAGATCACACGCCTCTATTCGGTCACACTCCAGCTTGTCCGAGTTCGCCAAAAATTCAGTCGACACTGCCTATGATGTGGGGTCAGTGGTAAGCGTGTTTATGGACGTCGGCGGTAGCCCCCGAATGGATTTCCGTCATACCACCGGATGCCTGGAAGGTGGTGAATGGTGTCGAATCGATGTTAGCGACGTTGTTGGTGCGGAAGTAGCCGCTCTTATGATTGCGCGATTCTAGCTATCATTTGTGTTCCTGAGACGCTATGATCCTCGCGACGGTAAACTATTCCTTCCATGATTGATTGTCGAAAACACCGAGCAACTACCAGATTGCTCCGACCGAGGAGGCGGCCGATACGCCTTTTCGACCAACCTGCTTCTCTGAGGCCTACTATGCGCCTCATCTCAAAGTCCGACAACTGTTTGTAATGCCGCCGGTTACAGCTACAGTTTAGAGGCAGCTGGAACGAGCAATCATGCTTTTTCAGGTAAGCGCAATATACGCATTTGTGGCTCGATTTCTTATGGGTGCACATATTTGTTTGTGACAGAGTGTATTTCCACGAAAGTAGAGAGTACACTGTTAAAAATTTGGTTCAAGGTTTCACCAAATTATGGTACTGAAAAAGTTGCAACCAAAAGATGGTAAAACACTGAACCATTATTTGGTGCTTTACCTGAACCATTATTCGGTAATAACTTGAACCATTATTTGGTAATAGGTTGAACCATTATTCGGTAATAAGTTGAACCATAATTTGGTGCTTTGTCTGAACCATTATTTGGTAATAGGTTGAACCATTATTCGGTAATAAGTTGAACCATTATTTGGTGCTTTGTCTGAACCATTATTTGGTAATAGGTTGAACCAAGAATTGGTAATACGTTGAAGGAAGAATGGGGAATGTTGAACCATAAATTAGAAATATGTTAAATGGCTTTATTGCGATAGGGATTGAGAATATTTTAAACCATTAATAATAATTATGTTTACCATGAACTGTATATTATAGGAAGTTATTTGAGAGCTCAGGCATATAATTTTAAATTATACATGTTCTAGTATTTTATTCAATTACTGCCATGGCTCCCTTCTCCTCGTAACTTTTATTTTATTCATTACTGCTGCAGCTAAGATATTTGGAAATTGCTTATGCAAATCATCATACCTATAACAATAATTATGGGCAATTTGGCTAGCATAGCAATCTGATTTATTTGCATAAGATTCAGTTTTCAGAGAATTACAGTATAAAATATGTATCTTTAAAATACATACTTGCAATATATTAGCATGTATAGAAAAATATATTTTTACAAAATTAAACACCTTACACACCAATAAAAATAAGCTAAAATATAACTGCTCATTGCAAGAGCTTTAATATTATCACATTACTTAATAGAATTCTAATGCTTTATTACAATTTGTCTTGACAACAATCCTTAACCAGTACACTACAACTTTATCTTACAACTAAATCACAGATAATATTGATTTGCTATTGTACAGACATATATAGCTTTAAGATTCAAGCTCTCCAGTATTTAAACTCACAACAGAAATTGCTTTCTCATAATAAAATTGAAATTATACATTGTGTCCCCTTATGTGTAATTAACAGATATTCAGCTGATAACTATTATAGTATATATAGATAAATTATTCCATGCATAATTCTTATTTTCATTCCATGACACTTACCTTTAAAATTTGGAGACTCTGTAGAAGTATTTGTCAAGATCTGTAAAGTTTCCCTTGCCCCTTTCCCACAAAAAAACAAGTTTCACTTAAAATGTTTTCATCACAAGTATCTAATCCATAAAGTTTTTTTAACTTTTCATTTATGGTAATTTTTTATTTACGATATGTTAAAATGTATTTTGAAGCATGATAAATTATAATATTTATGCACCTATACAATAAAGAAAATTTTTCAAAGATATTCTCAAATTGTTGAATAAATTCAAAAGCAAATTCCACTTTTCTGCAGATTAAACATATCAACATGTCATGCAGAAACGTAAACATTTCGTACAAAATAAGTTAGAGGAAAAAACTATAAGCTTAAAATTAAGATCGCAAAGCCTTAATCAAGAACATATTTAAATCAACGTAGACAAATTTTGTGCAACTGCTATATAAGAAAATTAATTACTTCAGAAACACTTTATTCTGAATGTTGCACAAACATACATGTAAGCATACGTTAATAAATCATGTCACTTATATTCTACTTAACAAATTTAATTTAATAACACGAAACTATTCATATAGTACTGTCAAATGATAATGTATATTTTAATTAGTATTTTTCAGAATTTAATAACAAGTATTTCTGAATAATTAGCATACATATTATGCTTATATAGAAACAGTATATTCATTAATAACATTTTTCTAATTTGAAAATTTAATTGTATGAAATAAATAAGAAAAACTGACTTGTAAAGTATGTACATTAGTTTCAATTATTTATAACATTAATAGAAAGCATTTCGCAGATTCACATTTTGGAATACTTTAACTAATAAATCTCAGAAGGCACACGTGTATGCAGCAGTTATTTTAATATATTTATCAAAAGTTTTCTGAAATGTATAGAGTATTAAACAGCATCATGAAATCCAAATTTAGAATTTTTTTATTGAATTTATTTATTCAAACTGATGTAAATAACTCTACAACAAATTACCAATGTAAGGAAAGAGAACAATTTTTTCTTAGCCTGTTTTGAATAATCCATAAAGTAAGTTCCAGACGAAATTGCAAACAAATACATCTATTTTACGCATAATAATAATTGATGGTGAGTGCAAATGGGATGACCTTAGGCACGTAGCCAGCTAGGAGGTGTCACATTTATGTAGAACTATCCAGTTTGAAATCACTGGAAGGTCATAATTTGCTCAAAATGTGTACAATAAGAAAGAGAAGTAGCATGATAAATGATGTAGGTAGCAGTCTAGAATGTCTATATACATACACAGTCCAGTCACATTAATGTGACCACCACGTACTTCCCATGTCAGAGTTACATAACCAATCACAGAAGGCAGGTGGCAGCACAGTGCAGTTGAGCGTATATAAAGGGTGTGTGAGGGCTTCGGAAAACATTTCAATCGTTGGCGTAATGCAGAAACGAAGTGATTTATCCGACTTCCAAAAGGGCATGATCATTGGCTTTCGGGCCAAGGGTGGAAGCATTTCCGAAACGGCTGAGTTTGTGAACTGTTCGCGTGCCAATATCATAATGGATCATATTAAATAAGTTCATATGTTTGTTCACACTGCCGATCGGCTGCATTTTGAAATCCTTGTGAAGTAATTTATTTCGCCCATAGAAGTGAGCATTTGTGATAATTCATTGATCTTGGCTGGATATCGAGTTCATGTGGTCACAACCAATGATTGATACTCTTCAGAATGTTCAACTAAGCTATCATCTTTTAGATTCTGTTTGTAGCTCTATTTCAGCATCAGTGGAAACCTAAAGAAAAGAAGAAACATATATTCATTTTGATCAGTTATTTGGATATAGAAAGCAACTTGATTGCTAACTGACTAAGGGTATGTGCACTTTCATAAAGAAACTATGTTGCGTTCATGTTACATATGGGGAATACCAAACATGCAGGCAGTCCTTTTGCATGGATTCAAACCAAGGTTGAACTACTAGAGTTAAACAGCCTCAACCGCACCATTACTGATAGTAATATGTTCATTTAATTTTTAATAAATAACTAGAGAAGACACAAAAACATAATAAAAAAGGAAGATGCATTAAAAACATTTTTTGTCAAATACTGGGTCTGAATACCAAACATTTTGCTGGCCGACCATCAATATTTTGATATATTTAGTTTTTTTTAAGGGGGTTTGACTATACCGAAACCTACCAAAGAACAAAATTGTACTGATGAGGCAACGCACCATGCCGCCAAAAAATATTAATATCGCAAAGTGCTTATGTACTTAGTATGAAAATATGCTGGTGTTGATAGAGCGTACAGTCTACCGGTCTGTTTTTAGTATAGTGTGCCGGCTACAAGTATTTTACAAAAATCAAATACATAATTTATACACCTTGTTATATTAATATTAATACACATCTAAAGGTACATTTATTAAAAAATACACAATTATAAGAATTACAAAACATTAAAAAATATAAAATATTAAGAAAATTAGCTAGATCACAAGCTCTACCGGCCCCAAAGTGTTTGCTCTATTAATATAAACTTACAATGTTGCCAAAATATATTTATGTTGCAATTTAGGTGTGCCCATGGCAACCCAAATGACTTTCCAGACATTTCACCAGTACAATGGCAGATTACGATTCCTCCTCTGGGAATTTTAGCATTTTAGCATAACGGTGAACAGCATAATGCAGTTTTCATCATCTTTGGCGAAATCTCACACTTAACTTTCCCCATGCATACAACACAGTGAGACTTGTTTAAAAACTGATAGCAGATAGCTGTAGATGTGAAAAGAACAATGCAACAAACCAAGAAGAGTGCATATCTTATATGAAAAAAATAGGCAGCAGGGATGTATTTTTGAACTTGACGTAAGGAATATCCAAATAAACAATCTTTCTCCAAAGTCAGCAATCAATTAGTGACTTTTTGATGGTGAATAATCAGAAAATAACATTTTTTTAAAAAATTATATGTCATATGACATTACATTTAAAAATAAGTATAATACAACTTAGTGAAGGTAAAAAAACGGATGCTAGGTCTTGCTTATCATGTAAAGCATGGGTTCTCAAGCTTTTCCTTTCATTAAACCCTTTTAAAAAAACTTTGGAAGAAGTTTTTTTTTTCATTAAACCCCTTACATTTTCCTCTATCATATATAGCATGCAGCATAATAAAGTACAAATAATTGTATGCAAACAACATAAACTAAAATAAAAAAAGGTTTATTGGACTCATGTTTTATTATTTTTTGCATTACTTTTATTTTTAATTTTACAAATATAAACAAGTTTCCAGAAACAAAATCACAGACTTTAACATGAAGTTCAATTTTAATTGCACAAAGATAAATTAATGCGATGTGTGGATTAATGCAATGTGTGGATTGATGCAATTTTTTTTTACATTTGGCATAAAACTGCTCAATTCTTAAATCACCTCCATCAGAAACATTCAACCTGTTTCTTCTTTCCCATAGTAAATTACCGACTTGACTCAAGCCCACCTATACTAGGTAAGAGGGAAAAAGCAATGTTGGTTCGGTAACAACTTTTATTTTGGGATTTTTCTCTCATATGACTTTTAAAATCTGAAATTTAGCATACATGTGCATTTCTAGAATCAATGGAATCTTGACTATGCTGATTAATTGCCACTGCAAATTCGGCTGTCAATGCCCAGATCTTCATTAAGTCCCTATAAATTTCCATGCCCACCAGGGGTCCATTACTGATCCCAGTGGGAACACTTGTTATAATGATATGATTGCAAAAAGTCACTGTTAACTAAGAAGGTGGAATAGGAAATTTTCAGAAATGTAACTCTTTATAGTAATACATTTTAAAAATGCAACAGCTTAAAAATTGAATATTTTGAATATTTCAGCAGTTTGAAATAATAAAAAGAAAATGGGAGCAGTTACATACACAATTAACTAATACAAATCAGAAACTTATATTCTGAGAATTTAAACTGAAATTTACCTTTATTTCTGTCATCTTGAAAGAATATTAATATTGATATTGAAATAACTATAAACATATACATTTAATCTAAATTTATTAAACTTTGTATTGATGTATAAGCACTTAAAGGTTACTTAAATAATTACGAAAAAGGTAAAGTATAAACAGCCCTCTGCATATTACTTGAATTTAAAAATGGATGTCTCAGAAACAAAATGTTATTTTGGATGACTTCACAAGTAAATGAAAAGTTATTCAAATGAAAAATAAGGTTTAGATTATATAAAGCAAAAATCAACTTGTAAAATTATTCAAGGAAATTCCAGAGCATCAGTTTTGCACAATTACTTTGATTTGATTCCTATATAGTAGGCCCTTTTCTCTCAGGCACTATTATAATGCTTTTTAAAAGACTTTAACCTTATTTAGAAATATTTGTTGCCCTTGACAACAATAAATTATACTGTACAATTAAAAAAAATAGTACTTAAATCTTTGTGTTCCAATTATGAAAGAAGTAAATACATTTATGAATTGTTGATGATACCAAATAAAAAATAAACAATGTTAGCCACTCTATCATTTAATATTCTGCCACATTTACCACTAACAAAATGGCATCTGAAGAAATTACACTTAGATCATATTTTAACTGGTTAGAAATAATTACTTATATTTTTAAACAGTCGAACTTCATTTTGCAGACATCTTAACCACTTCAGAAAAAAAAAGTATCTTAATTATTAATTATTACTTTAAATACATGCTATTAATTAAATTCTTAAATTTACATGCAAAGTTTGTACGAACATGAACGTTATTTGCTAAAATCAGAAACCATATTATATTTCATTTATGTTCCAACTAAAACTACAAAGAAATACAATTTTGCAAGATTATCATAGGAGTTAAGAGATAATTAGTTTTGTCATTTTGGCTATTAAAAATGCTACCAGTCTGCAAAATCTTTCTTCATCTTGAGAAATTAAACAAATTAACATTGTATCTACAAATGCACTAATAAGGATAATTATGAATACGGTACGGAAGAAATTTACTCCCAGTTTGGCAGAAAAAATGCACATAATTTCTTAAATTCCAACTTTTGTGGCAGTTTGATGCTAAGCTGAATCAGTACCTAGAACAAAATCTGTAAATTTTTGTAGTACCTTGGTGCAGCAATCATAACAGTGTGCATAATAAACACAACTGTTCAAGTTCAATATATATTATTATATGAAATAAAGAAAAACAAAATTTTTAAATATTAATTTTGGCCAAATAAGCATGCATTCAAACAGAATATTTAACAACATGGTTAAATGACAAAAATTCAACACATCTTTATCAAAAAAATTCTTATCGAAAAAAGGAAAGTTTAAATATTTCAAAATGGCTTTAATCAAACAATAAGATTTAATAAACAAAAGTTTTCACAAAGCAATAAAAAAACTTGCTACTTCAACAAAATATTCCAAATGCCTTTTTATAAAGTTGATCGATTACTTTTAATTTTGCTGGGATCCTCGGGGAAAGTTTTCATAACAAATTCTTTGAAATCATTTATGCAGAGATATAAAAACTTGGATATTAAGCATATTTAATAACAGTAAGCTGGTCATAATCTGAAATTTCTAGCACTTTCAATGATGACTGACATAGTACCAAGATTTTCATCTAGAAAAAAATTAAACTATAAATTTAGTTTTACCCAACACTACTTAAATTTCCATGTCAAAAATGTTTTTTAGACGAATTTTTTGTTTCTTATTTCTCAAGTTCACAAAAAACGGAACAGCAATTACATTCCAATATTGATGCTGGGTTTCTGTTTACCACTTGCATTCTTATAGAACACTTTTTAAAAGTTAAATTGACAAAAATATATTTATAATATACATTATGCAAACTATTATTTGGAATAAAATTTTCTGATGATTGTAAATTTTCCTACTTTTTCCATTATTAAGTCTAAAATCGATGATTCTGTACATAAAATACACATATATATACACACATGCAATCTTCTAATATTTCAAAAATTATTTAATAAATGTATCAAAACATTACTTACTCAGGGTCATAAGAGTGAGTATACTACTCCATCACTGTTTACATCCCCAGCTAGTTATTTATACATACGAAACATAGACTAACATAGAACAATATAAACATAGAATGTTCCGATTTCTACAGAATGGATATAATGTATTTTACAGAAATACACATGTAACATATGCAGAAGTACACATTATGTTATAAAAATGCTTTTACTTGGAATGTTCGGGAATCTCTTTTTAGAATTATATTCAGCTACGTTAAATACAGTAGAAATAACCGCATGGTGAAAATAGGCTTTAGAACTATCGCGATTCACCCCAACAAAATCATTAAAAAGTTACTGCGAATGACACCATTTTGTATTTTACATTTCAATAATACACAAATTTTAATGCACATACATAAATCAAAACGGAAGCAAAACAAAAATATACATACCTTGCAATTATAGAATACACAGCCGAACTGCCGCCATTAAACTTTCAAAAGATCGAATCACGGGAGGAAGACTAGGCATGCGCTAAATGCTTTGCTTTGATTGGCTGCAAAGTATTCCTTAAAAATGGTGAAACATTGAACTAATTGGATCGTTTCACCAAATATCAGTGAAACTGTAAGTTCAAGTGAACCATAGTTTGGTGCAACCTTTGATTTTGAACCATTAAATGGTGTAACATTGCACTAAAATTTTTTACAGTGTACTGTTTTAAATTCAAGGAAGTAGTGGTTTTCAAACTCTTCAATTCTTCATCTTGAGACTGTTCATCAGCTATTTTACCATAATCTGTTGTTGAAATTTCATTAGCCATAGATAATGTATCGGCTACAATATTATTCTCACCTTTTACATATTTGATAACAGACGAAAACTGGGAGGTATAACGAAGATCGCGGACTTGCTTAGGTGCTGCTTTGTCAAGTTTTTGACGAAAGGCGAATATTCAATGTTTCTGGTCTGTGTAAATTGTAAATAGTTTTCCTTCTACATAATGCTTGAAGTGTCTAACTGAAAGATAGATGATTAACAGTTCTCTATCATAGGTGCTATATTTTTGCTGAGTGTTCGTTTAATTTTTTAGAAGAAAATGTTAATGGTTCCCAAGATGGGTTTTCGTATTATTGCAAAACAGAGCCAACTGGCGCATCTAAAGCATCTGTAAATAACCCCAGAGGTAGCTTAGAATTCGGAAAAGACAAAAGTGCAGTGTTCACCGGTTATTCTTTCACTTTTCAAACTGTTTCTCAGCTTCTTCAGACCATTGAATTTTACGTTTCTCCCTTACTTTAGCTCCCTTAAGGTATTCTTAACACAACGCTTGATTCTTCACTACATCGTTTAGGTAACGACGATAAAAATTAAGTACTTTAAGAAAAGTTCTAAGTTCATGAATTGTTTCAGGTGGTTTGCAGTTTGTAATAGCTTGAATTATTTCTGGCAAAGAGGGAAGAGAACCCTGAAATTTAATTAGGTATCCTAAACACTCGATCTGTTGAACAGCGAACACAGATTTTGAAATATTTACTCTTAAACCAAAGGTATTTAATCTTTCGAAAACTAATTTTAGGGTTTATTTATTTGTACTGGTTGCAATAAGTATATCATCTACATAGGGGAAAAGGAATTCTAATCCTCAAAAGACTTCGTGAATAAATCGTTGGAACATATGCAGAATGCAGGAGCATTTTTTAAACCATTTTCTAAGTCATTATATTAAGCTTATATAAACCGAAATAAGTGATGATTGCTGTTTTACATTTGTCTCCTTCTGCAATGGGAATTTGAAAATAAGCTTTGAATAAATCAGTTTTAGTGAAAATATTTGTCAATTTTAAAATATGATGAAAATCTTCAGTCCGGAGAACTGGGTTTCAGGTATCATCTGCGCATTAAGTCGACGGTAGTCACCGAAAGATCAATATGAATCATCTTTTTTCTTATAATAAAATGCAAGGGGCTTGACCACTGGGAGTTTGATGGACTTATTCCATTGTCAAGTATAAATTTAAATCCCAATTTAGTTATCGCTAAGCGTTTTGGATCGAGCTGCCGTGCCTTTGAATAAACGGGTTGAGCATCAGTCATAATAAAATGTGTAACATCATATTTAATTTTTTGTAGGAAAAAGGTTATGTTTAGAAATTTGGAGACACTTCAACAATAAATCGAAAATTTTTATGAATTCATTTGACGTAGTTACGTAGTTATCACTTGAAATGACAGCGACATCTCCCTGGACACTAAGTTGTGTTATGCCATCAATTAAGTTTTTCTTATTTATATGTATAAGTAAGTTATATTTATGAAGAAAGTCAGCTCTTAAAATACCTTTTGTGACATTAGCAATTATGAATGCAAACTGAAAATCACGGCGTAATACCAAATTAAGAGTTGTCCTTTTCAGTGTCATATGTGGAGATGTCTGTGCCATTAGCTGCATATAGTTTGTATTCAGTTTTGCGTTTGTTTTGAGGAATAGCTAGAATTATGCTTACGTCAGCCTCGCGATAATCAAGAAAGTACAAATCTGATCTTCGATCACGAAAGAATAAAAGAAATTTGTGACAATTCCTTCGTATTTTCTGTAGAAGAATTAGCCGTTGAAATTACTGCAGATTCGAGTTTCCCTGGTTTCTCGAATGGTTGTTTATCCAAGCTAACGAGATCGGCATTTCTCTGGAATGTATTTTACTTCAAATCGAAAGTGATAGAATCAAAATTTGCCATTTGCGTCATATCGTTTCATTTGCATCGTATCGTTCCAATTGGATCAGCTTCAAGATAGTGAACGGGAATTACGCGAATCCGAATCTCTGTGCCTTGATCGAATGGTTATTTGATCGATTTTTTGTTCAAGAGAGACAATTTTTTGCAGCAAATCATTTACGGAAACGGAAGATACATTAGCACTAAATATTTCTGGTTTCTGATTCAAGTCACTAATTTTATCTACCATAGAGGCTAACTTAGTTACATCTTCACCCCTAACTAATAATATATTTTTCATTGAGTCAAGCAGCTTCTCAAGCCATAATATTTTGATTAAATTTTCAGACGCATTCGTAGGGGCAATTGATCTCAGTTTCTGCAAAAGTTGTCTTGGTTCCATGTCGTCAATACCAGTAATCAAACGTTTAATGCGTATTTTCCCTTTCCTTAATAAATGTAATAATTTAATTTTAGCATCCGAATACTATTTTGTGGCATTTTCTTTCGTTACAATATCCCCCATATTTTCGACAAACTTAGACTCAAGTTATAAAACTAAATATTTAAATTTCGTTTCTTCTGAATTAATATTACTAATTTTGAACTGCGCTCCAACTTGAAAAACCACATTTCCGTCTGATCAATCTAAAAAGGAGACTCTAAAAGGAGACTTACACTCATCTCAATGAAATTTCGGCGACTGCATCGATTCTTTCGCAGTAGTTTTAGAAATGTCATCTATTGCAATTTCAGAAGTAAAACAGGGTTACCAAAATATGGTATTGACTGCTAGTATTCAAACTGAATTACAATTTAGAAACAGCAAGAATCACTGACAAATAGCTAAGTTTGCTGCTTTTATTTTTTGCTATTAAAATGAGCTGCAACTTTGAATAACAATAACAAGAGAATCAAAATTCGAAAACAAAATAATCATGAATAACTACTTGTTTCTATTCAGCATAAAAGAAATATAAATATTAACGAAACGTTAATTTTAGAAAATAATTAAACACATGCAAAAACATAAAATACTTGAAATTAAAAATAATTATTATTTTTGCAATGACTTTTACACTACATGTATTTAAGTAAAGAACTTTCAATGTTTTAATGTCGGAGCTTTTAGCGTTCGATCTCCGAGCTCTGCTTGTGATTATTTCGGCTTTAGCCATTTTCGCTAGCCGATGTTAAAATACTCCTTTAAAATATTTAATCCAATACAAATAGACCATTTTGTGTAGTCTTTGACTATATTACCTGAAAGTGGAGGAAGTTAATTGTACACACAAGCAGGGTCTTCTGTTTAATTTAATGATTTATAAAGAGTTTTTTTTAAATCTTTCTCAGAATTTTGTCATATTTATTTAGACAGAGTGATAATTCGCTCTTCAGTCTAGTAAGGTTTGCAACCCTACATATTAATGTGCTATTATTTGTATCATAATTATGTAGCATGCTATATATTGCAGAGAAAACTGTAAGAGGATCGCTGAAGAAAACTAGTCTTTCAAAGAGGGTCGAAGCAAGAAGAAATTTGAGAATGCCCGAGTTAAATAAACAGTCCTCTTATAATTTTGCTTAATAATTTTACACGTATTTATTTTTATCCGAAATATTTCCTGCATATGCAAGCCGCTTGCATGATTTAATAAAAACCTAATTCATAATTAAAAGCATTATTGTAATTGGAGTTTACACAGTAATTAAGCAAGATAGTCTCAGAAAATAATGCAATATTTCTATTAACAATAGTCATCGGCAGGCACTTATACTTAAGGATGTAATGCTTATTTATATTTCTACCTGAAGCTATGGAAAATAGTTTCTGCAAGAGCATGCATTTGCCAGTAAATAATGCCTTTTAAACATATACCGGGGGAAAATGCATTCTGTAATCAATAATTTTGCTGAAATTTTAGTACCTATAGCAATTAATCAAAATAATTATGGACTGAAAACAGAGTCATTTTTTCATTAGCGAGGGCTGACCAGCGATTAAGTTGAATGAGATACGCATGTAGTTTAGTCTGTTTCCGATCCTTTTGTTAAAACAAGGCATGGCGGTGTTAAATTAAGTTTTCGTGATTTATCTTCTGTGTAATGTTAAAAGGCACAAGTTTCACTTAAAAGGTCCTTCATGAAGGCATCCCATCTGATTAGCATATAGCTTTTGCATTCTTTTCCATACGTGAATAATTCAGATTCTTATATCTATCGACGAACATCATAAATACATATTTTTGCCTAGTAAAGTTAGGCATGTTTACTTCTACGCAAAAAAGTAGAAATTAGTTCCTGTAAATACACTCCGCTTTAAGTATATTTCTTTTATTTATTTATTGAAAATATGTACATATTAAATAAAGGGCTTATTTATAATTTATAATTATAATTTAGCTTATTGGCATAACCTGTTGTTCTCGTAGACATACCTGTAGAAAAATATGTATTCTATTATCAAGCTAGAGGTGTTTTATTAATGATTCTTGTAGCATATTTTAGTGTTTAGTTAGTAATTTTTTTAGACATTCTTCTTGATTGTAAATAAGAAAATTTTCAAAATGTTTCTATTATCGTTATCTATTCCATAGTAAAGACAGAAAATAATTTTACAAGCAACCATTTTTCATAGTATAAAATGCATAGTTGAATCTTATGACGTCGCGACATATCTCAAGGAAGCTCAGCCGTGTTGGGCAAAAACATCACTTTAAATTAAATTTGTAACTGGCCCCATGGAAGCATTAATTAAGCATATCATTGCGAAATTTGCACTAAAGGTATGTGGCATCTTGTATTTACGTTATAAAAACATAATGAATAGTTTACTAATAGAACATCTTGTTCTATGGCGACATAAATGTTTATATTTACAAAAATGTTTTGTATTTGATGGATTTAACATTTACAGAGCATTATCAGATATAGCATTAAAAATATTTTCATAAAATCTTCTCCCTAATTTTGAGAATTTTCCTAATTGGAAATACATACTGTAGAGATATTATGTTATTTTGATGCTGGAAATGTGAAAAATGAGCAATGCCTTCGTCGGGACTCGAATCTGGACCTCTCAAATACGTGCTGAGGGTGTTAACCGTTACACCACGATGGCATGCAGAAAGGTGGGAGAAAATACCATACATACTCCCCCTTTTAAAGGGCGACTGGGATTAGAGGACCCAGTCGCCAAAACCTGATGGTGAAGAATCGTCATCCACCGCCTTTTTATACGAGCGCCACTTTAGAGACATTAGGTTATTTTGATGCTGGGAATGTGAAAAATGAGTAATGCCCTCGCCGGGGTTCGAGCCTGGACCTTTCGAATACGCGCCATTGCACCAAGAAAGCATGCAGAAAGGAGAGAGAAAACACTTTATAATATCTATGATCGATGCATTCTCATTCAAAGGTTAAATAACAAAGTATAAAAGGCGGACAAAAAGAAAAGTATTTATTCGAATTCATTGAAATTTTCATGAAGTATAATAAAAGACACTAGCGAGGAGAAGATGAAAAGAAAATGCCTTATAAGTAATTAAATAATAATGCTGAACAAAAATATAGGATTTTTAGCGGCAAAATGTTTATTGGAGAAGATCTATCAATATAGATAGTCATCATATTAGCTGGAGACACATGCCTAATAACGATGGTTCACAGTAAAAATAAGATCAAGGAGATGTAGAGCTGTCTATGCCCATTTACGAAGCAGACATTTTCTTAGATAGGAAAAACTGCAAGGAGAATCATGAAAAGAAGCTGACAATTTTCTAAACATGTTCTACAAATATTTGATAGGACACAAGTAGTTTGATCTCGAAGGCCATTTCATACGAAACAGTATCTTTTTGTTATACATACTAATCGATAGCCCGCTGAACTCGAGATTTATCGCTCATAAAAATGGCATCAAGACACATGGCCTCAAAAATGGGTGAATATAATAAGCAAAGATGCGATCTGTCTGCCGCAGTGAACTCACAGTACTGCGAGGGAAGATTTAAAGTCCTTGGCAAACTATCGACAGCAATCCCTGCCTAAAACATAGAGCACTAGCTTTGTATGTATGCGTTTCGTGCCAGTCTATATAGGGCAGGGAGTGCCAAGCATTCTTCGGAGCAGTAACGTCAGAATTGACTTTTGACCATATGACGTCGTTTGACTAAATGGTGGTTCATTCATGACACAGTAACACATTATCAGGGACCTTTAATTCAGGTGATCTTGAGATTAGATTTTAAGTGGCGCCTTAATGCGAGGCTATGAGTGAGACACAAATCACTGATCGTCTTGCATACAGCTGTTTTGAGTTTAATGTGTCTGTAAAGAGTTTGCAGACATACAGTTATTTTTTCTTTCCATGTCCCAAATCAAGTTCATATGCACCTGCGGCGTCGTGATTGTAGACCCAGAAAGCTGTCATAACGAAAGATTGTGACTCTTGGACATGCACTTACTGGTCTTCACGGCTCAGCGACGCAGAATTTGGATAGCCGTTCAAAGGTGGTAAGTGTTGGAACAACTGACATTTATAACTCAGTGGTTCTGTCATTGGTCTCTTTCAAGACGCCTTACTACTTTCCATGACAAGGGATCAACAGATGATGTCGTCTCCTCGTTTTTGAAAAGTTCATTATTACGATTTTCTCTTCGAAATCTGTGAAACAAAGAACATGGCTCTTTAATATTCTTCTTAAATTTTAATTTCTCTAAAAGACACTTATTCGTTTTACGCAAGTTCTGTAGGTTTATAATTTGAGGATTTTTTAATCTAAGCAAAGACAGTTAGAAACAGCACGTAATGTTAAATACTCGAAGAAAATAGCTTTGTGCAATAAAAGTAACAGAAAGTAGTTCAACGTAAAAATTAACAAAGAAATTTTCGAGAGGAGTTTCGTTGGAACTAGTCCGACATTGTCAAAGCGTTGTCGTTGGGACAAATACAGTAGAGGTTACAGCGCTTAACGAACAAGCTGAAATGTTTCAAAGAGGAGACACGGGACTAGTTTTTCCACACCTCCAATAAGAACAGAGTGGAAACTACGTCATTACGTAGACTATTGTGGAGAGATCTCTGAAGCTTCTAGGACATCCAGATTGAAAGGTGAATTATTACAAGCATTGATTTTGACTTTCTAAAATCTAAAATTGTGGTTTTTATCCCGATAATCAGAACCAGCTGAAGATCTTTTTACTCCTTTTTTCCCCCCACATACCTAATGTGTTCTTTCACCTTCAGGTTTTCAAATTTTAACGATTATTTGATCGTTGAAATTAAGATCTTTTAAGATTCAGGAATTAATTACACTTTTTGTGACAGGCAACTTTCAGCCTCAAACTCAGAAACGTGATAGTCAGCTCTGTTCTCGCT
The DNA here is from genome assembly GCA_000611955.2 of Stegodyphus mimosarum. Classification (NCBI taxonomy): domain Eukaryota; kingdom Metazoa; phylum Arthropoda; class Arachnida; order Araneae; family Eresidae; genus Stegodyphus; species Stegodyphus mimosarum. Next base: position 513,461 of record KK113229.1, read on the forward strand.
GGGATTCAAGCCACGAAACTTCTAGTTTCCTAGCTGGACATCCTAGCTGGAGTATAACATCCTAACATTCCTAGCTGGAGTATAACATCGAAAGCTGCATGCTGTATATCACAAAAGTATTCACGGAAGAATGTGATAATTTTATCGATATTATAAATGTGCTACATTTATTACTTCTCAAAGATATCTTTTACATATATAACTCTTTAAAAAGTAAAACCTGCTCTTAAGTTACTATTTTATCAAGCGAGTCGCTACCAGCTAAATTTTAATTAATTTATTTATTTAGTTAATTTCGTTGATTAATAAGGAAGATTAAATTTTAAAGATAAACGCTAACTAAGAAAAAAAATACATCATTATGTATGTGAAAATGGGATCATCTTCCAAATAATTTGGAGAGAGAAACAGACTACTTCAAAATCTAAAGTCCTAAAATAATAAATGCAATTGATATTGCATGAAGGAAGGTTGCGATAATTGATTCATGTGGAAAAACAGTTAAACAAAAGGCCTGAAAACATTTCTTAAAGTAAATATCATATGTTTTTGCCTAGTGTAAGAATATGCTATGTATTGGAATAACTATGAAATAGCACAAATGCTGTATCACAACAAAAGATCATGCAAGAGAGAAATTCTCATTTAATTCAACCTCGCATTTTAAAAATAAGATGTATGTATTATTAAAAATTGATTGTTAAGGGTATGATATATCCGACACACTATATACGCGTTTAAAATATTTGTTTGATTGTTCAGCGTATTTTAATTATATTTGCATACATTTGAGAATTACTGTAATGCGCCTTTCGTGTAATAGACATTATGGTAAACATCTTTTAATAAAGGCTAGCAATCAGTGGAGTAAGAGAGGGTAAAGAGTTTTACGAGTAGTATGTTTCTTGCGTGTAAAAACGTGTATTTACTGGTAATAATACTGTTCATTGCAAACGTTTACATTTTTACCAAAATTCTATGAATATAGAATAGACTTGCAGTGGTTTGGACAACAATAGAGGCATGATCTAAGAGTAAAATTTAGATCTGTATGTAGTAGAAGGCTAAAGTCTTATTATCTGCATGTAGAAACAGAAAAGCATATTTGTCGAACCTACATATACATTTTCTGTTATTTTAGTTATTATACTCAGTTCTAATTATTTTCCATTGTTACGAACTAATCGATATGCTGTCTAATAAAAGTATCTTCTGAGCGTTGAATATTTTGCAGCTTCTGACTTTACTACTGCTTCTTATGCCCTTTAGCAGTTCCTTCTTATGTCGAAACTTAACTCTAGCATCTTTAAAGTATACATAAGTGGCAGATAAATTTACGCATGTAATAACGCCAGTAAATAACTAAAAACAGGATATAAAAGTCTTTACCAACTTTTTCTTTTATTCTATTTCTTTTTTTAACTCAATTTTTCCTCTAAGAAGTCTTCAAGTTTTGCAGTTAAAGCTCGTGTCTCCGAAGTAACTTGTGGGCCCTCGCACGGCACGAATAAAATGGAAAATCAGCGATAAAAAATGGTTCCGAATCTGGCGGGGCATCCGAGAGAATTTGATACTTCGCTCGAATCCTCAGTTGGTGCGGGAGGTGAGCTCTAGGTCAGCAGCTCCGCCATCCATCACTGTCAGAATGAGACCAGATGCCAGAACGCATCGAAGCCCGCAATTATTCTCTCCAAATCCCTTTAGCAGATGAACTACATGATACTCTTGACGACTTTACTTTTTAAACTTTCCACCAGATTACCAGGACTCCGAGATGATGACACCATCAATAATTCGCCCTTTTCCCTTAGATATGTTTTCGATTCCCTGAACAGTTCCACCCCCTCGAGTATTGCCTCTCCCATATATATATATATATATATAGGTATATATGGTATATGAGTGTAAATCATTACGATCATATTTAGCTACATTTTATTTAAACTTAAAAAAATAGGTTTAATTTTTTTTCCAGCCCAAAGGGCGTTGGTCCAGAAGGGCTATTAATTTCGTTTTGGCATTTTGCGTTAGTTCACTATAAATGTCGGTTCACTTTTTAATTTGTTGCCACCAAATATTAGAGCCCTGTATTATATTTAAAGAAATTAAATAATGAAGAATCTGCATAAATGTGTATATGTTTCTCGCACTGTGATAAAACAACGGTACCTAGAGCCATCCAATTCCGAATAACGTACGTTTCCACCCGAATATGGGCGTCTGGAAGCCCGAATTAGGAATTTTTTTCTTTAACGATATCATATTTTGTAAAACTTTAACGAATTTTTGATTAACAAACTCAACGATTTCAGAGCGAGCAATGGCAACACTGTACGGAAAAAAAAGAAAAGGAAAAAAAAAACCCATTTTTATCTCCAGCGCTCGAGACTGTGTGTCGGAAATTCTAAAGATGTGCTCTTTTTAAAATTATTTTGCGATATTGCTGTTGAACTGAATTTTATTGTTTAAGTGCGAAGAACATGATATTTAATAAATGAAGGTACAAAACACAAAACGTTTTAAAAAACTCCTTTTTGGGCGTAATGTAAAATCTGAAAGCTTTCAGTTTTTTTTTCTTCTTTTTTTAGTCCAAAGGTTTTTTTTAGTTCTTTTTTTTATTTGCACTAGTACCTAGATCGTTCAGATGATCACAGATTTATAGTACGCACCACAACAGTCTCTAACTGCGTGTCTAATTTCTGTTTTCCCGAAGAAATCCGTTGGCTGTGCAATTATCCTTCTTTGTATCGTTTCATCAGTTGTATTTCTTACATTTATTTAGGAGTGTGTTTTGTTAAATTTACTTCATATTTAGTTCTCTACTACTTAAAGGTAATATTTTACTGACATTATCCTTTTTATTTTTCTAATTCTACATTTTCATTCACAGTTTAATTCTACGTTGATTCGTAATGCAATCGCACTTAAGTATCTGAAATTTATCTTTTAATCTCTCTCGTCTCATTATGTTGATTGCACATTTTAGCGCAATTGGGATTTAGTTTTTTTTAGTTTCTTACTTTTTACTTACTTACTTTTTCTTACTTTTTCATAATTTATATCTTTCAGCCGCTACTTCCTCCTTAAGAACCTGAACGCGACCAATATTGCTGAGAATATAATGAAATAATCCATGGCAACATCATAAATCTATCGGTGATATTCAGAAATTTTATTTAATTTATGCTGTCAAAAGTACTGATCACTTCTGATGTTTCAGTGTATATAGAATGCGTGTATGCGTATGTTAGTACGCATATTTATTTTATACTACTTTGGTATAATTTCCATATCTAGATTAAAGCTTAACAATAACTGAAATTCCTTTGCGAAGTCATGAGCTTTATTTTTTTTTAATAATGTTTGCTAAGTCTTCCAGAGTTAAAAATATTTTTTCTTTTGCATATTGAGGAAGCTGATAGCACTGTGTGAATATTTTAAATCCTGATGCTAAATTTTTGAGTTTCGGAAGGATTAGAACATGGTAAGAAGTGCTTGCTTTAAAACGTTTTTTAACGCAGCTTTGGGTATTGTCTCTGTTATGAACATATATTGTTTTCTTTTGCTTTAATTTTTTTTAAGTATCTTTCCCTTTGTGGCTTGCCTCTGCAAAAATCATCTGTAAGAACAGAGTTTCTTATAATTCTTGGAAGTATCGTATTTAGCGAAAATGCTCATGAGAATTACCTTTTTTTTTTTTTTTTTAAAGTAAAATCCTTTCACTTTTGCACGAAAAACAAATTGTCTCCTCCACCCCGACAATAAACATGTTTTCAAAGTCTCTTAGATCACCGGTTCTGCTTTTTGACTTCTTTACTTAATTATAATTAACAACACGCAAATAAAAATAAAATCAACTATGGCATGATATTGCACTTGTGTGAGTAATATTATTGAGGAAATGAAAAATATTTTATTGCTGAATCCAAAAGTTAATTAAATTGTTAGTTTATCAGGAAGTATGCATCTACACATGTAAAATAAAGATTTTCAATTTTTAAAAAATTTTTTGGTTTGACTAATAATTCTGTCTAATATCGGAGCAACTATTTCTACTAAAACAGTAACTCCTAAGTACTTTAAGTATTTATTTCAGAATAATGTAAATTTTAATTATGTAATTTTCAAACATTTTTATGAATGAATTTTTAATGTGAAATCTTTTGCCCTTGATGGGCTTTTGGCTATTGTTTAGGTATCTGCATGTGCGTCTTGAAAAGAAATCTGAGCATTAAATCATTATTGTTGGAAATGCTGTTTATGAAAGTGCGCGGAAATCTTTGCAACGAGGGAATGTTGCTCCTTTCTTTCACAAAGCTTTCAAAATAATGCAGATTTTAACTTTGAAAGTTCAGAAGAAAGATGAAACTTATTTTTTTCTCGTACCACCTGCCTAGTGCCTTAATCAATGTGGCGAAAGATATATTAAAATATGACTTACCTCAGAAATTACTCCCTAAAGTCGAATATACTGGCTTAGTATTAAACTCTGAAAGTCCCGGTATGAGGGCATGAAATACACGGACCTGGTTCCTACTACCTTAAAGGAAAGCCTATGTTGTCCCGGAGAGTAGTGGCGTATGCCATCCGAGTTGGTAGCGCGTTTGCAAGAGATGGTTTCAATACGCTCCTCACCCTTTGTGATCTCCCTGCTCCCGAAAGTGTTGACCCTAGGAAGCCGGTTCAGGGATAGGTGCATTAAAAGAGATCAATTTGAAAAAGTCCGCCGTCTATGGATTAGGAATCCAGGGGCGCTGCAGTAAGCGAATGATTCTAATTCTCTTCTGAGAGAAGCTTTTGACATGACAACCCACCTTGTGTCTAATACGGAGGCAAGGGATCAGGTCGTGTAGTGCCCTATCAGATGTGGCGGAACCCGTACTAATACATAATTTATCTCTAGAAAATGATATTTATATAAGAATTTATTCCGACATTCAAAGATTCACAAATGGTATTCTTATCAAACGGAAACGTGATTATCTTGAATTTTGCTCTATTAAGTGATCATTCCCTGCTGTGAAAATAAAGACATAAATTCGTATTGAAATAAAATGAAAAATTTTATTCATTGGTTCCTCTAAATTTCTTTTTACTTCTGTGTCATTGGAATAATATTAATAACTGTAAATTATCTTCTGCCCCGTTGAAAACGCTTCTGTTTAAATTAGTTTATTAGTTCTAATTTTAAAGCCATGTAAAACATTTCAGGAAACTCCGATATATGTCTGAATGCCTTAGAGTATAACTATTCCTTCCTTTAAAGACTCCTTAAAAAACTGGCACATCTTAAGGAACCAAGTTTTTAAAATTTCTCTAAGTAAATATTTTTTAGACTTGTATAAATTTTGAGAGATTTTAAGTTTAATTATTAACAAAAGTGTAATTAATTTATTACCTGTTTCATTCAACAAAAGTAGTAAGTAAATAAATCTTCAAAAAATGATCGTTTTGATCATATTGTTATTATTAAACTCATGTTACAAATCGACTTGAACTTATGTTACAAATATGTTTATGTTGAACTTTCCTATCTATCAGGGTAACTCAGTTTTAAGGTTTCCTTGTTTTGTAATCAAGCTTAGAAATAAAGAAAACTGTTCCTAAATTTCACTCTAAGTTCATTCCATGTGCTAATATTATGGTGCTAGGCTGGGCACACCTACTGCTAAATTTTTTTTAATGGCTAGAATTAGGTAATTAGCTGTTTCAATTGACCAGCCTTTGTTATAAAATAGTTTGTAAACAGCTTATCGACTTGAAACAAACCTATAAGGTATTTTCTCCCTCCTTCCAGCATGCCTTCGTGGTCTAATGGTAGCACATCCAGCGCGTATTCAAGAGGTTCAGGTTCGAGTCCCGGAGAGGGCATTGCTTATGTTTCATGTCTTCTGCTTTAAAATAACCTAATGTCTCTACGAATTTTCTGAAATCTTCAGCGTTTTCTTACCTTCTTGATGTTTGATTTTGAAGCAGGACTTACTGTTATTCAAGGGAAATGGGAAGCAATTTTTAAAGAATCAAGCATTTAGTTGCCTCACTGAAAAATGCCTTTCACCAACGTAGTTTGAACTAAGAAGGGCCATCCCTTAATACGAAACAAGTTTACCATAAACTGAATATGTGCGTTAATCATAGGAGAACTGGCATTTTGTAATTTTCAGTTTTGCCAAGAAAATATTAATGCACGATCAAAATACCTAAAAATTGCTGTTATTGACTGTAAACATCGAAGTTTTCAGTTACAGAAAAGGATTCGTTTTTGAAATTACTTTGAGTTTTTCTGTTAATTATGTTTCATAAGGAAAACGTTTTTCAGCCATAAATAACATATATATACATGTTTTGTATTCAATATTTATTAATGTTTAAGCTCGTGAACAAGAACAGTTGGTTATTTCAAATGCATGAAACCAGGCTTAAAATTTCCTGAATTTTCGTAGAAATTTCCAAAAAGTGCAAGCTGATAAAGTTAGTATGAGAACTAAATGTTAGCCTCGTTGAAAGTATTTCTGGGAAACGCATTTCTTAAGAAAGTTATAAAAGTGGTCTCTTCTCCTAATCAGCAACTAACGTATACTTACGGTAAATAACTATCATTATCGTCCTTGATTCAGAGTTTGTTAAGGAATTAAAATAGGTTGAATTCAGCTTGAAAACAGAAAACCCATGACCTAAATAACAATTCTACAATATAATCATTAGAGAAATAGCCCTCAAACTGGGTTACCGAAGGTTAGTATTTGCGAAGGGAGACATTTATCATATACACTCACGTTTGTGAAAATTGCAACACCAAGAAGGAATCGTCATAATTGAATGCAATTTAATACACAGTTGAGTGGTAGTGGTACAAATAAATGATTAAATGTTCAAAGCAAACAAACAAGAACAAGAGATCAGAATCAGTATTTTGTGTGGCCACCACGCGCCGCAATAAGTGCTGCTACACGACGTGGCATGGAGTCAAACAAAGTTTGAATGTCTGACTGAGGAAGAGCATTCCATATCGTTTGTACGCGTACCCAAAGTTCGTCTGCAGACGCAACAGGACGAGGATCACGAGCAAGACGCCGACCAATGACATCCCACACATGTTCAATTGGCGACATATCCGGGGAACACGCAGGCCAAGGAAGAAGCTGTACCTGCTGCGCTGCAAAGAAGGATTTAACAATCCGAGCAGTATGAGGGCGGGCATTGTCCTGTTGAAATACAGCGCCTGGCAAGCTTTGAAGGAAGGGAACAGCTTCGGGCTGTAGAACTTCACGGATATACCGGTTGCTGTTCAGATTGCCCACAATTCGTAGCAATTGAGATCGTCTATGATATGCTATGGCGCCCCAGACCATAACTCCGGGTGTTCGTCCACTGTGGCGTTCGATAATGCACTCCGGAAGGTGGCGTTCACCGGCATAGCGTCTGACACGAATGCGGCCATCATGGTACCACAAATTAAAGCGGGATTCGTCAGAAAACACGACATGCTGCCAATCAGCACGCCAGTCTCTATGCTGATTGGCCCATTGTAGCCGCAGGCGGCGATGGTCGTGCGTTAGGGGGATCCTGTATAAAGGAGTCCGTGCGCGCAGTCCACACTGCAGCAGACGTCTACGAATTGATGAAGCACACAATGAAACACCTGTAGCTATTGACCACAGTGCTGCCAATTGTCTAGAGGAAGCTGTACGGTCCGTCCGCGCCATGCGGACCAGGTGTCTATCATCGCGAGCTGACGTCACATTTCGGGGTCCACTCCCGGATTTCCGAGTTGTCCGACACTCGTCCGTCCACTGCTTCCAAACGCGCATCACTGTGCTGCTGTTACGCTGCACACGAGAGGCTACTGCACGATACGACAATCCAGCTTCACGAAGGCCGATGATTCTCCCTCGTTCAAACTCTGTAAGTTGTTCAAATCTCGCTCTCTTTCGTCGACGAGGCATAAGTACAGATTGAGTTAACGTTTACCACTAGCAGATAACCACCGATAACCATACACGCCTCGCTACAGCCGTCTATTTATTCGGATCCATCAGCCGTTCAGAGGGCGCTGCTCAGCATACGCATGCGCTACGGATTTGCAATTCTAATCATTTGCATATCATGCGCTACTTTGCATTTCCTGAAAATTTCAGCTCACTCGCGTAGGTCCTTCATGGTGTTGCAATTTTCACAAACGTGAGTGTAATAAGCTATGTAACTTAAATACATACGTATTAAAAAGTATAAAGTTTTTACAATATAAAGAGACATTTCTGACATTTTAAAGCGTGCAGGCAATTGACTTTAAATATCAAAGAATTTTCGATAGCTTCCCTATCACTTTTCAACATATTTCTGGTCATTATTCGTGAATAGTGCATTGCTATCAGAAAATGGAAATTTTGCTCAGCAGTCCTATAAAAGAAAGCCGGCTACCAGGATTAGAAAACAAAAACTAAGAACAAGCAGTCACACAGAACGAAGTAACATCTTTCTGTATAAAGTGCCTTTTACAGCTATATCCTCCATCACAACCAAGCAACGAGATAAATAAACTCTAAAAAGGAATCTTCTGTATGATTGCTTTATTCCGAAGTGTTCTAGGTAAAGGTATGTTAAAACTAACATAATGCATTCAGTCACTTTTATCAATTTAAAAATAATAATAATTTATATTTTTGTATTTATGAAATTGGAATTGTATTATTATTATTATTTTTATTATGGCATTTGCTGTTACTATGTAATTTTGCACAAACATGTGCAGTCAAACCTCGATTATACGCCATTCTTTGGCGTGATTTGAAAGTGACGTATTAAATAGAATTAAAAAGATTTAAATTAGTGTTCAAGATCAATCTAAAGAAAACTAAAATAAATTAATCTAAAAAAGATGTATATTATTTAAGCATGTATTATTTTTATTTTATTTCGAAATAACCATTAATTCGATTTGGGAACTTGGAATGTTTCCTGAAATCGAAACATTCCTGATTTTTTGTTTCTTTAAACAGTCCATCCAATTAAAGATTTTTTTTAAACAATTTACAGGAGTTCGATGCAAAATTTCTTTCCCTTTCCATTTTGCTTTGAATTTAAAGTTTAGTCTTCATCAATAACAATCGTATTTTAAGTACTCGTTCGAAGGCCTCCTTCTTAAATAAAGCAGGCTTTGCTATCTGTGATTTTTCATAAACATTTATAAGCTTTGTTTTTTGTCTTGATACTCGCGTAGTTATCATTTTCTTAGACATATTAAATAATTTTTCTCGTTAATAGAGAAAAACGGTTTGTATAGAATTAAAGCGTTCAGCGGGAAAATACCAAACTGAATCAGCCTCTCTCTAGCCGATTCATGATATAACCAATCAGAAAAAATCCACCTAGAATGTTTTTTTAAACATTTTACTTTTCAACGTCAAGCTAATTTCTAAACTGGTGTGATTTTGAACATTCCAATTAAAAAAAGCAACAGTCTGAAAGTCAACACTGAGAAACTTCAAAAGGAGGAAATGTTCCGAAAAATATAATTCTTAAAATGTAATTTCCTGAAATTGTATAGGGCATTCTGTAAATACGAGAATTCAGGTTCTGCATTCTTTCTTAGTGTATTTAATTGTTGGTTGAATAGATTACGAAAAAAAATTGATTTTGTTATAAAAGAAAATAGTAATAAACTTACAGCGCAAAATGATACAGTAAACAAAGTTCTGCCTTTGAACAGCAACAGGAAACATCCAGTATACTGTAATAAGCTATACTGAAAAGTAACTAAGACATTTTGGAACTTTGTAAAAGGGGCGTTATGAATGGAATAACATGTCATTCACATGACCAGCATAAAGCACCATTTGATACTTTATGCTGGTCCATTTGATGATTTATGCTGGTAAGAAATGTGTTGACCAGCACATTTCTTACTTTTGATAGAGTCTCTTATTCTTAAAAGTATTATCTAAGTGGATTAGATAACAAGAATGCTGGTTAAAAGTTTCAGCTTAGCCGTGAACTTGGATCGTTACAAATAATCATTACATGGGTATGTGCAATTTTCTTCTAGCTGATAATTTTACGGAAGTAAAGAACAAATAATCATGCTTCAAAATTGGGTTTTATTTACTGGCGTGCAGTTTAATATCCTACTTATCAAAGAAAGGTTTCCTTCATGTGTTTATATCTTTGCCGAAAGAGAGATTACCTCGTTATAAACTGACAGTTTCGAAAATGAAATCTCCACTTATTTTAATAAAAATATTCATGAAGAATAAGAACACTGTAAAATTTCTGAAATCTCTTTGTATTTTTGCGATGTATAATTCTAGGATGAGTTTGAAACTCTGTGGTTAAGTATATAAGGTATTTTCTCCCTCCTTTCCGCATGTCTTTGTGGTGTAATTGGATGCATACTCGACGCGTGTTGGAGAGGTAGGAGGTCGATTCCTGAACTGCGCGTTTTTCACGTCTCCTACTTTAAGAAATCTAATCCGAGAACAAATACATTACAGAAACTGAATTTTAATATTGCTAAAAAACCAGATTAAAGCTAACCAATATTTTTTTTTTATTTTTCCTTTTTCAACGTGCCCTTGTTTCTTTAATTCTTTTTATCTTTCGCTGCTGTCTTCAGATGTACATTTCACATACATGCACATACACATGAGTACAAGTGTATTACATAATTCTTAACAGTAGCAGTTAAGTGTATTACATAACTCATAACAGTTAAGTGTATTACATAACAGTTAAGTGTATTACATAACAGTTAAGTGTATTACATGTAACAGTTAAGTGTATTACATAATTCATAACTTAAGACATGAAAATGAAAGAGTTATAGTAACTCCTTTGGAAAGAATAATTTTCTGAATAAACGTTACTATTCTTTAATTCAATTACTTTTAAAATTACACATTTCAGGTTGCTACCGTGATAGTTAATAGGTAATACTGCTTCGCTCACATTTAATTGTACTTTTAAAACTTTTTATATTCTAATTACTCATTACTCTTATACGTTCAATTGCACGTATTTCTAAGAAACACTCGGATGAAAATACGCAGTGGTATTTTAAAAGGCAAATATCTTAATTTTCTTGTTACGTGTCGCACTCTATGCCTGGCACACAACTTTGTTTAGGTCCTGTGCTTTCTTTCAGTTATTCTGTCGTACTAGTTTTATTATGTGTTACATTATTTTTAGAAAATAATTTCTGAGTTTTAGAGCATTTAAACCTATAACTGTTTTTGTACTCTGTACAAAATGTGAGATAGAGCTGTTCATAGCAGATTTCACATGGATTAAAAGTTTAAATGAAATAAAATTTGCATAGAGTGGAGATAGTATAATATTAAACTACAAACTAGATGACCTAATTAAATGAGATTCAATAATGTTCTAAAATGAATAATATGCATATAAGTAATAAAACAATAAAATTGCAATAGTATAAAACAAAACTATAGAATTATAAGTATGGTGGAACTTCAGAGTACGAATGCCTCTTGCCACGAATAAATTAACCGAACAAAAAACACTTCAATTGAAGAACGGTGTCTCGAGTTAGGAACACTCAATTCGTCAACAGATGATTTTCAAAGCCATTTTAAAGCAACCTCTGACACAGAGTCAATATCTAGGAAATTCTAAGAATATCATTTTCATATTTTCCATTGCTTAATTCTCATTAACAAAAAGCTAGCAGTAACACGGACATGGAATTCAGCTTGGAGGAAATTTCTTCAAGATAGTATTGTAGGTAGAGATTATGAGGGCTTTTAACACTGAAGGTTTCTTTTTTTTATCTGTGGTACTGTGCTGTAGAAAAAAAGCATAGGCTTGGATGCTAGCAAAGAAGAGGAGGAGGAGATACGAGAGGATCATAGAAATGAGCTCAACAAAAAAGAACAGGAACAACTTCAGGAAAAGCAACAAAAGACGACTGTGAAAGAATTATCTTTAGAGAAAGAGGAAGAAAGAAGAGATGGATCTAGTTCTCTGATAGAATAAATTTGTGCAAAATGGCCGCAAGATGTAAAGTTGCAATATGTAATGATGTAATGATATCACCCTGATAAAGCAGTAGTAAGCTATAGCATAAACACTTTCATTAGTAATGCAATGTTTCATTTTAGAAACAATTTAAAACGCAGACAACAACAAATCACATTAGATAAAATTTGAGTGAAACCAAGAAGGAAGAAATTAAAAGAGACGTCTTTTACCGCAGTCGTTCCGAGCTTTTGATACCCTAAGTGGGTGTGTCACTTTTGTTTACATTCAGCTCAAATTAATTTAGAACTTAAAAATCGGTCGATATATGGATGCAGAAAACCTTTTGTACCTACATGTGAAATAGATGGATAATTATTTTATATGTCTGTTACTTTTTAATTGAAAAATGTTGGAGAAAATTTGACAAAACATAATTAGAAGAAAACCGCAAATGAAACATAATGGAAATGGAATGAAATAATTAATAAATTAATAAAATGGAGTAATGGAAAAAAAATTATATTGCTAACGCAAACTGACTTTTGTTATATCAATCGTTTACCAAATTTAAGTAGTTCTCAAAGATAATAAAAAAAAATGCACGAAGTCTATTCAGGTAGTTGAAGAAACTTTGTAACTTTTCTTGAATCACACTCATATAAACAAAGTAACTATTAAGATGCGACAATAAAGTAAAAGCATACAGTTAATATTTTGTGCATTTAAGCACAATTTGTTGAAATTTAAGAAGCGGTATAAAACGTTTCAGACACTGGCAGTTTTTTAACCGAAAATAATTACGCGATGTTAAAAGGATATTTAGTGTCATGAAATTCATACATATTTTCCAATAATTTAGAATGTCTGAAATATATTACGAAACTTTCTGTAAAGAAGGCTGACGTGGAAGTGTACTAAATATTTTGCATAATATACCGCATTCTAAAACTTACAAAATACTTTCCTACCGAAGGAAACAGAATACTTTATTTCAGGAATAAAAATTGTGTCTTTTTTCTAAAAATAAGCTTTATATGAAACTACACTGGTGTGCAAAAATTAAGGACGAGACGGTTTTTTCAATATAACTTTGTACAAAAGCTTTCCAAATCAACACATTTAATACCGTAAGATCCATAATACGTAAGGACATGAGTAATGTAAGCAACACTTACTAAAAGAGAAATCAGAGGGATAAAAAGAAGCTTTATTGAAAAAGTAGCATGGAGCGCAATGCGACTGAAGGCCGAAATATCCCTGTGATGGGTGTCCAGCAAGAAACATACGGTCTTTAATAGGGGATATGATCTCCCCTGACTGCTAGGCAGGTTTCACATCATTTGTGCATGCTGGATATGTGGTTGTTAATGAGCTTGTTGAGACACTGCTGCTCGTTCCTCTTGTAGCACCAATCGCAGTTTCGAAATCGTTACTGGCGATAAGTTACGTGCTGCCACGGGTCTCCCTAGTAAGTTCCGTACATGCTTGACGGGATTTAGATCCAGAGACCTTGCCGACCAATCCATGTGTTCAATATCTTCACTCTCCAACAGCTCTTCGACAGTAACTGTGCGATGAGGTGGAGCGTTGTCGTCCATGAAGAGGAACTGAGGACCCATAGCCCTTGTGAAAAGACGCATGTAAGGAAGAAGAACCTCGTTACAATAGCAGTCCCAGGTGACGAACCTCCTTGGGAGATATGAAGGTCGGTCCGGCTACCAAGCATTATGTCTGCTCGAACGAGAACTCCGCGACCTCCAAAACAGTCCCTTTTGATGATGTTGAAGGGGTTATTGCGTGTTCCCCGCTCTGTCCAGATGTGTATGTGTCTAGAATCGCAACTCAGACTAAATCTGCTCTCATCTGTAAAGAGTACTCGTCCCCATTCATTGTCTCTCCAATTCCGGTGTTCCCGGCACCACAGAGAACGCCTTCTCCGATGGGCAGGCGTTAGAGGTACACAACGTACAGGGCGTCGTGCAAACAAACCACCACCGTGCAGTCTTCTGGCCACGGTAAAACGCGATATCGGTCGTGTCGATATAGTCGCCTGTGTGGTGTGTCTAGCGATTTCTACCGCTGTCTGCCGCCTGTTTCTTCTGGCCTGTAAGGCAATATACCGGTCATCTGCCGGAGTGGTTCCTCGTGGACGACCACTACTAAACCCCCGGATAGCTGTTCCTGTAGTTTGAAATTGTCTCCAAAGTCGTGAAACGATGCTGTGAGCAATTCCGAACTCTGCAGCCACACTTGTCACACTGCGGCCTTCCTCCAACTTCCCAATGATTCGACCTCGGGTAAAAGCATCCAGATGTCGTCTAACAGATTGATTATTCGCCATTTCTCGCTGAGGCAGCAACTCGGTGTGATTTTAACTGCTATACGGCGTGCAATCTCTTTGCCAGAAATACTGATCTTACACCGACAACATGCTTTATACTACTCAGACACTCCCCTATTACGTCTACCTGCATATCTGCGCATATGCTACAGTACATCACCTTACTTAATCTCCTGATTGGTCTTTCTGTCCGCTCTGCCTCTTCGTTCAGCTGATATGCTAATTTTTCGACTTCGTCCTTAATTTTTGCACACCAGTCTAACTGACTACTACTACTACTACAGCAGAAAAGAAAAAAGATGGTTGCATCGGCGACAAAACGTGTCATATACGATTGTCTATGGAGAGAACATTGTATTTGCCAAAGTTTATGAAAAATGGTTTAACAATTAAATATTTAAAACTGATGAGAAGAGCATTAGCGGCAAACTATATCCAAAAAGTCAGAAAGATGGTTTGGCTGTCTGAATACGGCAAAGCATAAGAAAACTATCCTGCTAAGAGGAGAGATGCCTTCGAAGAGTACTTTATAAGGGAAACTGAATAGCATTCATATTACACAAAGGAATAAACAACCATGCAGCTAGCCTATTCGCGTGCGTTTGAACCCAGGACGAGCTACCAGCAGTCATTAACGGCTCGGCCACTGATGAGGCTGAAGTCAGTAAAATTTAAGAACGATGAATTAAATGCATATTTTCACTACCACTACAATAAAAAAGCACGTAATTTTTATTCAATTTATTCATATTTCTTACGTAATAGTTATGCTATATGCTAAAGGATTATAAATTACCTGACTGCAAAAATTCAGTGAATACACAGAAAATAAAGATTTGCACATATCGAAAAAGGAAAAATTAAAAATATTTAAAGGAATTAAATTAATATAGATAAGGAGTATTTATATATACATATCTTTTTAGGAAATATGTATTTTCTTCTAATTAACTATGTAAATATTAATTATTTATAAATGTATCTGAAAATGTGTTATTTATTCATTCATAAAATTTTATGAATGTTACGATCAAGAAATTTAGTTAATACATCATATGCTTATTTTAACATTTAATTATAAATAAATATTAAAAGTGCTATTGGCAGATGTATTTATAAAGTATTTAAGCAGGAATTATTCGTGCTAGAAAATGGTCAATCAAAAGGTTATTGAAAGCATTATACTATATGAGATTCTTAAGCGTATATAAAACAGTTGTAAATTTTTAGAATGTGTCTTGTTTATTATAAGAACAAAATTTTGATAAATATTAAATTAATTATTTCCTTGTATTTTATAATAATTCATTTGAGAGTCCTAAAGAATATTAATAATTATTTTTTCACTGTTCCCCCACTTAATTCTTATAAACCGTAAATTATGTGAAATCAGAAATCAACAGTAATTATTTTTAACCTCTTTAATTATTAACCCTTTAACTACTAAGGGGACATATACGTCCCACTAAAAGTTAAAAAATTACTGCTGGGTTAAAAAGTACTTGGAATCTCCTGAATGGTGGGTATCATCTTCCAATAGTTGGAAAATCAAGACGCCCCTGCGCTCGTTGTCTACAAATGAACACAGAGAAAAGAACAAATTTCAATTGCCCGATGTATAACGTTGGGTTAAAGCAAAGAATGCTTTACCCTTTACTATACGATGTGAAATCTATTTCATATAATAAAGTTTTCCAGAATAATAGGTGTGCTTGTAGTAAGTCGATCGCTACGTGTGGGACATATGTATTCCACCATTAACTACGACTGGGACATATGTGTCCCAGCCTTTGGTTTGAAAACCTTTTGTCAAAAAAATCTCAATGCTAAATTTACCTTATTTATGACATAATTTGTTTACTTGGATAATAAACGGGGTAAGAATTTTTTTATTTGTAACCAAAGGGTTAAAGTAAAAGGTGTTTTAATTTGAAGAGATTAATTGTAGTGTGAATATAATTTTTGATTTAACCGATACTTCAGAAGAGCTAAAAACCATCTCATATTTAAGAAAATATTTCAAAGACTCTGGAAACAAAATTTCTTTCTAACGTAATTAACGAAAAAAATGTAAAAGCATTTAAGTCATATTAAAACTATTCTAAACACAGGAAAATGAACAGCAGTTAATTCCATTTAGAATGAAATATTGTTTAAAAAATAATCTTCCTAGGATTGTGAAATATTGTAGCAAAAGAAAATATATACGTTTATATTTATAGCTTAATTGCTGAGTGTTTCCCGCCAAACGTATTAAATTCCCTAGGTTTTAATGGTAAACCACTGAATGTTTTGATAAGCAAAGGGTGTGTGTCAATTGCGTCAAGCTAGTTGAGAGAAAGAAATTGGTCAGGGCCTCTTCTTCTAATTCCTTCCTCCGTGAACGAAACAGAGGCCTAGTGAGTCTCAAGTATGGGAGAAGGAAGAAAGTCTATTCCCGATCTCCATGCTCTAAAGCAGAGTCGATCGGTTTTAAGAGAAAAACAAAAGGTAAAATTGCCCCCAAAAGAGAGTTCTCTGGTTTTTCATGGGAGGGACCCGGGCAATCGAAGAATAATATCTCTTCCGGTAATGATATAGTATGCAATCTACCACTTTTAGTTATTTATTTCTTTCTTAGACGGCATTACTAAAACGCTATTTATAAATACGAAAGAAAATACAAATTATGAAGACTGCATTAAGTAAAAATGATTCCATTAATTAAATAAATAATCTATAAAATTTCTTATTCCATTCAGTTAAAATTCCTTCCAAACGCAAAAAAAAAAAAAAAAATGCAGGAGAGCTCTTAAAACGGCCGTTTTTTATGAGTCTTTCAGCCATATACATTGCGAATATCATACAGCATGGCTAAAAGCAGTCTCCAATTTCGTTAACTAATTTCCACCACACGTTTGCGAGATAACTAATAAGTCCAATAAGTATGTGTATTCTGCGCAATGTGTGCTATGCCGCATGTTGTGTGGAAATCCGTAGCTTGAAAATCTCCCAGCACGATTCAGTTGTGTTAGTATTTGTACCATTTTCAAGATTGATAAAAACTTTGTCAGTCCTGCAGACGGTACAAAAAAATGATTAAAAGAACAATAGGTTTTGGTGACGGTACCCAAATAATAACTAAACAAAAGCGGTACATCGTACACTATATTATTATCTCTCTTCCATTTCACTTCCTTATCACTTGTCATTTAAGCAGTGCACTATTTTTCGCACGAGGACGGTAAAATTAAGTAAAATTTTCATCTATTTTATCTGTTTAGATTTGTTTTTGCCTTCTTTTGTCTAGATTTAAAGATATCCATTGGTTTTGTGTTTCGAATTTTTGCACAAACTATTTTTAAAAGAGCTTAAATAAACAACCATCTGTGGTCCAGAAACGGATTAATCCATTTTTCATTGATTTCTATGGCGAAAAGAATTCCGGTTTACCAACATTTCGGATGACGAAAGACCAACAGGAACGAATTAAATTCGTACACCCAGGTTTCACTTGGTACTTTAGTATTCACTGCGTAACATAGGTAACACCCAGGTTTCTGTATAAGAAATAACAAAAATAAAACTATAGTATTATAAGTATTTTTTTTTGAAGAATTTGAATGAATTTATGCATTTGATACAGCAATGAATATATACAAGACTGTATTTCTTGCGTGGTAAATAAGTAACTGCCGACAAACCACATTCATTTGCCACCAAAAAAAAATATCTATTATATATTTTTATGCTATATGAGAATATAAAATATTGAATTAGTTAAAGTAGATGCGATTATCAGTTTCAAGTCCCAAAAAAGTTTCATTTTCACTTACATTTTGTTTAATGATTGTGAAGTTCTTTCTCCCTTACTTCTTTCATCTCTCCTCATACTTAAAAAATAATTAATAATAAAATATATAAATAAATAATCAAGTAAGTTAAATTCGCTATGTTATAATTCAACAGAATTCTGTTTAATAGCTTATTTATTGTTCATTGTCCACATATTTGCTCCTTGTTGATAACAAATGAATCATGAACGTCGATACAAATAACCCCTTCTCTCATCTTTAAATAGTAAAAAGATCCCAACAACTAGTATACAAAAAGCCTAAAATTGAGTGATAGTTTTATTATTAAAAATTTCGACGTTTTTATTCATTAAAAAAGGGGTACTGGGAACATCAGGAACCGTATTTCCTCCATTGAAAGCTTTAACTTTCCTCCTTTTTCTGTCATATGTTTCCCAGTTTTGGAGCGTGAATTACAAAATTTGGGAAGTTATTCTTCCTCCCCCCCCAACTTCATCTCATCATAACTGAAGAGCAAATAAAAATGCAATGAATTCTGTGCGCTTAAAAGTATAGAGTTTAATCTTTTTCTAAAAAATATTTTAGTGTCAATGTAGTAATTTCTAAGCAATAAGACTGAGAGTCCGGCAGCTTTACTTTTACTTTATCGAAAGTACAATAGATGGCGCTCCGATTCAACATTTCCTCTTCTCCGTTATATGGTTTTATTTGCGTATTTCTAGAAAAGTTGAAAAAAAAAATAAATAAATAAAAACTGCCTGAAATATTTAAAAAGCATTTTTACAATATTTGCATTTTATCCCGACAGAAAAATTTAAGTTTAATGGCCTAACAGACATATAATACGAGACTAGTTTTGGAAAATCGGAGTTGCCCAACATACTTGCTTCTGAAAAGACAGCATACCAACCATGAAATGTTGACTCAAATCAGCCACAGGATTAGTTTTTTCCCCTCACAACCAACGTAGCTTGTATGATAATGGGACGGAAATATCAAAATGCGTTCGTTTTGTTCTTATGGAAACGATTTCCAGATCTTTCTAAACGAATAACTCTTCAGATAAATAAATGCAAGCATTAAGATGAGCAAAATACCTAATTAAAAGTAAATTTATCTTTATTATACACAGTGATGAATGACCACGGAAGCCATGTTTAATGATCGCAGCCAGGATCATGATGCACTATATTTCTAAATATTACACTATTTCTCTTCGCAGAGAGTTCAGACTATTAATGTTCATTCTGGTTGATAACTTACTAAGGGTATTGTTTCCATAAAGAAGGTAACGAATGCTTAAATGTTACCGCTCGGCCACTGGTGGGCCATTCTTTGTAGTTGGTTGCCTGATTAGGGCAGGGTAACCAAGAGTTGCTTACCTTAGGTTTGCTCTGTTCTCGTTATAACACGGGAAAGAAACATTAGCGCCTGTTGGGTTAAGGGAGTGAGCGTTAATTTTGCTTAGTAAGTGATAACACCGGTAGTGCGAGAAAATAAAAAAATTGGGTAAAAGCTTTTAGCGTTCATCAGTTTAATTTAATTAGCTAGGTAATAAACAATCTGTTCTAAAATTACTTTTGTTCTTTCCAAGCAGTTGAGTATTTTATGAGTTTTTAAAAAAAAAAAAATAAAACTAAAGCCTATGCAAAAGCAAATAAAGCACCTACTTTAAAGAATGATACATTGGAATCCTTATTTATATAGTTAACGCTCATTATATTGACTTTCTTGCGTTCCCTATAACGAAAATTAATTTAGGCGTTATAAAGTGAGGATGATAAAACGAAAATGAATTTTTATACTCCTGATAGCTGGAGAATTTTTGTATCTGTCGCTGTAATGGAATGTCCGCTGTGACTAGGGGTCATTATAAAAAGTGTTTGCTGTATATTCTCATCCGTTGAGGACATCAGTACGGTCTTTTTGATGAAATAATCGCTATAACGAATGACCGTTATAAAGAACGTCGACTGTAATGTATTGTAAAATACATTTTAGATTTAGAAATCAAAGTTAAGGACATTAGAGAAATACTTTACCAAACAGGCATTTCAAAGTTATTTCGTGTCTAATAATGCAAAATTGTATGCCTTAACAAATAAATATAATAAAAATTATGGGATGGACAATAATGATTTCTTAATTCAAACTTGATGAATAGATGGAGTTTAAGAAGCAGATTCCCAGCTACGTTATTACGCTATTGAAAGTATAGCCTAAATTTATAATATGCTTGAAATTTCTAACAGAGGTTTAATGCTTGAAATTTGTTTCACCAATTATTAAAATTCCCCCTTAAGAAATTTCCTCTCATATAAATTTTCTTAGTAAATATAAATTTTTAACAATATGTTTTAATTTCTTCGTAAACTTATATAGAAGTACTAGAATTAGGAATGTATCCTCCAGTCCTCCCTCCACAAATGTCTGAGTAATCTGGATTTTCATATATTAAACTCTAACTCACATTTGTTACACCACTCTCTGTATCGTATTGTAATATGTAGATAGTTCACCATATATGTTGGATTCTAAGACCAATATATCCAATTATAATAGTTCTGAAAAGGCATCCCTAATAAGCATTAATTCACATTTAACATTAGTCACAGAATGACGTTTTGCTATTAAACAAGCAGTTTAAAAATCAGTTTGAAAGTGAGTAATCAAACATATATAATTAATAGGGATTTTTACATTCTTACATTAACCATGACCAGAGCCTTTTTTTCTATTTTTTGTAACTTGCAAATTCTGAGAAAAATTTAAAAAAAAAAAAAGGAAAGCATCAAATTCAAAGTTTAACGTTATTTAACCTGCATATTTAATCTTTATTATGCCATTAGGAAAAGGTTCCTCTTTCTAAGAGTATTTCTTTCCTTATTCTCACATGTCAGTATTGAAATTAGTTTCGTTATTTCTCACTCAAAAATCTGGAAAAGTTTGGAAATTTTTACAAAAGGGTTAAGGTAATTATAAAGGGGCCCTGACTACTTTGCGGTTAAATCACCCACTCAATATCAATCTGCTGGAATCTTAGTGTAAAGTAAAATTTCATTTGGTAAGAGCACTTGTCCGTAGAGGGGTGATCTTAAATTTGAATATAACTGCTTCTAAATAGGGATCTTTGGAAGGGCAGGGGTTTTCTTCGCCGGCGCTGCGCTTGACTGTATTGTAAATTGTTATTGGCAGTTATTTAAAAGAAAATAATTACGCAATGTCTGAAACGTTTTATACCGCTTCTTAAGTTTCAATAAATTGCACTTAAATGTACAAAATACTGATCGCCGCACGTTCTGTATTTGTGATGCTAAGGAATGTAAATCTTTATAATTTAATTATTCAGAATTTTCGATTTTTAAGTTTAGAAATTATTTTAGCCTTTCTTCTTAATTAAAAAATTTGCCTAGATGGTTATAATTGAGTTTAATTAATATATATATATCTATATATATATAGAGAGAGAGAGACAGAGTTTTGATTCTATATTTCTTGGTACTCAGCATTAAAGCTAAATTCTTTTTTACTTGTGCTAATAGCAACAAATATTCTTTTCACAGATTGCAAGTTATTATTAGATTATTAAATTAGTTATTGGATTAGATTACATTAATATGGTCTTTGAAATTGGTTTGTATATTTCGAATGGCTTTTATTAATTTAATATTCAAAGCATTCTTAATTTAAATGCAAAACTGGTGTTCGATTAAATTTAATAAAGTTTTTCAAAATTTATTAACATTTTTTTGTTTTATGATAGTTGTCATGATTTTATATATTGTTCTTAGTAAGAGACTTCAGTTTCTGGTCTTTCGACAGCTTTACGATACTGAAAATTAATTACTTTTCTTATATATTTTTTATATTTGGATTCATTTTCATTTCTGGTTTGCTGTTTAATTGCATCAATTTTTTTAAATTTAGGGTATATGCCTTTTTAATTTCTCCTGTAGGAGTTTGACTGATGAATGCATTTAATGATTTAATGTATATTGCTTTAATTTACATTTTACTGATTTTAAATTAACTTTATGTTTTTGGGCATTTGTTAGGCTTCCTGTTTTACATTTCTCTGTACACCGAGCTTCCTGACGAAGCTGTGCCGATAGATGTAAAAACTGTTCGCTTTTATTTTTTCGCATTTTCCTTAGTATGACATAATTTTTCTGCGAATTTTGTTTTTGCACTGATTTGGTTTATGTGGGAGTTTGGTGTAGATCTCATATTATTATTTACTTGTTTTTTACTAAGGTTATTTGAATTAGGAACTTTGCTAATTTAGTGCTAATTCATTACCCCAAATTGTATATTATATTAGAATTTGCTTAGATTGTGCTTTGGGTTTTAAATAAGTAAAAAAAATTAAACCAAAATTGTTAAATCAACTTTATAAACCTCATGAAATACAATAAACAAACCCACAGACTCTCCAATAAATAGGAGAGGGATAAGGAAGAGAAAGCGTAATTATTTTGTGCCGTGGTCGTCTTAAGAGATGAGACAATATACATATCACAGTCTACAGCTATTCTGAATCAATTTATGAAGAATGAGCGGAAAATTTTACGTATTATGAGGGAGGGGACCATTAATTTAGAAAGCTTCATTACCAGAAATCTATCTTTGGAGAAACGGTAATTCCAAGAAAGCCAACTTGGAGGAAGCCGAAAGAAAATCGTACGTTAGTCAAAAATGTTAATAAGGACAAATAAAAATGGCTTTGAAATTCATTTAAAGCACAAAGCACAGCCCTCAGTTTGACGTTAATTCAACTGTTCCTAATAAAACTGTATAAAACCAGAAAAACAGACTGTAAATTTTACTAGAATGCTTAATGCATCCCGGAGCTATGTCATTTCTACCGGTAAACGCCGGTTTGCTGATTTAATTGAATTCTTTTTTGGCTTAGTGTTTATAAAAAAAGTGTTTTTTCCAACTTTTTACGTATTACTATTACTATCTTAAATTGATCCAGAAATAGTTTCAAATAAGAGGTAGTTTCTGATACGTGCATAAGATGCTCTCTGAAGGCAACGAACAACATATAAATCTTTTTTTCCTTTCCTTCCCTTTTTATCGGGATTTCTTTTTCTTTCGGTTTCCTTTTTACTCTGTTTTATTTTGTTTAATGAGGTTTTTAAAATTGATTTAACAGTTTTTACTATAAAATGTTTCGCTTTTTTATTTACTTTGTTTGTAGCAGCAATTAGTGTGGATCTAATGGAATTTAATTTGACTCATACACTTTCTTCTATTTTCTGAATTATATATATATATATTATATTAAAAAAATAACAGTAGAATCGTATTAAATCAGCTTTAATGAATTAAAAACGATTAAAAGAATATTAAAAAAATAAATGATGAACTACACGAAGTAAGCTAAACACAGGCAATGCTTATTACAGCAAAATTAAACTAAATAAAAACCGAAACTACCAATGGCGGAGTTGATGAGATTGATGAACGGTGGTAGTTCGACCTGGTTTCAGATTCCGGGGAGCAGGCCGGCTGCATGGGAGTTTTCGTGGTTATGAACAAGTTTTCCTTAGAAGGTCATCCATGAAGGCTTCCTTCCTCTTCTGCAGATAGACCTGGCATGCTTTGCTGTAGTCAGAATAATGCAGTCCAATCTAATCCTAACCCTAACTACAAAAAGAGGGAGAGTTTTTTCAGCTTTTGCAAGGGATGGCTAGAAATCGGTTCATGGGAAAAGTGGAACAGGCGTTCTGATTCCTAAATGAATGTTAGACTGAGTTTAGGAAAAACAAACTGTTTTCTGTGACCGTTGCTTGGCCTTTTTTTCTTAGAATAGCAATAAGGATTCTCAGAAGTGGAAGATTTTTCAAAAATGGCTTTAAGTATGGATTGGGAGAAAACTTCTAGAGCTTCTGAAAAATATGAAAAATTTCGGTATATGCGATCTTTAAATAATTTATACTTGTACTAAGGGGTTAAAATAATTGCATTTAATACGTCAAGTTCAATTTAATTCAAGAACTAGAAAAAAGCTTACTTTAACTGGTACTCAGTGCATGTGAGATCATTATATCCGGAATTGACTAAATAAATAAGTCAGGCTTTTTCTTGATTCCTTAACTCCATTTTGAGGTCTAATTGGGAGAAGGGAACTAAAATCTTATCCCACTCTTATTAAGACATATTTTAGGTATATGACCCAAACAACATTCCCGTTTACTAATAATAATTTTATTTTTAATTTTCCTTTTAGATTTCTTTATGTCACTGATTTTTTTTTCTGCTTGATTAATCAAAGAAACAAATCTCCAAAACTAAGAATTTTGTTAATTTTACTTATTTAAATAAATTTCATTAACTCAACGTATAAAACATTTCATTAACACTAGGTTACATATGACTTTTTCATTAGTCATGACAAACTCCGCCTTTTTGAGCAGAATTATTTTAAACCTGCTATTTTGTTTAAATACAACGCATTAAAACAGCACTCGATAAAATACTTATTCCTCTTTGATTTCATAAAAAGATAGGTCAATAGTGTATTCTTGAAGATTAATCTAAATAACGGAAAATTAGACAAAATAGCAAATTTATTTTAGCAAAGATTTTAGATAAAACTCTATCGATTTCGAGGACGATCAAACACAGGCCCTTTTTTCTTCAAGAGAAAACATATACACAATGAATCAAAATATATCCTACTTTCCATTTTTGATTATGTTATTATATGTATATATACATATATATACATATGTGTGTGTGTGTACTCTAGACAGCAGTCAAAATTGCAGAAAATACAATAAATAAATAAATAAAACAAAAATCGGAACGTAAATTAAATATAAATTCAATTATCAAATATAAATTTAGTTTCCCAAAAGTATAAAGGTAAACCTATTTTCCTATCTCGGTGCAATGGTTACAAACCTCAGTTACATTTATTGAATGGTATTTAGTTAAAAAACGTAAGTGATCCAAAGAAGATCACAAAAATGATGGTGTAAAAATTGAAAATACGTCGGAAAAATTTACAAATTGCAACCAAAATAAAAAAAAATAATCTCCTTCGTTTAACCTCTTCATATAGAACTTATCAAGGGAAAAGCGTTTTGAAGCCTTAAACTCAGTTGATTAATGAGTGCCGAATACATATTTCGTTCCTCTGAACCATTTGAGACTTAAACCAGCATTTTAATTCTTTAATCACAGAACATTTTAAAATGCTATTTCAGATGAGTCTCAGATGAGAATTGCGAAAAATTTCAGGTTTTAGTAAATGCTATTTCAAATAAGTCTCAAATGAGGATCGCGAAAAATTTCAGGTATCGTATTTCAGCGAAAATCTGGTAGACCTGAAATCCATTTGGATGAATTTTTTCCATGACGTCTGTGCGTACAGGAAGAATAATAAAGGAGACTTTTTTCCAAAACGGATTCCAAAATGGATTCAGAGCGATTTTTGACGTACAAGTAGATACGACAGTAGTTCCATATACAAAATTTTTCAACATTCTACGGCTACAGGACTGCTATAAGATCTAGTTATGTACCTCCGCTTTTTGTTACAATCAGCCGCACGAAAGGCATGGCGAGGATATGTATATATCTACACACACACACACACACACACACACACACACACACACACACACACACACACACACACACGCACACGCACACGCACTCACACGCACGCACGCACGCACCCTCTTACCTGGATCGGTGAGTTCTATTTTTTTACTCTTATATGTTAGTAAACTTTTTTTTTTGCTTTAAAATGACTGAATTAAGTTGTTCTCATATTCCGGTTAAGATTTTTATAACTTTAGTTAATCTGCATCCAGTAGTTGTAGAATTATCAATAGTTTGAAAGTGTAAGTGGAACTAGGCCAAACGTGGTACGTACACCACGCTAATTCTTATAGTGAATTAAGTCAGTTGATGAATTAACTTTTGTCGCTTTGCCCAGGGGGCCAAAAGTTAACTTTAAATTTTGCTACACCGAAGATGTCCTTCAACCTGTTGATCTAATTGCTTGTTCTTGCGCAGAAACTCTCATTTTAGTTGCGAAAAATTATTTTTTAACTGTAGTCCTTGTTTTAGGTTTTCCCCCCTTGTATTTTACAATCTTTAATGAAGATGTTTTTCATTTTTATGAATTTTTTCGTTGCCGCAGAGTGAGATCGAGTTGATAGAATGAGAAATACATCTCTTCTGAAATTTCATGAAATAAGTTTAAATGAAGTGCAGCAAAAAATGTGTATCATTTAATAGACCGTACAAGGAAGTCATGTAGTCTCCACAACAGATTGTTTTTCTTCGTGAAGAAGAAAGACCTACGTCTGATCGCTTTGGAACTCGTAAGAATTTTACTTAAAATCTTCGCTCAGATTAGGTTACTGTTTTGATCAATTTTACTTTTTTATTTTGCATTATTTCTCTTTCTATTTAATGTAAATAAATTTAGTCCGTCGTCTGAAGTTTCCTTTACAGAAACTACTTTTATTTTGTGCTAAGAATTATCGATTCGATTGTACTACGTCATTACCATATAAGGTATTTTCTCCCTCCTTCTAGCATGCCCTCGTGGTGTAACGGTAGCACACTCGGCGCGTATTCGGGAGGTCCAGATTCAAGTTCCGGCGAAGGCATAGCTCATTTTTCACATCTCCTGCTAAAAAAACCTAATATCGCTACAACCATAGAAAACGATCCTAAGGAGTTCTGAGAAAAGGAGTAGTGTAAGACGGTGAATCATACAAAAACATAAGGTTGAAGTTCCAGTGTGGATGTATCTTGAACCCTGAAATAATTGTGTTAGCAATGCGAAAGAAATTACAGTTTAAGAATTCTAATTTTCAAAGTGAACTGTAGCTTCTAATCGTTTTAAACGAAACGAAAACTAGTTTCATCTGTTCGCTGTTAGTCATCCAGAATGCAACACTATGAAGAAAGCATTCAATAAGAATGAAATTTTGCACTATATGTAAGCCTGGACCATATTTGCACCATGTGCAAATGAATAGCACTGCATTCTAAATCCATGTGCGCCAGTAACGCCCTCTAGAAACACTATTAAACTTAAAAGAGTGCTATTTTAATGGCTTATATTGTGTATTTTCATGCTGTTCCTTTGCGTGGGAAGCTTTAGTAAGCCTAGCCGAAAGGAAAGCCAGCTATTCGAGCAAGTTTCTGAATTTGGTAGAGGAAGAACTGCTTGGAGCTTATAGAGTGCGGATTATTCTTCCGAGAAATTGGTGCTCATGTTTGACGAAATCAAGTCACAACGGGGTGAATATGGAATCTGTGGGTGAAAGAGATAGATTCGGACAGACTATCGGGCACGATTGCGACAGCTTTGTTATACCACTAATCTCGAGGATTTTTATGTTGTTCATAGCAATGACTAGTCACACAATAACATTAAGAAACTTAGCGTAAGAGTTCGAATCTGTTGCACAATAATTTTTGCCAGTACGTAGCACTTTGTATTGTCTGCAGAGGAGAAAATTTTTGGAAAGCATCCATTGCTGCGATTACTCCCGACTCTGCAAGAGTACGTTTAACGTTCAACATGGGTAAATGAATGATATGGCATTGCCTAATCAGACGAATCTCCATTCTGCCTACAACACGATTGATTGTCTTATCCGTGTTCTGCAGCACTTCGCTGATGGATATTATGAGACTTGCACTATACATAGCCATAGCGTTTCGTCACCTGGCGTTATGGTTTGGGGAATGACAGTCGATTATACTCCCTTACCCGTCTAATACGCATTGCTGTCAAACTCAATATCCACTGCTACGTCTCTAATGTTTCAAAGCTTCTTGTCTTGCCTTATGGTCAGTGTTTCCCTAAGGTGAATTTCAACGTGCAATCGCACGTTGCTCACAATATTCTCTACAATTCTTGAAGCCCCCCCGGTCGCACTGTTGCATTTGTCCATCTTCCAGTATGTTGCCCATTGTGCACCGCTGGTCGATAATTGGCAAATGTGTGGCCCATCATATACTAACTTCTTTTGCGCCAGATTAAGTTTGGCAAAGTGTGAAAACAGCATAGACTGACATACCCCAAACACACATACTAAGCCTCTTTTTGTTTATATATCTAAGTTGTATTTTCATAACCTTACCTTTGACATCCATTGTAATAATATTTGATAAGAAAACCTTTTTTGCTTACTTTCCTTGATGAAATCCACAAGACACTTGGAATTCTTTCACATTTTATCGCTTAAAATTTAGTTACAGCCATTTACAATTCGTTTTCTTACAGAACAGCATTCACGGTTTTTACTGTCGTTGCCACTACATCTCAATCAAAATATCCGCAAAGCGGTAAGAAAAACAATAAGCATGAAATAAATAAGCTAAGCCGTCTCGTAGCTAGCAACATGAAACTGTAACTAATTTCTTTTAGTGTCGAAATATGTAACAGCAGTAGTTGCTGGGCCAGGCAGCTACACAAAATTTTGATTTCTTCGTGCTACCACAAGTCGGACGGAGCTGTAATTTTAATCTGTTCATCCTGCAGTTTATATTAATTGTCCAATAAATAGGGCTTTATTATGTCCTGATCTTCTTGATATTGCGTTTTGGCTGGTCGTACAAATCTAATTCCATTCCCTAGTAACTGGAAGTGATGACCTATCAAATTTTGTGTAAATCTTGTAAAGCGTGGAAAAGACAAAATTTTCTTCAGTTTGTAACAAGTGAAAATTTATGAATAATATAGTCATATATCATATTACACTTCCTTTTCTTTATCTAAGCTGTAATAAAATTATTTTATCTTTAAAGATGGAATCTGTTTTAAGAATATTTTTGTTACAATAATATTAATACTTTTTAAAACAAATTCCACTTAATTACAAAGTTAAATCTGGATAAAAAAAAACTTCCATTCAGTTTTAAAGTAAAAAGCAAAATTACTTTCTTTAAGGGTCTAGGACTTTTGGCTGCCGCCGTTTTATCGTCGCTCTTTCTCTGACAATTTATCGGCAGCTAATTTGCCATGGTACTTTTCGTCCTCAAGTAGAATTAAAATACGTAATGAAGGTTGCTTATAATACATATAATTAATTACTTGTTTACAAATAAAGGGTATAAAGAAATTAAACATAGTTAGTTAGAAAATTATGCCAGTAACAAATATAACAAAATAATATTGTTTCCTAATTATGGGCTAAAACTCTGAGTTATCATTTCAAAAATTATGCAGATACAGTGTTTACACGATTCATCAAAATGTCTTGCAGTTTTAATCAGCCAGTTCAGAGAAATCACTCATACAAACAGAAAATTCACGTTTTTATGAGATCTTATTTGAAAAATGGAATTACTTTGGAACCTTCATAGCACATTACTCTCTTAAAATTAATAAACTTACAGATAGATATACTAATAAGTTCACTTTTACTGTATCAGGCGTAACGAAATATTTGCACAAAACTGCCTATAAACGCATTTTATATATTATTGAAAAGGTTTTAATGTAAAGAATTTGCTAATATCTAAATGTTAACAAACCATTTAGTTCTTTAAATGACAAAAGTTTAGAAAGACATTTTACCATAACTTTTGTTGTAGAGCAAATTTTTTGCATTCGATTTGTTTTAAAATACTTGCAAAGAGTCGAGTTTTAGTATAAAATCAAAAAAGAAATTCAATTTTTTTAATTATATAAATATGATATCCTTTAAATAGTATTATCTTAAAAATAGTATATTTATTTTGAAATCTCAAAATAATTTTCTTTTTATTATGAATGTTAAAATTATATTTTTACTTCCTTGTACGAAGTAAAAAGGAAGTATTGTAATCGCGAAAGATTTCGGGTATCATATTTCAACGAAAATATCCGTTTTGACAGCTATCGAATGCAATTTAACGATGTTTTTGCCAGACATCTATACGTAAGGACAGAATAAAGGACTCTTTTCCCCCCAAAAAAAATTTATGAAACTGATTTAAAATGGATTCTGAAGAGATTTTTTTCGTAGCGTCTGTTCGTACGTACGTATGTATCTCATATAACTCAAAAACGAGTAGCCTCAGAACGTTGAAATTTTGTATATAAGACTGTTATAACATGTAGGTGTGCAACTTCCTTTTTGGCTGCAATCGGCTCCCCCAAAAGTATGTATATATATATATATACCCACTCTGTTACTCGGCTCAGTGAGCTCAGATTTTTCATTCTTATATGTTGTTAAATTGCGCATTTTTTTGCTTCAAAAATGTTTGAAATCTGTTGTTTTTGTCTTCCGGTCAAGGTTTTATGCCTTTAGTAAGTCTGCATAGAATATTTGTAAAATTATCAATAATTTAAAAGTTGTTTGTTTGCGGCTAAGCCTAATTATTTTACCATGTAGCAGCAATATTTGTTTACATTTGAAACTTAGCAGAATAGTGGATTTGTTACCAATCTAGAGAAAGTGAGCTTCACAGCAACAAAGATAACGCCTTCTTTTATTAGGGCGAATTAAATATGTATTTTTGCCTAATCGCAAAATGAGAACTAAATTAATTGAATTAGAAATACTGAATCGTCTATGAAAACTGTTTCTTTTTTCTTTTTCTTTCTTTTTTTTTTTTATTCAGACTTATAAAATGAATGAGATGTAACGCTGTTAAGTGAACCTAGCGCCAGAGTGTCGCTATGGTAAACAAATATAGTGAATTTTAAAGCGTGCATTTATTATGTTGTGGTTTATGCGCTATCGACGAAGTATATTTAACTCAATACAATAAGTTTAAATGAAGTGCAAGAAAAAATGTGTATAATGTAATATTCCGTACGAGGATGTCATGTGGTGTACACATCATATTTTTTTAAATTTCAATATTATGCTTTATTTCATTTTTACGTATTATTTGTATAATTACATTATATTTATTCTTAATTAGAAATGCTTTTAGTTAGTGATTTAAATTTAATGAAACACTGCGTATCATTAATAAATTTTTTATAGTATATTTAAGTAATTCTAGATTTGCTTAGCTACAAAAGCTTTTTTCTTTTAAAATTTAAGACAGTTTGAGGTATACGATGGTAAACAAAGCAGATATAATGTAGGCATTTTAATCAAATATGTCTTGAAACCAAATTAGCCCGACGGCGAAGTGACTCAAAGACGAGATGGCATGACAGCAAGGCGAAATGGCGGCCGTGAATCGTACCATTCCTTTCTCAAATTTGTAGATGGTTTTGCTTATTAAGATTATGGAAAAGCACTCTAGGGCTATCTGCCTAAGGAAAGAGATGCCTTCATGGAGGACTTTCTAAGGGGAACTTGCACATGGGGAAAACCACGAAAACGCCCATGCAGCCAATCCTTTCGCCTGGAAGTGAACCCAAGTAGGAACTACCAGTGTTCAACGATTTAACCGCTCAGCCACCGGTGGGCCTCTAATTTGTAGAAAACCAAGAATTGATTTTACTGTAAGCTTTAAAATGACTGGGAGCCGTAAATGGTATTTTAAAATCAAAAATGGGTGTTGATTTCTTACAAATTTTTCTCTTGCCGAATACTAGAATATTTAGCTTCCATTATGTTGTATATAAAGCCAAATTATTCCATGGAGTACGTGTTATACAATAACAATTTTAAATTTAAAATTTCAGTTACATGAAATTGAAAAAAAATATGATTTATTTTATTTTACCCACTGGTTGATCTGATTTCAGCGAATAATGAAGGCTAGAGTATAGCAGTTTCACACAATTTCAGAATCGAAGTCATAACTAAATCGGGGAAATTTGAATAAAAGAAATCCTCTAAAAAACCTTTTTAGCCCTTTACTCTAGTTATTAATGTTATACATCTAGTAGAACATTCAATGATGTCTGGATGCTTCTGAATGCTTACGTAGATATCAGATAATGGAATATTCTTTAATGATTTTAGTTATAGACGGCAAAAGATTAAACTACAGATGTTTCTAACTTTTTTTTTCTAACTTCTTAGGAAAATCACGAATATCAGTAATTATTGTCATTCTCGCCTGACTATGACTGACTGTAAAATGATCACCCTCAATCTCTGGGTAGAACTGCTATTTATATAAAATTAGCAGACATACTCCTGTCGGTATTTTGAAACGTTGGTATTTTCTGTCTACTGCAGTTAAACTACTGTTTGATTATTATGCTTTCAAAAGACTCAAAGTAGTCGTCTTCAAGATGTCTTAAATATTTGGAAAATTCGATTTTAAAATTCTCTTGATTCTGCAAGAAATCAAAGGCAAGAGACGTCGCCGTTTTGTAAAAAGGGCTGTCGAAAAAAGTTTTGCAGTTTTTCCTTCTACAAAGAAAAAGAATAACTGCATTGTCACAACTGGAAAACACCTCTTTTTAAAGTGTCTCCGGCAGGCGGACATTGTTTCGAGTGTAGCACCCTATTTGAACATGGGATTAAATCATCTTTGCAAAGGTAATCGCTGCAAGAAGCTTTCCCAGTTTCAGTCCTGAAAGGGCAGAAGGATGCAGTATCCCGGAGAAGAAGAGAGCAGGCTCCTTTCTTTGCCGTTTATGATATGGAAATGTATTCGGCTGCAAAAGACGCAGAATGATGGACACGCTTTGGCTTTTGCGAAATGGGTGGAGCTCCAAAGTATGCTGCGGTGAACTTTTTTTAGAATTAATGATACGGAACATCATTTCCAGTTGGTTTGTGCTCGCGCGGGAGAATAGGAGACACTGAATTACTGGTCATATTGTTTCCTTATGAAGCGCTTCACTCAGATACCCCTTACTATCCCCTTTTTTCTCTAAAAAATTGTCTCTCCCCCTCTTTTATAAGCGGAAAACAGCGAGATGTCCGCTATTCTAGGTTTGCCAAGGGGCCGACTCGAGCCATCCTTGCCAGACATCTCGCTCCATCGCCAAGAATACCGATTTCTCCACTTTTTAAGTTGCAATATCTGCTCGGCTATTGTGTTATCTTTCTTGCGGTTTGACGCTGATTAGGTTTAAGGGCTTTTGGCATAGATTTGACAGAGAGAAAATGATAATTTCATTTTGGGTTTGGAGGTATCGAACAGATTATTAGAGAAAATTTCTCAAATTTAAATATTTTATCCCCAAAACAGCTTTTAAGTTACAACGCGTTTTCTGATATAAATAAGGCTTAAAATTTTCAGTGTTTTAAGCTGTATGTTAAATATCCTTATTCGTCGTGAATTACCACTATCTGTTTTCCAGGTGGCAGCTTTCTTCTAGCATAAGAAATTGAAAAGTTTAAACAGATTAGTTTAATATTGCTTTTCTTGCTAATTTAGGAGCAAACATCATGACTTCCGAAAAGGAAAATGCTGAATTCTAGCTTTGGTGAAAAGCGAAACAGCTGCTTTTGGTAATACGCTGGAAAATCTTTGTTTTCTTGAATTTCCTTAGCAAATTAATGCCTTTTAAATTTACTTTAAATTCTAATTTTCTTTGAAACTATTTCGGTTCCAAAGGTTACTATTCTTTTTTACTTTCCGCCAGCCTGTATACGTTGGTAAAGGAGGTAATGTTTTCCGTCCAGAAATTTGACAAGTAGTTTCCAATGGAAAAGGACGAATTAGTGTCCCCACTACACGTTCTCATTATTTTTAGTATTATTTCTCTCTGTCTGTGTGTTTATGAACATATGTATATTAAGTGTGATGATTTTTTGTTCCACGATAACTCTTATATCAGACTTCCAAAAAGTTCCGTGCCCAATGCACATTTCGTTCTTTCTGTCATTTTGAGAACCATACCGCGACTAACTGATCATCCAAAAATGTTAAATAATATATCTTTTAATATCAAAATGACGTGAATTAATTACCCCAGCGTGTCTTCGGCTCTCTAATAGTGAAATAAAAATTATTTTTAGTAATACATTATCTATATATATATATATATATATATATAATATGTGTGTGTGTGTGTGTGTGTGTAATGTGCTTTTTGCGGAAGATGAAACCAGTCCACTCTTTAGTTATAATCGAGAAAAACTGCTACATATATGAGT
This sequence comes from Stegodyphus mimosarum, assembly GCA_000611955.2. NCBI lineage: Eukaryota > Metazoa > Arthropoda > Arachnida > Araneae > Eresidae > Stegodyphus > Stegodyphus mimosarum. Next base: position 547,567 of record KK113229.1, read on the forward strand.
CGAGAGAAAATCACAACTGGCTTGATCGTTAAAACACCATTTCTATTTTGAATAGGAAAAATTCTTCGGAAATACATTTTTGCTTAAATTGGTATCACACTAGGGAAGCCAAACGCTCCCCCCCCCACAATTTCTATACACGCAATTTACGTTTTAGATAATAGAGAAAGAACGCGAAGCGAGAGACGTGGTTTATTCAAACAGCAGGCAGGCAAGAAAAAGGTAATGCATACTAACTGCGGTCGTATTTATAAGCCAAAAAGTATTTGTTTTAATCCTAAGCAGCAATTGGGCTAAAGATTTCGCTGTGCGGAAAAATTGTAGAGGAAGCTTGAAAAACGCAGCCTTGAAGCGGGGATGTGTTTAATTATATTTTATGAATTTAAAGCTGTGTACCAGTTCGTTCTAATTAAGTTTAAAAATGTTGCTTCGTATTTTATATTTTACATATTAAATAAGCGGTAGTTCTTAATTCCTCTTTTTAATTCGAGTACTTCACTTCTCTGGTCTAAAAATAGTAATAGCTTTTTCTGGACTGCGTCATTTCTAGATCAGTCCATATATATAACTTAACAGTTCTGATAACGTAGCTAATTCGGAACTTAAACCGAAACTTTATTTTAATAAGTTGCCATATTGGATAACTGCGTACTTTGCTTCTACCACTGTTTTGCTAAGACGTTGCTTGATGCTTTTCTTCCTATCGCAACAGTATCTAATATGCAACTTTTCTGAAACAGGTACTAGTAATCTGCCTAGTGAATTGCTGCCGCAAAATGTTAGAGTGCAATAAAACAGAAAAGAAATATGACTCAAATCTGTTACGACTGAGCCTTATTACATTTATATGACTTCCAAGTTTCTTCTTCATTCTGGATTTACTACGTGTGCTTCAACAGCTATTCGCGTCATTCTCAAATCATTACACACACACACACACACTTTCTAGTTTTTCTTTTTATACATATTAAACTTACAAATGAGATCCCATTGCGACCCACATGCACAAAATGGCTCTCCAGAGACAAAGAGAAAAAGATGATGAAAAGATCTAGAAGAAAATAATGTAAAAATAGGCTGATAATAAATAAATATGTTTAATTATTTACAACAAACTAATAATTTTAAGTAAGTATCCCACAGGAAAACATAGTTTAATTTTGTTACATAGATTTTAAATAAATATTTCATAACAAAGCAAAACTTTAAAATCTTTCGCACCCACCAAAAACCCACATCTTGGGAACCATTGGCTAGAGAACTATTCTTGTCACATTTGAAATGTAACAAGAAAAATTCTCTAGGTTATATTGTAGCAGGAGTTCCTAAATGATGATGAAGTTAGATGGATATGGGATCCCGAAATAATTCTCAGTTTCGATGTTCTAGAAGAAAATCTCCCAAATCCTAAATACTTGAAACGTGAGGCAACACGGGATTCACCTGAGCACAGGAAGCGCTTGAATACGAAGACCGAAATTTCCTTTGGATGCTGCCAGAATAGGATATCAGAATTCAATAATCTCAAATCCGCAAGATCTAAGAGTTTGAAATTTTTCAAATGTCATATGATTCACACGAGTGTCCCTTTTTTATAAAAGAATAATTGTATCTTTTAATCTTCAATTCCGTCTAATATGCATTGCATTCCTTTTAAATACGCATTTCTGATTTTAAAAGTCACTTCAATTCTCAATATTGGCAGTCCAAACACATGTCTTATAAACGTCAAATACTATGAGAAATTATTGATATTGAAAGCACTGATTTTTAAACGAGTAGCATGTTGGTCTTTAAATACTAAATATTACATTTGATAATTTTGTGATGCTAACAGCATGTGATTTGGACGTAGAAACGAAAATGAAAATATTATTGCGTAAAACAAAATAACGCGAACAAAAAGTAAATTAATATTGTTATTTTACTTACGGTGAACATCTCTTTCCTAAGGCTAGCTTATAAAATGATAGAGTTATTATTTTGCGGCGTCTAGTATAGTCGCCAAAATGGCGATTAATTCGAACTTATTGCAATTATTTTGCCACAATGAATCTAAACAGAGGAAGTTTGTGAAAAACTAAACGGAGTTAAAGAGACTCTGTAGGGGTCGAAAATAGGATAAAGAAGCAGAATTTGGAGACACTTAGTTCTATTTGTTGATGAACGACCAAATTTTGGAGACATGTTAAGCTAAGTAGATGATTGCTTCCCATTACATGTCTCGCCTGATTTAAACTTCCTTTTTCTTTGTTAAAAGAATGGGCATCTCTTTATGAATGGAATCCATTCTAATTTTAAAGAATAAAAATTTTTCACAAATGTCTCGCAGTTTTTTTGTACAGTGCAAAAGTGCTCTTGAATGAGACTATTTCGACACCACCATATTTTATCTTCCGATTTTGACATCGTCAGAAAAGCTCATATTCATTCAAACACAAACTTCGCACTTTTGTTTCTCGCCCAGTTTCCTTTTTAAATATTTCCTTTAAATTCACAAAAGTTCTTTTGGGTTTTATATTCGGAAATTTTTCATTTTTCTTTACTTTGTGTCATTCCCAGATTACAACAAACACTCCTGAAGAGTTTAATAAATACGTTCCGACAAGAAATAGTTCCAAATTTGTTTTCTTTCTAAATATGTCTTGAAATAATTCAGATCAATGGAATAAAAACTGCAGATTTTCTTTGTGTCATATCCATTTATTCTAAATATTAACAAAAATGTAAATGTCAAATAAAAGTCAAAAAACATGAAAAGGGGAAAATTAAATTTTTTTTAATGAAATGAAGGGTTAGTGAGTCATAAATCTATATGTAAAACATTCGAAATAACAGTAATATTTTTTCAAGTGAAATTTAACCTGTAAATATAATGCATGTGAAGAGAAAAGTAAAATATAGGTAAGAGGACGAATAAAATCTCTTCTTATTTACAAAATTAAAGGAGAAAGTGTTACAAATTTTCTGAAAATAATTTGATTTGGAAATCCATAATTTTATATACACTATACTTCTTCAGATTATTAATGCATCACATTTAAATTGCTGCTAACGATCATTGGGTTAAAATTCTACAGCTCTGAACAACTGTTTTCAGCTCAACAATGGTCTTTAAATCAAAATCTTTAATAAAAAAATCTTTAAAATCAAATTTCTGGTTTCAGAATGGAACTCACTGGTTGAATAATTTTGGGAATTTTCCCTCGTATACTTAAATTCACCTCTGTTTAAATGAACTCCCGAAAGGTATGATCCCAAGTTGATCATATCACTAATAGCTTTCTCTCACTTGGACCGACTCACCAGTCGAATCGATCAGACCACCAAGCACTGGTAGTTCGTTCCCGGCTGAAATTCTAACGAACTGGCTAGCTAGATTGGTATTTTCTTAGTTTTCCAGGCATGTAACATAAATAAGAGACAGATTTTCTTAGAAAGATAACCCGAATGCATCCCTTCTCTTATCCAGATAGTCCTTGTGTGCTAGAAAATTAAACATTTGTTTTTATATATGCATAGTTTACAAAAGAAGTATTTCGGTGACTCGTTTTAAAATTCACTTCCTTTTTTATAAGTACTATACTATATCTTAATCTGAAAAGACGCTGAAATAGAATCGAAGAGCGATGCGTGATCAAATCCGAGCACCACTGTTGCAATGTTTGAACCAATTTCATTCTAAAATTAACAAAAATATTCATGTTATCGATAATTATTATTTAACTGTGTTAGAAAAAGTAAGTATTATTATTATTATCATTTCCAGTATGACTGTTAAAATTTGCTTCCTCGCGTTCATACTAAGTTACACTGCTCGACACTGAAAATGCAACACCAAGAAGGAGTGGTCAGAAAGTGATGAAATTTGGAAAAAAGACAGAGACAGCAAGCAGCAATAAGTGATCTTTATTTCAAAATGATAGTCAGAATACAGAGCGAGAACGGCGTGGGCTCAGTAGGATGTAGGACCACCGCGGACAGCGATGCACGAAGAAACACGTCTAGGTATAGAGTCAATAACATTGCGGATGGTGTCCTGAGGGATGGCTCTCTATTCCCTTTCAACCATTTGCCACAGTTCGTCTTCTGAACGAGGCAGGGCAGAGTCTGCAAACGGCGTACAATCACATCCCACAATGTTCTATTGGTGACAGGTCAGGAGAGTACGGTGGCCAGGGAAGCATCTGTATACCTTGCAGAGTATGTTGGCAAATGCGAGCACTGTGTGGTCGGGCGTTATCCTGCTGAAAAATTGCATTAGGCAGACTGAAGGTATGGGATTGCCACCGGCCGCAGTACATTATGCAAGTATCGTTGGGCCGTCATAGTGCCCTGAATACGAACTAGAGGTGACCTGGAATCGTAGGCAATAGCGCCCCAAACCATTATGCCACGTTGTTGCGCGGTGGGGTGTTCCACAGTTACTGCCAGATTAGATCTATCTTCAAGTCGACGCCACACACGTATGCGGTGACTGTCACTGGATAAACAGAAGCGTGACTCATCTGAGAACACGACGTTTCGCCATTGTGTCATCCACATCGCTCCAGTCCGGCAGCATTCTAAACGTTAGCGTCTATGCTGTGGGGTCAATAGTCGTCTTTTTAACGGACGCCGTGAGTGCAGGCCATGTTCAACCAATCGACGGGAAATGGCTCTCGTCGACACGGGAACATCCAGGGTATCTTGCACATGCTGCAGAATCGCGGTACAAGTGACTTGCGTGACCGCCACAGCTTGTCGGCGGATGCGGCGATCCACGCTTGCTGACGTCACTCTGGCCGCACCTGCACCCCTCCTTCTTCCCCCCATTCCCTTGTTCCAACCATGTTCGCCAAAGCCGATGCACTATGCTCGCATCCGTGTGGGTATCAGCTGCGATTTGACGTAAGGACCAACCCGTCCTTCTCAGTCCGATCACCATACCCCTCGTAAAATCGACTATCTGCTGGAAGTGCCTTCGTTGACGGAGGCCAAGCATTCTCTCCTATTACACGTATCCTCCGGGGACAAAAAACAACTTTCTTCGATAATTCGTCTGGCAGAAATAACGACACGAATATTGTCCATCCTGCACGTTCCTTCCCTTATATCTTACTTCACGTGCGTCGGAGAGCTGCGCATTTCACATTATTCGCATAACTCAGTGACTTTCGTCTACTCTAAAATTTGCATAAATTTCTGACCACTCCTTCTTGGTGCTGCATTTTCAATGTCGAGCAGTGTATTTAATCTTTATTGAATACGAAATACGAAAATGTTCCATCATTTTCCATTTTGTAATAAATCAATAAAACCCCTTTTACACTTAAGTATTTCTAACAAACATTAAATATGTTTGTCTGCATTTGCAATAAGAAACATCATACAGATCAAATTGCTTGCATGAAATCAAAGGTAGTATTAATTTCAGAATAAGGCTTGGCGAGATACTGTACATCGACTATTAATTTTTTTTAAACTGTCAGTGTTCTATTTAGCAGGAAGCAGACTCCCTAAAGATTCTAAAATCCCTTTCACACTTAGGTTTAAACAGAGAAGTTTAACCTGAAGAATTGAAATTTAATTGCAAGTGCAAAACTTTTGATGTATTGTTTGAATCCCTTGGTCAAAGAAGACAAAAACTATTTATTTTATTTTACTTCCAACAATGAGAAAGATAATATCATACTTTTCCTGGTTAATACAATCATAATTTTTAAGTGATATGAAATATTTTCTCGAGGAATAGTATGAGACAACTTTTGCAAGGTTATCATTTCAATAAGGATATTTATTTGAGTGGAGAAACTGTTATATTTCCTCCAAATTTGAGATAATAAATTTCAACAGAAGCGATATTTTCAAGAATAAAGCGTGCGTCGTAACTCATTTGTCTCTTATCCTCTTGCAATTCGTCTTTCAGTCAGTCGTCTTTCCATCTTTCGTATGTGCCAGCTCCTCAGCGGCTGAGAGGTAAAATCGGTGAACCCTGGCAGTTTGACTTGGGTTCAAATTCTGCAAATGGGCTGGTTGTATGAGCATTTCGTGGTTTCCTGTAATGTGGATGCGAGCTAATATCACTTAGGAAGTCCTCCACGTAGGTAGAGATCTCACGTGCTTTGGCGCAATGAAACAAAACAAAAACTTCCTCATAAGCCTTTTATTTAATTTTTCTCCCAAGCCTTCATTATTAAACATTAAGGAACATAATATTCGAGGCGAATTTTATAAAAAGCCATGAAACGGCTTTTGTTATTTTTAGAGAGATGTAAAGAATTTGTTCCATTGAAACTTATCATGGATAACAGTGCCCAGCTTTTTAATTTCTTCAAAGTTTTATTTTCTGTGCGTTTTAATAGCAAGAATATTATCATTATTCAATTTTTTGTAAAACGCCACTGCTTTAGTTTGTAGAGTCTCACCTCTTTTGGAAGCATGAACTAAGTCGAGACTCAAGCTGAACCTAAGCGACTTATCGCTATGTCCAGTAAGCAGATAGAGAAACGTAAGAAGTATGTAAAAGACCCTTTTATTAAGACTCATTAATTTAACAGAAGGCACTTCTTGCGCTTACAAAACCAGACATCATTTATGGTGTAACTCAAAAGTAATGAATTCCAAATTAAACTTAAGTAGAGTCGTACGTTAGCCAAAGGCTATACAGAACGTAAAACACTCAAGTTGGCTCAAACCTAATACCGGCGTGACCAGCCTAATGACAAGAATAACCCAACGCCGCAGACAGGTTACCAAAACGATTCAACTAGT
>KK113229.1:554387-582334 GCA_000611955.2 Stegodyphus mimosarum
TCAGCAGGAGACACGCTCTGATTCAACAATCCTAAACCTTTCTTTAAATACTCTCTCTTTCTACCTAATTTGAATTCGTGAAACTAAAATTTGCATGCTGGCAAGAAAGGGAAATGAGACTGACAGCAAAGTCATTTAAGGTAAAATAACTGGTTCGCTAAAAATGAATAAATCCTTAGAACTTTCTTTGCCAGAATTTAAGTACTCGCAACGAAGGTCTTTAGCGACCTTGTTAAGAACTTAAATTTTAACACCTCTAAGCCAGCTTCCTACAAGTACTGACACTATTTAACAACTAATCTTACATCTACATGATAAAAAGTTGGATCTTGAAACAATTTTCATCAATTTATAATAATTCAGCTGCTGATCTCCTTCCAGTCATCTAGAAAGAAAGCGAGTTTAGCAGAAATATTCAAAACAGATTACATTACTTCAATTTAAATCAGTTTTTCTGAATCTTTTCTTATTTACACATGTCATTCAAAACCTTTTCATACAATTTATTCGAATTTTTCATTCAAATTTTATCTGAACTTTCATGCATTTCAATTATTCTATCAATAAATCTTTTTCCCACTGCTCTCTAGTAAAAATATGCTGAAATGAATGAGCAAGTATCATTTGCGTAACCCATATCCTATATGTTGAATTCACTAGACCTCAAAAGACCTTGATTTCAAAACTACCCCTAATGCGCTAACAAAATACACTCATGTCCATAAATTAAGGATAATGCAAAATCAGAAAAAGAAAGAGTTAGAAGTAAAACAAATTTGACTTATTTGTAAAGCTTGTTTATTAAACAAAAGATAAAGAGCAAAAAAAGGTACTATATGTTTGATATTATTAAAAAAAATTTTCTCCCTGGAGCAAATTACAAAAAAAAACCTATTTGCAAAAGACCAATATTACATGGTTGGTATGATTGTTAATACATTGTATGTCTCCCAGACGATGCAATACAGTCCGTACAACGCCTAGGCATGCTGAGTATCAAATTATCGATCTGATCTTGGGGGATATTATACCACTCAAAAAGCAATGCTCTCCGAAGTTCTGGTAGACATGTAGGAGAAGGTTGACGGGCTACAACTCTTCGGCCAAGCATGTCCCACACATGCTCTACTCGATCCAAGTCCGGCGAGAATGCTGGCCAGTCCATACCGGTGATATCCTCCGATTGAAGGCATTCGCTTACGATGTTTGCACGGTGAGGACGGGCGTTGTCATCCATAAACACAAATTGTGTGCCCATGGCGCCCCAAAACAAACGTACATGCTGTTCCAGAATGACGTCCCGATAGATTTGGCTTGTTATGGTTCCAATTTGAACATGCATGTCAGTTCTGGAACCCAGAATAATTCGACCCCAAACGATCACTCCTGCACCACCGTAACGGTGTCGTTCAATGATGTTTTCTTGGTGGTTACGGGTACCTGGATCTCTCCATATGAAAGTCATGCGAGAATCAGACTGCAAGCTAAACCTGGACTCGTCGGAAAACATCACACAAGCCCACTGTTGCGGTGTCCACAATGCTACTCCAGGCTAACCGCAGGCGACATTGAGTTGCAGTAAGTGGAATGCATCTGACAGGTCTACGAGCATATAGACCAATCTGCCCTAAGCGTCTGTACACGGTCTGCCTTGAAATTGTCGTACCAGTGGCTGAAGAGAGCTGACGAGACAGGTCTGAGGTTGTGCTCCGCCTGTTTCTTTTGGCGGTAACTGCCAAACACCCGTCCTCATTCGGCGTTGTAACTCTGGGGCGACCTGTGCTGTAACGTCTACTCAAATTACCATCATCTTGGAATTGTTGCCAAAGCCTGGAGATGACACTCTGGGCAATTCCAAGTTCGTCTGATACTTCCAGTTGGGTACGCCCACATTCCAGACGGCCGATAATTCTACCACGTAAAAAATCATCCAAATGCGTCCTTTGTGTCATAACTATTCGGTTATTGCACTGAAATGCTTATAAAGCGCCTGCGAACAATTTTACTTCTTTGCCTGTATTCCTTATATGTCACTCTCTTTTACTCTCGTCATTGTGACGTACCATCGGTGTCATCTGGTTACTTCCTGAAATTTGCATATGATTCTTGAAGATGTGTGTAGTGATTTTACAGGTGATATATTTATTTTAGAGTTCGATTTCCGCGTGACTCCGAATTATCCTTAATTTATGGGCATGAGTGTACGTAATTTAACATTTGTATTGACTGGAGAGCATAAACTTTAATTTCATGCACGCAGCTAGCTTTTGCTCTTAATTTTCTCTTATTTTGCAAGCTTACATTGAAACACCTCATTCAGATTACACGATTTTAATTCTTAAAACTATCCAGACATTTAATTTACCTTAACACATATCTAAAAGAACGTTTACAGTGCGAAATCATTAGACATACTAAATTAAATATTAACAATATATAAAAGTTAGAAAATTCAGTTTAAATTTTATATCAAGGCACATAAGTTGCTTAAATTTACTTACATTTTGTCCTGTTTCGTTTAGAAGCGAAATATCCTTCTTATAAGTCTTTAATATGTTCGTCAATCTTTTCACTAGTAATTATTATATCGTGCAGATAAATAAATGCACATTTTCTTTACTCCCGGTTTCAAAATAAAGTCCATCGCCAGTTACAAAGTCGCGGCCGCTACGCATAAGCCGAAAAGTTATAAAAAGAAGTTATAAAAGAAGAAGTTATAAACGTTGGACTTTGTAATAAACGCGGTTTACGCCAATTTGGAAATTTCGGACGTTTTCTCGCTTTATGCCAATTTGGAAATATATACAAATCAGACTAAGGTAGTCACGAACTAAATCCATTTAATCTTACGAATAATCTCTCCAATTGTGAGAAGAGGATAGAAAGGATAGTTAGTCACATTGTTAAGTTTTCGGTAATCAACTGCAAAACGCCACTCTTTAAAGTTAGTAGGTGGAAATAATTTTTCTTCGTACATAGCACCACCGGGCTAGCGTAAGGGCTATTTGTTAATGTTGCAATTGTATTTTTTAGCACTTCCTAAATATGAACTTCTATTATTTGTTCTTTTTTGTTCCTTCATTTTATCGCAGCAATAAGGCTTTGTTGTTACAGAGGCCGCGTGTACTGTATCAGTGCTATGACTCACAATCTGAGTGTGGCCTAGTCGCTCATCAAATAAGGCAAAAAACTGAGTTATCAAATTCTGCAGTTTTTTCTCTTCTTCCGCACCCAAATAGTTTAGATCAATCACCGGTGGCTGCGTCCTTCTATCTTCCAGTTTCTTCATATCCACCTGCAAACTGGATACCTGAAAGTTCAATTTGGCATTTGCCGCTTTTAAGAAATCCATATCCACAATTATGGATGCTTGGAGAATTTTCACGACAAAGAATACGACCTTTTAATGTTCATTTTTAAACTGAACGTGCATTGCTTCTTTACCTATGCATGTGCACTGTTTGCCTTGAGCGGTATTAACTTTTGCTCCCTTTGCATCGAATAATCTCTTCCTTCTAAAGTCTTTCCGAAAAACTGTTTCTACAAAAACCTACATTGAGCCCCAGTGTCTATCTGTAGGAGTATTATTTAGCAATATCTGCACTATTGGCAATGCCAAATATTTAACAATCATAGTATTTAAAGTGAATTTTAAAGGGATTTTCTTGCCTCCGGTTTAACTATACCCTCTTATGCCTAGTTTAAATTTTTCGTATTACTTTTCCCCTGTTTCATCTTCATTTTGCCGGCCACTGCTCGCGGTTGAATCTTTTTTCCTATTTCCTATTATCCAAATGATTTCTGTAGCCAAACTGTGGCCTTCGCTGAGGTGCAGGCCTAAAAACATTGCACATTTGACCTCTCGCCATATCTTGCCAAATGTGTCTTTTCTGCCGCATGCCTGCTTTCGAATTTTATGGCAAATTCAAATAAATTTTCCAGCGTCCCGGATTTCTCAATTAGAAAAAATCTTGTATTTGAGGTAAAAACCTAGGCAAAATGATTTCCATAATTTCTTCGTCAGGACTTTTGCCGTATATTAAATTAAATATTTGAATTTTCCGCAAAATAAAATCAGGCAATTCTTCAACTTTAAACTGAAATTTGGTAAGTGGCTCTGACTCAAGTTTATCCCTGTCTTTTACAGTGGGAAACGCTTCAATGAGGATGTAGGAATATTGAAAAATGAGCAACGCCTTCGCCGGGAATCGAACCACGGACCTCTCGGTTACGCATCGAGCGTGCTGACCACTACATCGCGAAGGCATGCGAAGAAGGCGGGAGAATTACCTTATAAGGACAATCCTTCAAATGTACAGGTATCGCACCCTGGCTCACCCAACAAAAATTTGCCGATGCATTTATACTAAGTTGAAGCCTGTCCTCTAAGAAGGGCAGTTGCAATTGTAACTTCTTGTGCTTCTGGCACTGGATACAGTGCAAAATTGGAATTCAGCCGTTCAAGAAAGTTAGTTACTGAGGTTTTGCCACTGAAAATTACTGCTGGTTTCGTGACAGCCCGCACAGTATCTACAATAAATCCAAATCCCTTCATCGGACTAATTGCTGCTTGTGAAATTTGCGAAGTTGGAGGGGGCCAGACTAAACGTAGAATTTTCTTAAGACATGTTTCTTACAGTTGTTCGCGCTTCAGTCAAACATTTTTTGGAAGTGTAAACTAATTCGAGACTCAAGCTGAACCTAAGCGACTTGTACTATGTCCAGTAAGCGGACAGAGAAATATAAGAAGGGTGTAAAAGACCCTTTTATTTAAACTCAGTAATTAACAGAAGGCACATCTTGTGCTTACAAAACCAGTCAGCCTTTACGGCGTAACTCAAAAGTAATGAATTTGAAATTCAACTAAGTTACATCGTAAGTTGGTCAAAGGCTATGCAGAATGTGAAACGCACAAGCTGGCTCAAACCTTATAACGTCGTCACCAGCCTAATGGCAAGAATAACGCAACGCCGCAGATAGACAGCTATCGAAGAGATTCAGTAATAACGTGGCCTTCAGCAGGCGGAACACTCTCTGACTCGACAATCTAAAAACTTCCTTTAAATACTATCTTTTTCTGTCTCATTTGAATACGCACGAACAAAAATTTGCATCCTGGCAGCAAACCGGAATCACAGTAAAGCTATGTCACATGAAATAACTGGTCAGCTAAAAATAAATAAATCCTTACAATTTTTACGAAGATGGAATTCCAGCTTAAATATTTCATCCAATATATAACATAATCAAGAATATCTTGAGCTAATTTTCCTGCTTCTGAAATACCTTTTCTTAATAGTTATTAAGTATAATTTCATGGCAGCTTTCCAATGAAGATAATTTATGTTGGCTGAGTGGAAAAGTTTTAAGATTAATGATGACTTTAAGGACACTGCATTTCTTTCTTTTTTTCAAATTTGCATTCCTCATACTGAATTTCTCTTTTACAGTGTTTAAAGACCGGTTCAATATCATGAAATAGGCTGTTTCGTTACATCCTGATTAGCATTGTGAGCGTGGCGTTTTTCACTTCTCCATTTGAAGAGAACTTCCCTCTGTGTTATTGCCTTTACAATGACGACCTAAAATCACATATCAAGATATTTAAACTATACGTACGATGTTTTAATGTTAACAGATCTATTTCAGATGGTGCTGCAACGTCACAACAGCAGTAGGCAGATGAATACTGCGCTGGAGCTATACCATTGTTTTTTGAGAACGGTTTCTTGTTCTTGAGGCTCCATGGTTTGCAAGACGTTTACATAATAGTCACTGTTTACGTAACAGTCTACCAGCAGGTGGGCAGCGTTGACATCCGTAGCCTAAGTGCCGACACTCTTTGTCGAATGTTTCTTTTTTACCCTTTTGAAGTACATTTATTACTGATGTATTGAAATGTGGTTAAATGTTTGATTATCAGATACATACTAAAGCTCTGGTAGAAAGGATCACTGGCCCTAGAACTTAGTATGTCTCATAGTGTTATTGTCATCCTGGCAGATGTTACCTTCTACTTGCTGTCCCAGCCTTGGGTAGAGTCAGCTGAGTAGACGGAATTTTACAGAAAAGTTATAGAGCCACATAGAGTGCATGTATGCAGACGTTTCTGCAACCATATTGTTTTTACAAATACCTTGGCTGATTTGTTTACAACAGATAAAAGTTTTCATGAAATGTGTTAAGTTTACAAGTGCTATTGTATTTTGTATTAATTCTCATGCACTGCAGAGAGAATACATAAATTAGCATCGTAATATAAACACAATTATACAATTTTACCTACGCAGAAAGCATATAAATGCAAAACAGAGCATTACATTACAATTGCACGTACCCATGTTCAGGATCGTGAATAGAATACTAAAACTGATATAGTACTAAGAGTATATCTGGGTGTATTTACAGTCTAAGTCTGTTATTTTATATGAACATTACACTTACGCACTTAATTAACGTAAGTGCACATAATAATGTAACTAAGAGTATGTTACATATAATAATGATATATTAGCTGGTATTTTAATACATACAGTGATTCAGAGAGCACGCACATACTCGAGCTGTGTGCTGAGATACTTTCAGAAACTAAAGCTTGTGTAGTACTGAAGTAAATAAATAAATAAATAAAATTTGGTCCTTAAATAAATATTTTATGCACTTGCGCACAATGTATGTTAACAAGCGTACAGTATATAAATGCGTATTAACTTAATTTTACCAATTAATATTAATTTTTATTACCATATCACTATGCAGACACTCATTTTCGTGTGTAGCACTCATGGGAGTCTGAAGCTCTGAAACAGCGGTTGCAGAAGACACAAAAGAAATGGGTTAACAGGAGGTATGGTTCCCTCTTACAGCCACACAGGCCTGGCAGCGTGATGTCATACTGGAAATAAGGCAGTTTATCCGTGCCCGTAGCAATTGGCCTCACTCATTCAGCAATGCTGTTTTCAGTTCCTGGATGGTTCTCGGAGGGGGGCTGCGAGTTGCAGTTGCCCTCCCGAGAGCGTCCCAGACATGCTCTAAAGGGTTGAGGTCTGGAGACCTGGCTGTCCAATCCATCCGGCGAATATCCTCACTCTCCAGAAATTCGTCGACCAGAAGAACTCTATGTGGCCTCGCGTTGTCGTCCTGTAAGATGAACTCGGGGCCCACTGGATCCTGGAAAAGGTGAACACAGGGCTCCAAGACCTCATCCCTACACCTCACACCAGTCATAGAACCTCTGTCAAAGACGTGGAGAGGTGTGCGGCCATCCAACATGATGCCTGCCCAGACCATTCCACCGCCACTGCCATAATTGTTGATTTCGCGAACATTGGAGGGTAGGTAGCGGGTCCCTGGGTCTCTCCATATGAAAGTATGGCAAGAATCGATGTTTAGGCTAAAACGGGACTCGTCGGTGAACAGAACGGTCGCCCATTGCTCCATACTATCACTATGTTGCCTGCACCGTGCTAATCGGACTCTCCTGTCCGTAGACGTCAGCGGAACGCAAACAGCCGGTCTTCTAGCAAACAACCCTCTCTCATTCAGTCTTTTGGAAACAGTCACTCTAGTTACATGGGTTCCTGTATCTGCATACAGGTCCCGAGAGATCTGAGAATCTGTAGCGCCTCTGTTACGCCTCGCTAAAATGGACAAATAGCGATCTTCTCTGGCCGTCGTGGCTCTTGGACGACCTTGCCCAGGCTTTCTCTCGATAGATCCAGTATTCTGGAATTATTTCCATAGGTTTTACATGACGCTGGGTGCTAAATTAAACTCTCTGTATATCTGGGCTTGCGATTGGCCTGCCTCTAGCTTCCCCACAATTCGCCACCTCATTCCATTGTACTATAGTCGTAGCTTCTTCAAATAAATACCACCTTTTCTAGGTTAAATATTTACTGTACAACTATGTAAAGATTAAATTTTAGAAGAAATAAAATATTTTTGCTACAATAGAGCGCGCTAAGCAGCGTCCACTCTCTTCTCTTCCACATACGAACCTCACTTTACTCCCACCTGCGACCAGGGGGGCACTCCGCTCCCCTCTTCCGGCCGAGGCAAGAAGAAGAGTTCTGTATCTCTTCTTTGAGGGTGGGTAACCAAGTCTTCTTTAGAGCAAGGAGACGTTACACCATCATCTAAACGTAGGTGGTTACTCATTTTTACTGTTCCGATGTGAATTTAACCGATTGCTGCAAGATAACACCAAGAAATTCGTCTAGGTGTGCTAGCGAACGCAATTCGTATTACCCTCCAAGCGCTTATAAAGCCTGTTTTTCTAGTGGTCCACCTACACACACGTGTACGCTTACGTATTTGCCGTACAAGAATTGCATTTTTTATCTAGAAGCAGTGGTTTTTCCTTCAGTTCAGTTCTTTTCATGCAATTCGATAACATATGGAAATTCTCTTAATTTATTTCACCAGTGTAGATGTATTTCTTAGATAACCTGAAAAAAGAAACCAGTTTTTTATTCTAAATTTCTTAAGATTTATCTGATTTTATATATTATCGGGTTCTGAAATCTGGCGTATTTGCTGTAAGCAATAAAAACGCCAAATGTGGTTTACTAGGTTAAAATTATTCAAAAAAATTAATGATGCTCCTTTTCGTCTGCTAGTGCACAATGCAAGGGAAAAGAAAATAATTTACCATAAATTAAGAATTTCGCCAACTCTTGGCGCAAACTGACAAAAGTTCACCAAGCTAATTTTTAAATTTCTTGGTATGTTTCTCACCAAATTTTATAAAATTCAATATTTAGGCTTAATTTTAGTCGTAGAATCGAAGTATGGGAAAAAATTTATATGTCATTTTAGAAAAAGTCCTATTTTGTGTTAGAACTTACGTTACCTATGCTATATAAAAATACTATATAAAATGGTTACAATACTATATAAAAATATAACATATATCTTAAGTAGTGCTTTCGAAACATGAAGAATGCAAATTGAATTTCGTCAGTCGACCTAGTAGACCGGGAAATATAGAACTGTTCCATATTTTTTCTGCCAAGTATACATTAAATACAAGTGTTTGTGCTCTGCACATTATTAATATAACATGCATAATAATGTGCTTGAGAATAATAGCAAAGTATTGGTTTGATGTATTAATGCGTAGAGTATACTTCAAGCAGAATGGGCCGATATTCACAGGTATATGTATTGAGATAACGTGCAGAAAATAAGCAGTGATACAGAGTCATAAGTTTTACAGGGCTAGATGTAAAAAGATATTTTAAAATGCCAATTAAGTACATATGTTACGCACAAATACGAGATACTAAAACACTACTCAGGGGCGTATCCTAAGTTTTCATGAAGGCCATTCTGCTGAATGTCAAACTTAAAAGAAATTATGTTAATGAATAGAAGTTTGAATTACTTGTGCTTAAAAGTTGGCTGCAGTATTTGCATGTTAACGTATGGTAA
Organism: Stegodyphus mimosarum; assembly: GCA_000611955.2. Taxonomy (NCBI): domain Eukaryota; kingdom Metazoa; phylum Arthropoda; class Arachnida; order Araneae; family Eresidae; genus Stegodyphus; species Stegodyphus mimosarum. The sequence continues at coordinate 563,823 of KK113229.1, forward strand.
AATATCGCATAGCATGTAAAATAATGAAATGGCATATATTCACCAAATTTAAGGTGATGATTCAAATTTGCTTGGTTTATGTAGATAGCGGTATTATATATTTCCAAGTATAATCAGTAAATAAGTTATATTAGTCACTAATTAATATATTTTCATGTTATATAAAAGTTAAACACTGGTATAATGAAGTCTGATACTGGCAAAATCAGCGACTCTAAGTTTCACTTATCAAATTTCACTTTTCGCTTTTACGTTGCTACGAATGACACAGTCATTTATGTACGGCTGAAATTTACAAAAATATTTATTTTCAATTTCACTGGAAAAATAGAGAATGTTCAACTCAAATAATTCATAGGTCTAGTGTTAAATATCTTCAATAAAATTTCGGGAAAACTGAAATTGGAAGCTGGAAATTTTTCTGCGTTCATAAAGCTTGTTATTATCATACACAATTTGTTTGGGAGAGGGTGGAAACTTATAAACTGCTGGTCACTGTAAATGCAACACCCTGAAGGAAGCATGCAAATAACATGAAATTTACAACATGCATTAGCGGAGGTGAGATATGCAAATGATTAGAATTTCAGCGCAGACGCACATCACGCGCGCCTGTGGCGCCACTTCAAAGCGTTATTTAAAGCTTGGAGTTTTCGACGATTTCAAACTCGGCAATTGTGTTTTTTTTTGTGGTTTTTTCAAAAAAAAAAACGATCAATTATGCCTCGTAGTAAACAGCGATAATCGTTCGATCAAGTATCCGAGTTCGACAGAGGAAGGATAGTGGCCTACCGAGAGTGTGGATTATCTTTCAGGGAAATCGGTAGTCGTGTTGGGCAAAACCAAACAACTGTAATGCGGATATGTGACCGTTGGATGCAGGAGGGTACGACGGACCGACGTTTTCGATCGCATCCACTTCAGTGCACCACTTTACTTGATGACAAGAACATTGTGCGCATGGCAGTGACGGATCGCTCAATCACATCATGAACCATAGCACAGCACATTCAGTCTGTAACGCATCATCCAGTGTCTGCGCGTACCATTAGACGCCGTTTACAGCAGAGTGGTCTATCCGCAAGACGTCCATTGCTTCGTCTATCCTTGACGCAGAACAACAGACGTCTCCGCCGCCAATGGTGCGATGAAAGAAGAATGTGGACGGCAGAATGGAATGAAATTGTCTTTAGCGATGAGACACGTTCTGTCTGCAACACTACGATGGTCGGATTCGAGTCTGGAGACACCGTGGAGGGAGGATGCTGAACAGCTGCGTTATGCACCGCCTCACTGGTTCTGCGCCGGGTATTATGGTATGAGGCGGCATTGGATATCACTTTCGCACTCCTCTAGTACGCATTGCCGGTACTTTAAACAGCCAGCGCTACGTCTCCGAGGTGTTGGAGCCATTTATTCTTCCTTACGTTCAGGGCTTGCCCACAGCCATATTTCAACAGGATAATGCGCGACCACGCGTGGCACGCATTGTCCAAGTGTTCTTTGTCAATCCGCAGATTGAATTGTTTCCCTGGCCGGCTCGCTCTCCGGATCTTTCGCCTATAGAAAACATGTAGTCCATGGTTGTTGAACGATTGACCCAGATTACATCCCAAGCTGCCACACCAGATCAACTTTGGCAACGTGTGGAATGTGCTTGGTCTGCTGTACCCCAAGAACACATTCAAAGTCTCTTTGAATCAATGCTGAGGCGTGTGGTAGCGGTGATCTCCAACAATGGCGGCTTCTCTGGCTGCTGATTCTGGAAGGAACCACACATCACAGAAATCTATAAATTTAATCATTTGATACTTGGTCAAGGCATGTATATAATTTATAAATCTATTTGATATTTTATTGCCTTTCTATATCATATTTATGAATTTTTACAGATATTTTTATTTTCTTACTTTACTGAAGATTTATTCTTTACCACTTGTAAGTAAAAATCTCTGAACTTGTCCTAATATTACAGCCAGGCTTAATTTCTAAAGTTAGAATTGCTAGAACTCTAGAATGTCGTCAAGAACGGGAATAAAAATAAATAAACAAAATAACAGGTAAAGCAATAATGAATAATTAAATGAAATATGAAGGGCTAAAACATTAATAAATTAAATTAATAATTATTAAGTAAATAGTAAATTTAAATGCCATAACTGTTAAATGAAAATGACTAAATTAATAATAAATTAAATCGAAACAATTAATTAAACAAATGAAAGAGAATTAAATTCATCATAACAAGGCATAACAGAAAGTAAAAGCTACGTTTTCTTTCTCTCTCTATTTTTCCCCCAAACTCCCTTCTCGCATATTATGAATAAACGCATCGATCAGTCATTTAATTAACTCATCACCAAAAACATTGTACAGGGTACACCACTACTGGTTATCTGATATTAAGTTCTCGAGAAGCCAGAAGCACCCATAAATAACATTGCCTTGCAAAAGGATTCAAACCCCCACGCTGCAGTTCAGACTAGCAGTCATCTTCCGCTAGCCATTAATAGAGTCTAAGAGACAATAAAGAAAAGTAAATATTTTAATATATATTCATTGCACAGATATATATGACGTGCCTTTGTTTTGTTTTCTAATACACTTAAAGACATTTTGACCAAGTAAATATAGCTCATAAAGACCTCCCCGTAAGTTTGCATTTTGACAAAGAGAGTTTACTTCTTCAGTTGCTGAAGTTTTTTCACGCATTTTGCTTTTACTAAGGAAATTGAGTCTTTCATTCTGCATCTCGTATCAATATCAGTTTTACTAACTGCTAAATAAAATGTCGCATTAATATTTTCTGTTAATTTTGTAATTCAGTTATACAACAGTCTCTCTCTCACTTAAAGCTCCAGGACACTGATAGAATCACGATTTTTCTCAAAAATTTTTGAAGTACCTGAATTGGACATCCGCTGAATTCAAGATCAAATTGGAATTCTTGATCAAACAGAATTTTTTCATATTTTAAGAGAGATATTAATAACACAATGAAATTGTTAGATTCATAGCTTACGACTAACCATGGAAAAAGAAATCTTTATTTAACATCATAAATTATTAATTTTCTAATTAATTAGATTAATTTTCTTGAATTACATAATTTACGTATGTCTCGTATTTTAACTTTGTATATAATTGCATATACTCATTAAGTTTTATCAATTTTAAGTAATTTTTATTTTCAGAGGATGATGAAAGTCTAAACATCGGTTGAATTACGCTCTTTAAAAACTCCTCTGTTTTTTTTAATTTTCAGTCAAGCTTCAAATTAAAAAATAAATAAATGAATAAATAAAAATAAAAATATTAATAATTTATCATACGGAACTTTGGAAGAAATTTCGAAATAAGAATAAATCTTTAAACCAAGCAAATTTAAACAAAACTAAACAATCTTTAAAATTAAATGTACAATACAATGCACTTCAAAGTAGAAAGCTCAAATTTCAATAATAATAAATGCATAATAATAACGTCTAAAACATAACAACAAATTACGCCCAATTCTATGTTAGAAGACTCACTTTTTCTAACTCATACGGTAACAAAATAGCATGCAGATAGGGAAAAATAAGGCCACGCGGCTTTTACGCTGCGGAAGGACAGGAGGGAAAAGTTTTTTTTCCTTTTTCTTTTGTAAAATGCATGTTTTATTAATGATGCTGGTATTTGGACAGCATGCAAAGCCAGGAAATCGACACAATAGCCCGAAATTCATTTTGTTCTAAATTTCTGTTTCTATATGAAATCGATGATTCGATGCGAGTTTCGTATTTAAATTAATAAGGATTTTACTATATGATTGAGTTAAAAAATAATCATTTCTCTTTCCCAGTTTCAAATTTGTAGTCATGCGCTACATGCATCAAATGCTTAAGACGATGCCAGTGAAATTACTCATTAATAACTTGAGTACTCCTGATTATATGAGTAAAGATAGTATAAACGTACTCATATATCCACCATATAATGATACATATGTTGACGCACTTAATAGTAGTGATATTTACAGCGTATTACGTGCATAGATTCTAGCGGAAAGTACAAATACGCACAAAACTATATACGAAATACGAGCAATGATACAGAGGTAGGATAACTACTGAACTAAAAAACTGAAAGTGGTTCTTCGAATACTCTCATCATTTAACACCTGCGCTCAACACAATATAAAATAACTTAAAGTAATTTAAAAACACTTAATATGCAGTTGTAATTATTACATGAAAATGCAGTTAAAAATATAAAATAACAGTATACATACTAATATAAATTATAAAGAAAAGGCGGGCAAAATAATGCATTCACATACGCATGCATATAAAATAATTAAAAAGATACATAAGTAAATACTAATATACACAAGCAAATATTAGTATACCAGGAATATATGTAATAAATTGTTTAGGCTGTACTCGTAACTAATACGAGCTTTAAAATAAATTTATGCTAAACTAGAGGATACGTTAGATAAGTCCTGACTGGCACACTGTGTTGTATGTCAGTATTTCAGAGTCTGTGAAAATTTATTAAATTGGAATTTTTTTTCTAGAAGTTGTCGCTCCACGCAGATTAGTTATTTATAACTACTTTCTTTCGATGCATATGCTTAGTATGCTGCAGTGGGAGGCGTAGAAATCTGGTCCTCCTAATCACCATAACCAAAAACATCCGTAGTTCTTAAAAGAAAGCCCTTTAGATAGCTCAAGAAAGAATCATTTCCTGTCGTGAAGTATATGATGTAGCAATTTCTTGTGCGTAATTCGACGCTAAAGATAACTTGTATATATCCGTCGTTTTTTGCTACCGCATCCCATCTCATTTGCCAGAGATTAAATGGTCTACTCAGTGCTACATTTGTTTTATATGAGATGGGCAATTTAGTTGGGTGTTCTAGTTGTGATATGTTATTAACTGCTAGGCTAGTTGATCCGCCTTTTCGTTTTCATAAATGCTAATATGTGTGAACACCCAGCAAAGAAAAGGCATTCGGTTCAGAAGGCAATTAATAAGCAGATATAAGGTTTGAACTAGTTTAGATCTGCTATTGTGAATGGCTGCCGGGGTTCACGCCGAGTCACCGAAGATAACCGTTCTGGTGTTTTGCATGGTACTTGCAAATCTCATAGCAATTTTCAGTGCTTCTTCATGGAAAGCAGTATTGCTTTTATTCAGAAGTCTGGTATATGTAGACCTCAACTCTGCATCTTGCACTTCCTGTTCCAGAATTCGTACAAAATCCATCCGTAAAAATTATCAGAATGTTATTTGCGAATGGCTTGTAAGTGAGAGAAATGTTCCTCTGTCAGATCTACATATGATTGATGCCCCAGCATTTCTATGTATTTCATAGTTCCATGCTTATTATCTCAGTGTTCTAAAGTTTGGAGTCACCTTATTGTCTTGAGTCAGATACTATTGCTGCTTCCCTTTTGGCAGTCAAGTTTAAGGAAGGAATCGTTGCTAGAACTTCGGGTGCAGAGGGTGGAAATTTTATGAACCCTTTGCAGACAAGATCAGTTAGGTACGTTGCATTTTCAGTAGCTGTTTTCTCATACTGTTGGTAGGATTCTGGCTCCAAACAAATATTGCGTAAAGTAAAATACATTGGTTTATTACTTTGTACCATAGTTTAAGGTAATGTGGAAGCACTTCCAAGTGGCGGAAGTAGTTTTTATCACTGACGTCGTGAGTATATCAGTTTTCATTTGAAGGGTCCCAAGGCTGGGATCCAAGTTAGTCTGTAGTCAAATGTGACATCTAGGTAGATTCATTCGGATACCCGTTGTCGCGGTAATTTTACTGCTGGATGTTTTCAGAATGCTTTCTTATGCACTATTTATATCATCTGTGCCTTGTTTGTAGAAATGCTGAGTTTATGAGCCATTACCCAACTAGCAGAGAGTTCCACACCTTGCTGTGTATTTCTTCCTAAGTCATTTCTGCCTATTTAGAGCGCAAAAGCATCGAGAGAGGAGAGATATCTTATGTGATTTATTCTTTCAAATAACAAAATTTTATTTTTAAGACTACTCTCATGTATGTTCATTTTTCTATACGTTTTATTTTAGTACTGATTTTTTAAAATTAGGTTTAATCTTAAAACCGAAGCTCTGCGCCCTTTATTTTAGAAACTGAATTCATAACAATTAGTTAATAACATTAGGTTCAACCCATTGCGTTTTATGAACTATGATATAAATTTTCTCACAATTTTGTTTCTGCTTTTTCTGGTTGGTTAGACAGGAGATTATCTTTCATTGATTAAATTGACTGACCTATTAAACTGGGCAAATTTGTTAGTTGACAGAGCAGTCAGAGATTGTTTATTCAAGAGGACAGATATTTTTATTGGGGGGGATGGATATTTCTAAACATTCGTAAAGTTGCACGTCATAAGAGTCCTATGTAGTTAGCTTTCAACCACTGGCATTACCATTGTTTCGAAAAATGGATATTGTTCGGAGAACAGCCTTGAAGCCAAAAAGGGAGAAACAGCTTATTGTGGTATGGCAGGCAATGGGTGTCATTCAATGACGTATTTCCTCTAGCTGTAATACTTCTCAGCCGTAATACTTTTCCCTTGCTAAAGGATTATCTGTAGTATTACTTATTATCTGTAGTATTACTTATTATCTGTAGTATTTACTATTAGTATTTATTATTGTAGTATAATAATTAGTATTTATTACTGTAGTATTTATTATTGTAGTATAGTAATTAGTATTTATTACTGTAGTATTTATTATTGTACTATTTATTCCATAGTATTTACTTCCGTTGGTATGATGAAATGTCGCCCATACCCTTAAAGAAGCCAAGCTGGCGCAACCAAGGCTGTTCTCCGAACAATATCCCAAAAAACAATGCTAATCCTTCCCCGTGGTTGAAAAGAACCTTTAAATAGTTGTACATCAGTGAGCTAATTAATTTAATACTACGATTCAGGAGAATTCTGAAGGATTTTATTTCGTTTAGTGACTATCGGTTGACAGCAATTCAGGAAAAATGTCGTTTGAGATGTTCAATTTATCAATTCGGGAAGCTTAACTAAACGGAATATATAAATCAATTGATTTTAAAAGCATTTCTTGAAGAAAAAGAAGTTTTAAGGCTAATGCTGCAATATTAAAAAAAATTAACAATGGATTTGATTTTTAAATAAATAACCTTACTGTATTTATAAGTAACCTGCCATTATAATTTGATTGTAAATTGTAGCTGACGTTTTCCAACGCTTGTTAGCGGTAATTAGCAAATATGCTAGCAGCTTTGTTATACGAAGAAAGCTGGAAAGTATGCCACATTATTTTTCTCTCTAAAGTCTGATAGATATCTAAAACAAAATACGTGAGGAATGAAACTATTTACTTTGGCTACAATTGAATGTACTGGCAGTTTTAATATACCTTTTTCATAAAAGTCCTTTATCTGGGAGTATAGCCCCTTGCAGATGATCGATTGAATTTCTTCAGCAGAATCGAAATGTTAACTTGTTACTGCACATTTCAGCTCATTTTCGAATGGTAGCAATTTAAATTTCATTCGACACATTTCGGTCAATCAGCTGTTATCAGGAGTACTGAAAAGGAAATACGAAATGATTGGCGAAAATTAGCAGAAAAGCTCAACTTTTCGAATGGTAATCCACATGATTTCGTAAATGTGAAACTCTAAGTTTATGAAGTCAATGAACTGTGGATAAGAAATTACCTGACTGACAAATAGAAGAAACAGAGAATAATGTCATTCTTGGAATAAATAACGTAGATAAGATTATGAACTTCTTAGAGGTTTAGTGCTATCACTATAGGCTATCACCTAGATTTGTCTGAAGAAGTTATATCGATCGTCAACCATGTGGCTAAACTCCAAGAAAATGCAGTTTTAAAAGCAATGAATACTGAAATGACCATCATGACCGCAAAAGAATGTCTCGAGTGGCTCAGTTCTTACGCTAAGAAATAGTTGATATGTAGTTTCAATGTGCATATGATTTATTTTCCCTCTCTGTTAGATTCAGCTTCGCCGAAAAAAAAGTTTGTTTACAATTTCCATAGGTTTTTCTTCGTGTAGTAGTGAAGTTTGATTTATTTGTTTACGGCAAAGCACCCGAGGGTTATCTGCCTAAGGGAAGGGATGTCTTCGTGGAGGACTTTCTAAGGGAACTGGCAGACATACAATTTACACATGGGGAAAACCACGAAAACTCCCATGCAGCCAGCTCATTTGCCGAGATTTGAACCCGGACCAAGCTACCAGTATTCAGCGACTTTACGGCTCGGCCGCTGGTGGGCCGTAGTAGTGAAGAAAAAATTTGTCATCTCCGATATGTGTGTAATTAAAACAGTATGTGATGTATTTTCAGTAGTTATTTTTTTATAAATCATATTAATTTTATGTCTTATTTTTTTATTTCAGTTACTTATTTATTTTCGGGGGTAGTGAAGGGTAATTTTCCCTGTATTTTCCTTTTATTGTAATCCCCGAAGCAATTCATTCATTCGAGACATTTCATTTTGGACTACTAAAATGAAGAGAAAAATATCGGACAAAAACGTCTTTGGTTATTTTCGCAAACAGAAACAGTATTACCAATATAATATTTTGTGCTAACTTATCCCATCATTTATTCAAACAGTTTCCAAAGTCTCATGCGCTGATTCACATTGTGTTCACTTTAGTGCTGGTCATTCACATGCCTTTACTTTTGATGCCCGTAGTCTCCAATAGTTTGTTGTAAAATATTCCACTGTCTGCCATACTCTGAAAATGACGCGGAGTAATTTATAATACCATGTTAGCAAAAGGAGACGACAAAATTTGCCGAAAAACTCGAATTTAAATGTCATTAAATATAAATTATAAACGGCGTAAAATTTCAGGTTTTCTAAACTAATTCTGGAGCAAAAATTTTCTTTCTGCTTAATTCTCTTTTCTCCCACTATTTCTCCTACAACTTTAAAGAAGCTGGAATGCATAATCAAAAGTTTAGAATATTATCTAATACTAATAAATAATCCATTAGTAAATAAATTAGACAATATACTAAATGATTCATTAGTAAATAAACTGTGATTTTATTACTTTGTAGCTTTTGCGCAAGTATTAGGTAATTCATTATGATTATGTAAAATGTTTACTTAAATCAGAAGTTTAGAGTTATAAGTACTTTGTATTTGTTAGAAGATCTCATAGTGTAAAATTTGTAAGTATGTCTTAACACATTATGAATGGCAAAGCGAATATTCTAAGTCATATTAACAAAATTGCACACTTCGTGACATTCATTATTTGTAAGTAAAGAATGATTTACGATAATTTTTCCAATGTGTTTAGTGCCAAATGCATTGGAAATACTGACAGAAGTACATATTTATTACTCAAGCTGAAATAATGAAATTATTTAAAGAGTTTCGTCCTGTGTTTTTTGTATTGCAATGGTTTATGCTGAATGGATTTTTAAAATAAATAACAGGAAAATTTTTTTGAAAATGTGTATAGCGAGGCAAGACTGAGGTATTTCACAAAATCATTGTGAAAAATGTGTTTTTATTTGCTGTTTTTTTCACTTATTTGAAATGTTGTTCGTTGTGAATCTCTTTTTTTTTATCTCCTTTCCTTTTCGATAAGCGAGAAAAAAAATTAAATAGCATATGAGTATGCTCAATTAACTATAATTTGAATAAAAATTTCCTGTGATTTTTTCATTTCTTATTTTTATTTTAAGGTCAGAAGTAATTGATCAACTAATTTCTTCTCCAATACCATTCAAGATTAACGATCGGCTCGTTTAAGTATTTTAAGAGACTTTGTTTTTGTCTTTATTGTTTTTCACATTAATTTTTGATTAGTAATCCTGAATGGGGTGTTTACTTTGAAAATGCTTTTAGTAATTTATTTTAGGTTTTCCTTTCACTTCTTTCAATTTCTTTTTTTAATCTGTAATTATAACTGAAATAATTTTCCTCATTTACTTATATAAAGATAACTACGTTTTGTACCTTGAAGAATGCTAATAACACATAAAGATAATACCATGCTACAGCTGTTTTGTACAATTAAATTATAATCAAATTTTAATTTAATACTTTCCTTTGAGCTATATTATGGCATGTTTGATAGTAAGTTGCTGATGCTTTCATGTGATTTCACACTATCCAATACACAAAGTGCTTAGTGTCCAGTTATTAAATGGTTTAGCTTGAAGACTTTAAGGTAAATATTTCTCTAATTTCTGCTAACTACTTTGCAAGGTATGTATCACATTTAGAGTCGTTTATTGCCTTAATTTGTTGACTTATAATGCTTCTTTAATTTTTTAATTCTAGGATATTACTTTATTTTGATTACGAAACTTCATATTCACTGTAAAAATGTATATTATAACAATTAATCTGGCAAATGACTTAAAATAATGGAGGCCTATGAATGCTTAATAGAGCCGTTTTATAATACAGCTAAAAAACTGAATTTTTCAATATCAAGATTATTTATAAAAGTAAAAGCATTCTAAGTATAGTATACAAATAACATCAAAACTCTATGTAATAAGAATTTTCATTATACTAGACACAGAGAAGAATTTTTTAACAGCACAAATTTTAAACAGCTGCTTTTTTTATGTTTATTAATAAACATAAAAAATTAAATTAATAAACGGTTTTTGTTTGAAACGATGAAATATTCTAAATTATTTCGTTACTTTTAAATTATAAGAAGAATTACAATGTCATAAATTCATGTCATATTCTTTTCTGAAATCAAAACCTTAGATAAGAAAAACGGTGTCCAGTTTTTAGTATTATCACAATGTATACGTTTTGGATATAAAGCTCTTCATCCTAATTTGTATTATACATGTAAATATTCTTATTACTTACCCTGTGGATTTTTTAAAAGAAAATTTAAACTTTGCCGAGGTAAGCATGTCAAAATGTGCGAACAAACCAAAGGTTAAAGAAAACTTTTCAAAGGAACAGCACATGTATAATACGTTTGATTTTAATGTGCATAGTAGTTCAAAAGAAAAAAAATAATTAGAAGGAAAATTGCTGATGCCAACAGTCTTTCTGTAAGTTATACTTCTGCCTATTCATCTCTTCGCTCCCTTTTTTTACTTCAGGTAAAGATTAATTAACAGTCCAAAAATTGAAATTTCTAAGTATAAATGTCAAATTTAATGTCTGATACTAATATAGGCACTGAACTATCCTTAAAAATCTTTCACTCGCCTGTTATTATGATAATACTATCAGGACTGAGTGTTCGATGCGTACTCTTGGCGAACATATTCGTGAGTAAGTTGAAGTCCTGATCTTGAACAGGGAGCTGAATGCAGCTATGTTCTGTGCTAGAATACTGTGATTAAGTGGTAGAATAATTACACGTAAGAAGGATTTAAAATCCTCTTTTATTAAACCACAATTATGTACAGCCACTTCCCAGCTCGGGAGGGATAACAGAAAATAATGACCGCACTTGGGTCTAACTTGAACAAGCAAATAATTTGAAATAAAAATAGAAATTAAGTAGTCGTTGCTCACAGAGTTATAAACGCGAGGTTGGCCTCTATGCTAAATGGTGCGTAGCAAGATTTAACTAATACTAACGCATTTAGATTTACTTCAATAAGTAATAGAGTAACAGCGCTAAGGCTTAGAATTTAAATACTAGCTAGTCAGGCGAACGTCGAACAGAGCAGCAGTGATCTGAGACTAAAAGCTCTCTCACCCCGAGTAGTTTTTCGCTACCGTTTAAATACCAAAACTTGGCTCCATTTCAAATTAGCATAAAGCTGAAACGCGCGCTCATTCTAACGGGAAGTTGAAATAAGAAATCATAGGAAAGGGGAAATTAAAATAAAACTTTGTTAGTTTAAACTAAAACCTTACAATACAACAAAACAACTAATGTTAAATTTAAAATGTTGCTAAATTTTAAAATGAGTTTTATATCTGTTGTAGTAGTTTATAGTTTGTTGCCATGTGAATATTAAGGTAATGTTGTTTTCAGAATAAAAGTAGTTTTATAAACAAATTGGTATAATTTAACTACTACTCAGAAATTTAAGTTTTTTAAGTAGTTTAATTCATCCATAAATCTTTTTGAAAAATATATAATGTTCTAAATGAAATTAGATTTGGTTGTTCTTATCCTTCTTCCCTGTAAATAAAAATTTCGTAAATCATATCAAGAATTTCGTAAATCATATCAAGAATTTGGAAAAAAAAATGTCGACCAAACTTTTGATAAATTTAGACCATGAAGTAGAATTTTATTATTTTTGTATAATTCCTTGGATTTTAACAAGTTTCAGCTCTGTATAGCCATAGAATACACTATATATGACATATCGTATTGTTAAAAATGTTAAGTATTCATTAGTATAAAGAGGAAAGGATAAGGTTTGATGCAAAGTTATGCATAGTAACACAGATTATGTTTATTTTCAAAACTAGATTAATAATTATGTGCGTTATCATATTATTCAGGAAAACGGTTATTATAAACTAAATTATTTCATTTTTCTAATGTTTCACAATTTTATAACTTGCTACGATGAATTTAATTAAAAGCTCAAACTATTTTAGACTGCTGAATTTGTGCATTTCTTTAACAAATATATTGAAATCACTTCTCGTAGAACAGAAAATTTTCCGAAGAAAAAATTCTGCGGAAAGGAAGCCACCTTTTCAAAACTCTAAGTAAAACTGTTTGGTCTAGCTTCAAAAATTTCATGCTAAAAATTGATTCTACCTCAAGGAAAAGGATTTGATTTCTTTTTACTGAAATCTTAAAGCATAAGAGACATCAAAGGAAAGTACAAATTTATACATTTTTGCAAAACCTGTAAATAATTATGTAGTAAGTGGAAAGCTGTTCGCTTTAAGTTAAGATGCAATGATTTGATTGCGCTCATTGAGAGAAACGATACTTAATTTGGAGGGAACTGTGCGTGGACCGGTCCTCTAGTTGTGACGTAGTAACTTAGAGTTCATGCTTTATCTGTCTCAATAGTGGTGCTACGGATGAGAGAACCCAATCATCTTATCTAGTAGGTGATGCCGTCGATCACATTTTAGTCCGGAGTCTCTGTAGAGTGATTATGTATTTACCTAAGCCGTAAACATAAGCAATCAGCGTATGCGAACTGGCATTCGAACTCCGGACTTTTCAATTATCATCCAGATCTTATTAAACCACAAAGTTACACAGTAAGAGAGAAAAAAAATCCCTTACAAAGCAATCTTAAATTGTGCTGTATGTGGTAATACGACAAATGCACGTAAATAAAAAGGAAAAAGAAAATACCACAGTTGTTAAATTTGTTTTTATATTTTTTACCCGTTATTCTTGAATCATTAATTATTTATTGTTTGAGAGATACATGGGATTTCCCATTTTAACTTATTACCTGCACATACTGAACCTTTGTAGAGAAATTTTATCTTTTTTCAGCTTCATAAGAACACTAAGGTTTTTTTTTTTCTCTTCTTCGCTTCATTTCCCTCAACGCATTCTTCGGTATTTGCTGCTAAGCGTGCTTCCTCTCCGTGTTTGTAAGAAGTGAATTATGAAGAGTTCACTCCTCGAAACAATTCCCACATTGACATTTGTCTGTCAAAGTCGGTCAATCAAGTGAATTAGGTTTTCTTTGGCGTGAATAATTGATCACTTAATTTAGTTCCGTCTTCGCAATACTCGATTATTATTCCCGTAGCCCGAGCCTTCTCTTTTGTTCACTTCTGAACAGAAAGTGAAAAAAAGGCGATTTGAAATGCAAATCTTTGAGAGTGAAATAAAGAAGCAACATGGGGAAACATGCTAATGAGGGTCATAAACGTCTCTCTCCGGCTCGTCCTTTTTTGATGTTCTTTTTAGCAGGCTAAAAAACAATAGCGACATTTGTTCTTTTAAGAAGAGGGGGGAAATGCGGATATAGGGGGCATGTACTTAATGACATTTTTCTTAAATCGTCGTATGTACGACGTCGAATTCTCGTGTTAAATGCTCGAAATGGTATTAATTTTATGGTTTTCGCTGGGCAGCTCACTCAAATGGGTTCTTTTCTTGTTGTGGAAGCAAGACCCCCCACTATTTAATGATTTTGTTGGCGCAGTACTAATGTAATTTAATGACTTATTTCCAATTAAATTAGGCACTGTAGTGGAAAGCAGACGCACATTGTGAAAAATTTTAATTTACATCTTCCCCCCACACCCCCACAACTTCTCTTGTGTCATTAGTCATTATGAAGCGTAATTACCACGCTACCGAGGAGTAGCCCCCAATAAGAAAAGCTCGGATTTTGCGCCACAGCATGTCACGGGAAACGGGACACTTTTTGTCCTTCCCCTCCCACTCTTCTTACTACAACGTCCAGGTCGCTTTCCCCCTTGAGTTTGTTCTCTCGAATTTTTCTCCCTTTGAAACGGAAACTGCGCGCTATATTGTTATCGCCGCAAGTGAACTCAAAATCGGAATTCTTTTTTTCCCCCTCCTTTTTCCTAACAATCGGAAACGCAACTTCCAGATGGGCATTTTCTTTGAGGAAAATAGTTTCTTTTTCTTTTCTCTTTTTTTTTTCTCTCTTTTTCCCTTTCTTACTATCTTTCTTTAACGCATTTGCCTCTCATCAAACTTTTTCATCCCGTTTTTTGGTTGTTTTCCGCGAAAAAGGAGCATTCTTTTTATTTTGTTCGTCCTTCGAATCCCGTTGTGTTTTTAATTGTTAATTTAAGATTTTTTTTTAAACCATTACAAAGGAAAGCTGCGGAGATCGTTACATCGTTTTCTGAAAGTGATCCCCACTTCGGATACTTTTATTCATAAGAGGCGTATGGAAAACAATAAGGAATTTTGGGCATATTCTAGAGGACGTTTTAGATCTGAATTTGAATAATGTGGGTTTCCACTGTCAGCAAAATGTCCTTTCAAATGAAATTTAAATATCGAAAGGCCTTTCCATAATAGAATAACTTACAGATGATGAACAAGCCGTGTTTAAGCCTGACGACAACGCAGGGTAAAAGTACTGGTCTTGCAGATGATAAGAATGTTAACTGTTTCGTTAAGAGGTGTTGTTAAGCAAGATTGAAAAGCATTTTGAAACACAATGCATACAATAGAATACACGTTCGAAAATGTGTTTGGTATATACTGTATCCAGTTTTAAATGAGAGAAGTAATTTCTGTTAAACTTATTAACAAAAGCTTAAATATGGTCAGCGATTAGAAGGTTGATTAAAAGTCAGAAGTTCTTTTGTTCATCGTCCCTTGAACTGGCCAGTGAACGAAATGCCTTTCATGAATATGTTTCTCAGCCAAAAGATTTGCAATAGGAGAATCCCGGATTGTTTAGAGTCAGAATTGATTTGTTTAATAATTATCCGAAATTAAGCTTCATTAAGCACTCGCAATAAGAATGAGCTAAACACCGCTACAGCCTATATAAAAGGACCCTAGGGTCACTTTCCATCAATATAATTGTTGGTACGTAATTTTATATGTTCGTTTTATTTACTAATTTTTAACACGGAATTAATCCTTATATTGTTACGAATTTTGTGTAATCCAACATAAAGAGCTTCAAGAAAAACAAAGCTCTGCGGAAAAATTAAGGTTACAGGGGAAAGTCTATCTCACTAAATTAGCGAGATATTGCCAGGCTAGCGATAGTTTTGGCGACTAACATTTTTCGCTAAATTTGGCGAAAATTCGCCTGAAGTCACCAAAGTTGGCGACAATTTGGAAACTGTTTTCTGTCAGGTTCCTGTATCAGTGTAATTGGCCTAAATGCCTATGTAACTGTGTAGAGACATTAGGTTTTATTTCGAAGAAGGAGTCATGAAAAATATGCAACGCCTTCGCCGGGAATCGAACCACGGACCTCTGAAGTACCGGCTCAGTGTGCTGACCATTACACCACGAAGGCACGCTAAGAATGTGGGAGATGTACCTTATATACTCCCCTTTTTAAAGGGCGACTAGGGTTTTAGGGGACCTAGTCGCCAAATCCTGGGTGTGGAGAGTCATCATCCACAACCCTTTTAGTTCGGGCGCCAGTGTAGAGACATTAGGTTTTATTTCGAAGAAGGAGTCATGAAAAATATGCAACGCCTTCGCCGGGAATCGAACCGCGGACCTCTGAAGTACCGGCTCAGTGTGCTGACCATTACACCACGAAGGCACGCTAAGAATGTGGGAGATGTACCTTATAACTGTAACCGTATGCAGCCCTTAATACAACCGTATAAGCCTTTCAGTAATTTCAGGAAATAGAAGGTACTAAAGATTTCTCGGTTGCCGAGGGAAAACTGTGTAAGACTATAGAGAACATCACTTCTCAACGGCTTACTTCAGAGTTGACTCCAGGGTATAGAAAGATCTCCCTAAGTGCTTCTCTCTTTAGCTGTGCTCTGAATTGCGTTGTGTTTAACATTCTCAGTAGTTTGAAGTGGTAAATACTGATTGTGTTCTGTCATTCTGAGGAGAGCTGTAAACTTCAGTAGAAAGTTCCAGAAACGCAAAGTGTTCCATTTGGAAAAATAAATTTTATCAAGCTCTCTTAGTTCTGTGTACATTCAATTCATTACAAACCCGTGCGTACGTAACAATTGTTGTTGTCAAGCAGGGGGTTGAATGCTGGTGTTAAAACAGATGGAGGAGCAACTAAGATAACTGCCCTGCATATGGCCTTTGCTGTATTCCAAGAAAAGTCCGTGAAAGAAGAAATGAAAGCGGGTGAAGAAAATATTGAGGTAAGTCAAGGGGAAATGAAAAGAGAAATTTCTGCCATAACAGAAATAGATTGAAAATAGATTCGAAATAGATTCGAGGCTATCAAGATATGGTTCAGAAAGAGTTTCTGCTGTCAAACAAAAATTCGAAGAAAGAATTTGTACTGTCCAAAAACAAATCGAAGAAGGAGGTTTTACTGTCGAACAACAAACTAATAACAGTGTTTCTACTGATGTTGCCAAGGAAGCTGAGCTTGAAGAAATCCATAACGACAGTTGGACACAATTCTGACCCCTTTAAATTTGTATTTATGTCTTCCGGACCGGCTCTAAAGCTATCTACGTATAATGGAAAGACAACCTAGGAAGTGTATAAGACTCAGTTCTCTATAGTGTGAAATGAAAATGGATGGGATTCCGAAATTAAGGCCTGTCATCTCGCTGCTTCTGTGAGAGTAGACGCAGCGGCTATCCTTGAAACTCTGCCCGAAATCCACAGATCTTCGAAGATCTTTCCGGCGCGTTGGAGCTGCGCTTTGACGAGTAGTGGTCAAGACTATAGTAGGCTACAGTTTAAATCACGACAGCAAAAGACCACGGAAAAACTCCAGGAGCTCGCTACGGATGTTGAAAGGCTGTTTTATCTCGCCTTTTTGAACTGCCCGATGGAAACAAAGAAAATCCTGTCCCTGTCGTACTTCATCGATTGCATCCGGGGTCCTGAGATACAGAAAGCACTACGAATGGCGGGTGTCAGCGATCTAGAAAACGCTTTGGAGATACGACATGAAATTCGAAGCAGCTCAACAAGCAACCTGTAGACACCGCCATTCAATCAAAGCTGCGCATGTCGAGGAGCCAGTGGATCAACTGACTTCTCACCTAGATGATTTAACCAAGCAAGTCAATGCCTTCAGGAGGAATACTAGTAGCAATAAACCGACCATAAAGGGTTGGAATTGCGGTAGTGAGGGCCAAGTACGAAGAGACTGCAGAACACCAGAAGGCGTGGAAGCTACTCTCAGCGAGGAGGTAGGAAACAAATCAATAGCCATCTCGTGGAGCAGAGATTACCAGCTGTTGGGAAGCTCCATTTTAAAGCGCTTCAAACTGCTGCAATGAGTGGCGGCAGTAAGGGAATCCTCATAGTGGGACGTATAAATGGAGCTCCTGAAATATGATCATTGCTACTGGTGCCAATTCATAATTTTCTGAAAACATTTGTCTCAACAGTTGGAAGGTAAACTTATCTGGATGCCTCCTTGCGTTACCAGCCAGACTGTGCCCGGAGATAAAATTGAAATTGATGGAAAGTTAAACGTTAACATCAAGTTTGGAAGCTCTGCCTATCCCCAACACGGCATATGTTGCAAATATTACAAACACTTGCATACTCGAATTATACTTTCTAATAAAATATAGATTTTGCTTGGACTTTAAATATACATACTGCATTCTGCCTCTAAGGACATAACCTTGTTGTTTGTAATTAAAGATTAAGGAATTAAATCCATATACCAAATAATAGTTTAAGATGATATTTCAGTACCAGCAAGAACAGAAATTTCACTACCTGTATCCATAGCTGAAAGCTGAAATTTCTGCACGGCATAATGGAATATCCTACCAACTATAACATACCTAAATGAGTAAGAGTAACCCGTCGACCTATCACGGACCGTCATCCCGGTGACAGTTACTAACGTAAGTCACAAGGCACGATTATTTTTAAAATATCTGTTATTATATCAAATCGGAAGA
>KK113229.1:582363-628131 GCA_000611955.2 Stegodyphus mimosarum
GGAAGAGAAGCACGCCAATGTAAAATTTAGAATTAAGTCAAAAAAGCAATCTTATTCTGAATAAAACTATCGATTTTAAGGATAGTCAAACATGAGTTCCTTTAGTTTCAAAACAAATTGACGTATATATTCAAAATTACGCCAAATTAAGGTTTTTTTTAGAATTTAGTAATAAATTCATAGGGAAAAACCTGAAACTTTCAAGAAAACGTAGTGTATTTCATCTGTTACTTAAAAGTTAATAAACATGTATCATTCACTTTTTAAACGTTACAGATACTTAAAGTAGTAACATCTTCTATTCTAAATTAAAGCTATTTTTTTCAAGCGTAGTATTTTAAGGCTGTTTTTTCAAATTTAAAATTTATTTCTTCGCTGCGAATTGCAGTCGGTGTCAACATCACTTCTACTTCACTCCTCACTTCTTGTTTCAGGGAAAAAGCTCTATGAAATAGCCCTTCCCTTCTAAGTCCTGTATTCAGTTAACTTGCCTGAAACTAACCAGTAGCCCTCCATATTCTGAATCTTCGGATAGTTTAACTTCGGAGATACTGCATAATGCACAACTAAGCGATGAAGAGAGAAGTGCTGCAGAGAGTGTCATTCAAGAATATCAAGAGGCTTTCTACCGCTCATCTTCTGAGATAGGTCGAATCAGTTCCACATAGCATAGAATTGATACGGGGTATCATCCACCAATCAAGCAGCATCCAAGAAGTCTACCGATTGCTAAACAGGAAGAGGTAGGAAAACTTCTAAACGACATGCAAGTAAGTTGTGTTATCGAGCCTTCAGCAAGTACTTGGCCTCTTCCATCATCCTCCTCAGAAAGAAAGATGCTTCAGCTCGATTTTGCGCAGATTACCACCACTTGAAGGACATCTAGAAAAAATGCAGCTACCCGCTTCCTGGAGCTGACGACACTCTGGAAATTTTACTTGGAAGCAAGTGGTTTTCGAAGCTTGATTCAAAGAGTGGATTCTGGCAGGTAGAGATGCACACCGATGGCTAAGAAAAAACGGCATTTACTACAGGACAAGGACTTTGGAAGTTCAAGATCATGCCGCCTAGATTATGTTAAGCGCCGGCACCATTTGAACTCCTCATGGAGATCGTGCTCAGATGTCTTTCCTAAGAAATTTGCCTGATGTACCTAGATGACATCATCATTGCCAGGAAAAGTTTCGAAGAACATTTCGGGAACACTAAGAGGTACTTTAGAAACGGAAGGAGGCTATTTAAAGTTAAGTCCTGCCAAACGTAAACTGTTAAACAGGATACTTACCTCTGACAGTGACTTACCTCAGACATACCATCTCTGACGAAGATGTGAGTATTGATCTAGAAAAATTGCCGGCAGTTAAATATTGGAGACGCCCCGATAATGTCCATTAGCTGAGAAGTTTCGTCGGGCTTTGCACCTGTTATAGGAGATTTGTGAAACTTTTTTTCCATCACAATACATCTTCATAGACTGACAGAGAGCCCGCAAAAGTTCTTGTGGACAAAGGAATGTGAGCATGCACTTAAAGCACTGAAAACGGCTTTAACCTCTATACAATCCCGAGATATGGTCCGCTCGAAAAACAATTCATTCTTGACAAGGATGAGAGCAATGGGAGAGTCGATGCTGTATTGTCCCAATAAATAAACGGTCAAGAGCGTGTAGTGGTATACTGGAGCAAGTTTCTATCTAAACCCGTGAGAAATTATTGTGTCACGAGGTAAGAGTTGCTCATCATAGTTAATCGTGGAACATTTCCATCATTACTTCTACTGCAGAAAAATTCCTGCTCCACAAGATCATGCATCGTTGGCTTGGCTCCTGCATCTGTAGAATACCGAAGGCCAAATAGCTATACGGATATAGAGAATTTAGGTATATGACATCACTATCCGTCATCGGAAAGGATCATCCCACGGAAACGCCGATGTCCTGTCTAGAAAACCCTGTGCAGAATGCTTCCGATATTGTCCCAGGGTTGAAGCAAAATCTGATCGCAAGTCAAGTTACAACTTCAAAATCATCTGACTCATACCTATGAAGCGACGAAGAACTACGGAAATACTTGTCGGAGGGGACATAAAACCCATAACTGACTGAGTCTTCAACTAGGTATAAAATTTTAGATGAATTAGTAGCCCTTAGCATCTAGAATACTTAAGAAGAGTGTAGCGACTAATCGCTTACTTCTAATGCTTTAATAAATGTCCAAAGAAGCGTTAAATTTCTCTTTTATTTAACTCAAAATATTATTCAGAGACTGCTCCTCTCGGGCTTACAGGAAACTTCCACTTGGGCTTTAACTTAAGATAGAAATAAGAAACTTATATAATGCTAACTAAACTAAAACCAGCCGAAGCTGCACAGAATCAACTAATAGAGTTGGCCCTTATTTAATCTCACCGGCGAATACTAGTAGACACGTAACAATACAGCCGAACGTAGTAAGATTTGGCTTTAAGTAACGACGTGACCACAGGGCAGAACACGCTCTACTAAGAACTTCTAAGCTGTTTTACGGAAGTGACCGAGACTTCCTCTTAAATACTGATTCAACACATAAAACGCGAGCCTGAAAACTTATTCTACTAGGGAATCGTAGATGGGGAAACAAGAAAATGAAAGAAAGCTGTTCAAAATTAAAAATAACTATTAAAAACTAAAACTAAACTCGACGGCACGAACAGCTGTTAGAGAGCCATAGGTAGCAATGCCCTGATATCTGCTTTCTAGACCGTGGGCTCCAGGGTGCTTGTGCGCCTTAGCCTGGACAAGTGGTCAAATATAACTATTAGGAAATTAAAATAAACCCCTACAAAGTGGGCAGCATACGAATAGTATTCCTATACTTCCAAGATCCCCGATCCCAGACGTCCTTAAAGAACTACATAGCACTCCAATAGAAGGCCACTTGCTGGATTTTAAGAATTTGCATAGAGTTCGAGAACTGGATTTTAGGACTTTGTATAGAGTTCGAGAGCGCTTTTACTGGAGTAATTCAAGGGATGACGTTCGAAATTGGTGCCAATCGTGGGATTCCTGGGCAGATCTGAAAGGACCAAAGAAACGCAGCCGAGGGAAGCTTCAACATTAAAATGTAGAAGATCCTTTTGAAAGCATCACCTTGGAAATCCTGAGCCCTCTGCTATGAAGTGTGAATGGTCACAAATACATCCCCATTCAGACGGCATGGTAGAGAGCTTTATTCGAACCATCCTTAATAACCTCACTTTTATGGTTTCCAAAAAACAATAAGACTAGGATTAGAAGTTACCTCTGTACTTATTGTCTTATCACAGTGCTGTCCACGAGACTGCCGACTATTCCCCCATCCCAGATTCTTTTCGGTCGTGATCTTCGCTTGCATTGTGATCTCTTGTTTGGTCGGCTTTCGGAGGCGACTTGATCGCCTGAGGAGTAAGTGCATCATTTCCAGGTACGACTTGAAGTGATGCACAGTTTTACATGAGAGTGAATCAGCTTGACGACAGAAAAGATGAAGAACCCGATACGACACGAGAGCTACTGGACATCAACCGAACAAAAGTGTGGTTATGAAATCCAAGTCGAAGGAAAGGACTTTCTCTTAAACTACCCTGAGTCGGTCCTTACACAGTCTTAAATAGGCTGAACCATGTCGTAGTTTGGATCCATCAAATTCTGAGCTTAAAGTCGTTCATTACGACAGGCTAGCCCCTTAGTCTGGCCATTGTACAAAGTATCCATAGAGTATATTATATAAACAGCATATCAAGACCATGGTTATATGTGTATGTAAATTTGTAAATTCCTGCATTTATTTATTGCTTTCGTATTTGATTTTTTGTATGCTATTTATTGAAATTATTATTTTAGTGTAGCATTGATCTTCTTTAGTTATTAGTATGTCTTACTTTCCACTTTTGTACTACTCGGGACGTGTAGTACTTGGGAAGCGGCAATATTACGAATTTTGTACAATGCAGCATGAATGGCTCTCAGAAACGTGAAGATAAATGGCTATCCTGCTCAATAAGCGAGATATCGCCAAGCTGGGCAATCATTTGGCGACCTTTTGCTCCGGTTCCTGTGTAACTGTAATTGGCCTAAATACTTATGTAACTGTAACTTTATCCGGCGCTTATGTATAACCGTATATACCTTCCACTAATTTCAAGAAACAGAAAGTATTAGTGATATCACTTCACCGAGGAAAATTATGTGAGACCGGGGAGAGCATCAATTTTCAGTCGTTTACTTCAGAGTTGACTTCGGAGTATTGAGAGATCTCCATACGAGCTTCACTCTTTCTTTGCGCTTTGCATTGCGTTATGTTTAATGTTCTTAATAGTTTGAAGTGGTAACTATTTATTGTGCTTTGTTATGCCGAGAAGAGCTGTACGAGTACGTTTGTGATAAATTCCAGAACTGTAAAGTGTTTCTTTTGGGAAAATAAATTTTATCAAGCTATCATCAAATCTTTATGCAGTCAATCCATTACAAACCCATATGCACATAACGGTATCCAAATTTGTATTGCTCACGTTAATGTCTTCTCCATATTGTTGGGTGAGTACAGGTTCGTAATAGACTGAATGGACACAAAACTGATGATAGCTTTGTGGGGTTTTACTTACTTAATTCAATGTTCAACTTTAGAACCCCACAAACACTAACAAGGAATGGGTTAAATACCCTTTATTTCTCAGAATAAATACAATCAACTCCTAACTCGGCGTATACACAAATCGTCCACTTGGGCTTGGACTTAAATAATTATGAAACTAAACTAACCAAGCTTAACTAAAACTATCTGAAAGATATAGCCGCAGCTATCAGAATTCTAAGTAGTTGGCCCCTAAATATTAATTAAATCGGCGAAGCCAAGCAAGGGCCTAAAGTATGGCCGAGCTTAGTATCTAGGAGAGACTGTAGCCAAATGGCAAACGCGCGCTAGTGGAGAAAATCAGACTTTGTCTCTCGAAGTCGGCGAAACATCGACTTAAATACTACTCTTACTCATTTGCATTCACCGCACTTCTGAAATTACATTCTGGTAGGAAATTGTAAGCTGAAATTAGAATAGATAAGAAAGTTGCATAACTTAAAATAACTGTTAATAAAATTAGGATAAACCTTACATCTTGATAAAATTTATTTTTCCAAAAGAAACTCTTCACAGTTCTGAAACTTTCCATAAAAATAGTCGTACAACTCTTCATAGTATCGCAAAGTACAATCAGTAGTTAACCTTCAAACTACTAAGAGCGTTAAACACAATGGAATGCAAAGTGCATCTAAAGAGCTAAGGTAATCCGGAGATATCTCAGTACTCCAAACTTATTTCACCTCGCCGCCGAGTCTATTATTTCTCGAAATTATTGGAAGGCATATGAGGATGTGATACGTTTACAACTGCATTTGAAATCAATTACAGTTATTCGATTAGAATACCTATTACGGTGATATAAAGACCGGACCAAAATGTCGCCAAGTTTGGCGTCTTTGACGATTTATCGTCAAATTTGGCAACAAAAATTGCCAAAATCGTTGCCAGCTTCACGATATGTAGCGAAATTAGCCAGGTAACCATTTACTCTATGGTAAGTAGACTGCATTCTTATTTTTTCGGCAGAGCATCGTCTTTTAAGATTTTCGTGTTACATTATAAAGAAAAATGCAAGAATTTCCCATATAATTTCGCTAAAATTATTCGTATATGTACAAAATTCTTAGCAATATTATCACAAATTTCATCATCGAAACAATAATCTCAGTATCTCTAATTTGTATTAATTATTCATATTATCACAAATTTCGTCATCGTAACAAGAACTTTAGTATCTTTCTGGTGTCTTCTCATT
The DNA here is from genome assembly GCA_000611955.2 of Stegodyphus mimosarum. Classification (NCBI taxonomy): domain Eukaryota; kingdom Metazoa; phylum Arthropoda; class Arachnida; order Araneae; family Eresidae; genus Stegodyphus; species Stegodyphus mimosarum. The sequence goes on from KK113229.1 coordinate 588,211, forward strand.
GGAACACATCACTGAGTTTGTGTACATGAGGTTCCTTATGCCCTGGATATTTGAAAGCGACGGCAAGCGCCAAAGTTTTAGTGCTCAAGACTAATTTAAGTATTCTAATTTCGAAAATATCCAAATTTAAGTATCTTTCCGAATTTCGTAATCAAAGGAACTCCAAAACATATATTTCTCTGTTATCAATTGTTTCTTCCCATACTTTTACTTATATACTTTGATTTGCACAATATTTTAATTTTTATCTCCCTCCTATTATTTGAGATTCAACATACTTTGATTCATTAATTGCTTAGTTATTAAATTTTTTGACATTTTAACTCATTGCAGTTGGTAAATAGTAATTATTTCATATCTATCATTAATGAAATCATAAACAGTTATTATTCGTTTCCTTCTGGTTTGCTGTTCATTTGAATTTCAGACTAAATTAATTTTCAGAACGTCTGTTATTTTTCACAGTACACTTTAGGAAGTATTTTCCAAAAAAAAGGTGAATGTCATCGGAGATAATTTTAAAATATCTGATAGTTTGCTTATAGTATTCTTTTTATTCCGATTTATTTTCTTACTTCATCTCAGAAAAATGTTAGATCTATTTATTTAATTCATATCTTTTCGCGTCAATATTTAATTATTTCTTATCTTAGTACGGAATTTAATTTAATTTTTAATTATTAATTTTTGTCCTACTTTTCCTGAATCATTTACTATTACATCTGAGTAAAGGCTTTCTGTGTGGATGCATATTTACACATGATAATTGAACCGTAATCCCTTACAAATGATGTGTGATTACACATGATGATCAATACATCTACTCACAATATGAAACCTTATATAAACAAATCTTACTCACTGCATGAGGCCATGAACTTGTTTGACAAGTTCAGTGAATTTTGGAAGCATTACAATTTAAAAAACGCATTTTGCGAGATTATTTTTTTCTCCTTGATTTTTATATGGCATTGGTCCACTTAAGAAATTTATGTTAAATTTAACTCTTCATATCTTCCTTCTTCTTCTTAAGAAATTTATGTTAAATTTTATTAGCACAAACATGATGCCAGTTCGTTATATTGCGTTCTTACATCACTATGAATGTTAGTCATCTAACACACATATGACGATGAATGTCAGTCCTCTTTATTTGAATAATATTCATAATATACAGGTGCTCATACATTTCTAAGTCACCTTAACTGTTATAGATTCATTTATCTAAGTTTATTTGAAACAAACACAAAGACTAATACATTTATTTTGTTACGTTACTAATATTTAATCGAATGTACTCAGGAATCTTTTATTTAATGTAGAAATGATTTGCATTGCTAACAGAGAGCCTACCAAGACTGGAAATGGATTGCTACGATGCGAATCTTAGAATAAACACGTGAAATAATAGGAACATCTTGGAACACGTATTATAATAAAATTTGCTTTTACGTATTCTAATTTTAATAAAAGTACGTATGCTAAACCCTACAGCCATTACATGAAAACAACAAATTCAGAAATTCAACAGATGTACTCTGTCTATAGTAGACACTGATAATAATTATATTCGATCTGGTTCTTTTCAATAACGGGTTCATAGTGCCTTTAAATTTTAAAGAGAATGTCCGCAAGAAAATGTTTAAATTCGCATTATTCCTTGATCTTTTGAGCAGAGATTATAAATTTTATCTAACATTTCTCCCCTGTATAGAGTTCAGTCAGCCTTTACAGCAAATAACGCGTGAGTGTATGATTTTTTGTTCTTTTTTCAAATTCGTTTTCTAACAAAACTTATCTTTAAGTACTGCAACTATCTCTCAATCACCTTTATTAAAAGAACGAATAACTTTTGTTGTGAATATACACAAATCCATATCCAACATGCACCAGATACCTGTTAACAAAGATAAAGATTTGATTCACTGCATAATCTTCAAGTGATTTTCCTTTTAAATTGCTCAGCGGGAAAAAAGTTCCATCACAAAACTTAATTTCAAGTATATATGAAGCTCAATACGTTTTTTATTTGTCTAAATGATGACAAGAACAAATTAGATGTGCTCTTAACAGACAGAGGTGAAATATTTTCATATTAGAAAAAATGTAAGCGAAATATTTCGACTTAGAAAACAGACAAGTGAAACGTTTTCGATCTAGAAAAATTTAAATGAATTTTTTGACATCGTAAACTCATAGTGTAAGTTTTTCTCCTTACATTTTGAAATTAATACGGGTCTTCACATAGAGAAGCTAAAAATTTCGCTTTTCCTCCCTGAAAAAATTAAAGTGAAACTCTTTAACTGAAAAAAAGTTCAAAGTAGAGCTTTATACACTGAAAGAGAATTGTTGTGCACGAATTTTTGTCGTGGAAAAGTGTAAATGGAACTTTTCAGTCTAAGAAAAATGCAAAATCCAAATGATTATTTTCTCCTCTCATTTTGAAAGTAGCATGAGACTTTTCACATAGAAAATGAAAATGTTTCTGTCTAAAAATTTTAAGCTGAAACGTTTTCGACCGAAATCAATGGCATTAAAACATTATATTTCTATATATTTTATTTCCAGATAGAAATGAAAATGTTTCTGTCTAAAAATTTTAAGCTGAAGCGTTTTCGACCGAAATCAATGGAATTAAAACACTATATTTCTATATATTTTATTTCCAGATTTCTTTCTTGCCTTTACATTTTTCAACTTCTATAATCTATATATAAATCTTAAAAGATTTTAACAAATTTATTACAACAGATACTTAAAGCTACATTTCAGTGTTTTATTAAATTATAATGCGTTTTATTACAAAATAAACTTGAAACGACATTTCAGTATTTTATTAAATATTTAAAAGCTATATATTTATCTGAACACACACGGCATTTAATTTATTATGATCATCACACAAGCAGTAGCTAAGACAGATTCGTTTAGTAGATTTTAAAATGCAGCTCGTTCTCTTGACGGTATTTCACGTTTCTTATAAAAGTATAAGGTATTTCTTCCTCCTTCTTCGCATGCCTTCGTGGTGTAGTGGTCAGCACACTCGATGCGTAACTGAGAGATCCGTGATTCGATTCCCTGTGAAGGCGTTGCTCATTTTTCATCTTTCCTGCTTCTAAATAACCTAATGTCTCTACAAGTTGCGCCCGAACTAAAAAGGTGGTGGAGAAGGATTCTCCACCACCTTTTTAGTTCTCCACCACCACGATTTGGCGATTGGGGCCCCTAATCCCCAGTCGCCCTTTAAAAGGGGAGTTATATAAGGTATTTCTCCCTCCTTCTTCGCGTGCCTTCATGGTGTAGTGGTCAGCACGCTCGACGCGTAACCGAGAGGTCCGTGGTTCGCTTCCCGGCGAAGGCGTTGCTCATTTTTCATCTTTCCTGCTTCTAAATAACCTAATGTCTCTACAAAGGAATTAAGAAGGCATAGACTATGAGTGCTTGGAAATATCCATTCAGGTAAATATGCCTTAATTTTCACGTATATCAGAATATTCATATATGCAATGTAGTACATGTATATGATTTGCATATCGCTTTAAAGACGGGTTTGATTTAGCTTATTTGAGTAAGGCAAAGCAATCGAGAGCTATCTGCCTAAGGGGAGGGATGCCTTCGTGGGGGACTTTCTAAACGAAACTGGCTCTTATACACGTTACACTTTAGTGCAGCCTTAGATATAGAAATACCTTATATGTATTCTGAATTTAGATGCAGTTATTATAAAAAGAATACTTTTCGGAGCGAGAGAAGCACAGTGAAGTAAAACAATTGGTTGGCTTAATTGACTAAGATAAAACGTATAAAGATTATTTATTTAAGGAATACAGATAATCTTCTTGGAGAACTTTCTGAAAGAAATTGACCCTACCTAGGTCACACATGGAGAAAGCCTCAAGCAGCTAATCAATTTGATGAGACCAAAACTTGAGTTGAATGACCATTTATAGATTAGCTTTATCTCTTCGGTCATTAGTGGGCGAACATAAGCAAAACTCTTGCAGCAGCATGCTGTTCTGTTCGTTTTTTTTAGAAAAATTGACTATATCACAAATCTATACATTATATGTACCTAAAACACACATTATATAATTATCTGCATCAAATAATTACGTATTTAACGCTGCTTTAAATGAATCGGTATCCATGCTATGAAAATTCGAATCATCTATTACAGAATACACATCAAATTCAGAATACATGTACTATCAGAAAGAGAAAAACTTGCAAGGAAAATAAAATACTTTTCCTCTCCATGCTTTTCTAAGATTTCCAAATATTTTGGAAAAAAAGAATTGGGAGTTAAAGAGAGTCTAAAACTTAAGCCTTACGAATAAGAGAAGTTACTAACACCGGTGAAACAATATTTGACACGAAAAATTCGGAATTATGAAATAAAATGTTAAAATATACCAAATATAAAAAGAATCTATGATGGAAAAGAAAGTGAATAAATTTTTCCTGCTACATCCTCTGTCATCTTGCTTACAGAAGTCATCAGGGAAAAGACTTTGTTTGGAATAAGCAAATTCAGCTGTTTTAAGGAAGAATGTTATCATTTTTCTCAGTACACATATTAAAATCTAATGTTAGACTTAATACGTTAAATAAAATTTTTACATGCGGCGTTTCTCGTTCATTTATATTTTCCGTAAATTAAACTAAGATATAAAATATTTCTGCATGTGTTTTTAAAAGTTATGAATCATTTCTGAATTCATAATACATAAAAACTCTACTTCATGTTCCACGATCTGATTTCCTGCGTCCATTATTTAAGTAGTACTTAAAAATTCTTTATAGCTAGAATTATTTGTTCAGAGCTTCTTATTTACACTCATGTCAAGAAATACAGCTAAGTTATCAATATTACAGCCAAATTAGAAAATATGTGAATATATCCTGAAATTCTATACATTTATTTCGAAAAATTTACATGATTATCTTCATTTAAACCTCTAATATTTTCTCATCCTGCATCACAACTAAATTTTGAAGCATGAATCTTAAAAGTATCATCATGTTTCACAAAAAATGGTTTTTTAGAAGCGATTTCTTACTCAGAACATCTTGGACACCTGAAAAATATTATCTCTTTTTTATGCTTTTATGGCTGCAAATCCCTGGATTTTTAGTTATTTGTTATTTCCTTAAGCAATATTTTTACTTTGAATTCTAACTACTCCTAATCGGACTTTACAATCAGTTGTTAATTGATTTAATAAATTTGTTTTATGTTTCGAAGATTCAGCTTCAACAGCACTACCACTTTAAATGGGAAGTTTAAATAAATAGATTTACAGTAACCTTTCTCGGATACTGATATTATCACAGTTAGTCTCAGATACTGATATTATCACAGTAATGAGAATTTAATCCAATTCACACGGGCTTTGAATCCCTTTTTACTAATTTGGTAGATTTTGAGCTATTCAAAAGAGAGTATTCGTAACTTGCTATCAGGATCATTTGTAAAAGTATTTTTATGCAGGTTTAGTTAATTTTCAGTCTATTTTCTTATTTATGAAATTTTATTCCCAATCAAGTAATTAATAATTTTCTATTTTCTAATCCATTTCGTATGCCACAAATACTCAGTACAAATAGTTCTCCTTTGTTGTCAGTATTACAACCGAAACAGAAAATATACGAATATTTTTTAAATGTCTATACAGTTCTTTATCAACAGAAATGCACATCAGCATCGCATATAATATTATACAGTTTATATTTTTCATGAAACTTCATTAAGTTTTTAAACATCCTCGTATTTCGAAAAATTTGCGAATCTCTGATGCTATCAAGTTCCGAAAAATGAGCTCTCGTTAATGTTTTAGGCACTCAAAAATACTTTTTCTTTGTTAATGATGAAAGATCAGTGAATTTATTTTGCACATTTATTTCTGCCTTCAGTGTCTTAAGAAATATATTAATCGATCGGTTATATTCATCAATGTGAGAGATTTCCTGAGTCTTTGTGAGAATAAGTATTCATTTTCTCATTTTAATTAATGAAAGGAATACTTTCTTTAAATTTTGGTTATTCAGAATATTCGTCAACTTATGCTAAAATGCCCCATTTTCTCTAATCATCCAATATTCATATGAATTTCAGTATTTCCCAAATTATCATGTTGTAATTTTTGCTGTCAGTTATTAGATGACGAGCGATGTAAATGCAGGATATATGGGGCTCTGCTTATTTTATGGACATATAAATATTCTTCAAGTTATTGTATAGACATTAGGTAATTTTGAAAGCAGGAGAGGTGAAAAATGAGCAATGCCCTCGCCGGGACTCAAACAACGAACCTCTCGAATAAGCGCCGAGCGTGCTGAGCACTACACTACGAAGGCATGCTAAGAAGGCGGGAGAAACGCCTTATAAAAGGATCAAAATAATAGAAGGAAGATAAAAATTAAAATATTAAAGTAGATGGGTAATAGTACGGGAATCATGGAAATCCAAGGATTCTGTTTCGGAGTTCCTTTTATTAAGAAATTGATGTAAAGATACTTGGACACATAAACTATTCTTGAGCACTAAAAATTTAAAACTTACTGCTATCGCTTTCAAATATTCCAAGACATGAGAAGCCTCTGGTACACGAATTTAGTGAAGAAAAGAGATATTGAGAGATCTCATACAAAAGAGAGTTTATCTCATACAAAAGAGATAATGAGGTTCTTGCTTCAATGAAGAAATTTGCAATAATAAGGGGGGGGCAATCAATATTAGTTATATAAATGCAGGTGCAATGAATATTGCCAGGTTAAAAATTAGTAAATAAAAATGAATGTATAAAATTATATAGCGAAAGTTATAACGATGGAAAGTTGCCGAGTGTTTCCCTATATCTGGTTGGCATCTACTATGACAACCATTTATGAGGTCATCAAGGATGACGCTGCTGCTGTCTTAGCAACTACTGAACTAGAAAGTACTAGGAAATTCTAACACAGAACATATAATTTTGTGTTTTAATTACGTTGTGGATTTGCCATGACGTCAGAGCAATAGGCGTTCTGCGTCGGTAGTGCAAGATAAGCATATATGTGGAGGATATGGATTCCGAAACGCGTCATAAACAGGATGCAGCGTGCGATTGGCGTCTGTGATAATATAGCAGCCGCACTTTCCCCTGAGAGCCTCACTAAGCCTGGTTCACTGTGCGCCACAGCGCCTCATGGCGTGAAACCGGTATATTCCCTTCTTACAATATACCGAAGTATATATTTTTTTTTCCAGAAAGTTCTTGATAAGCGTCTTGAGGATGCCATTAAGATTAATATGTACAGCTATTTCGTTAGAATTGCCTTGTTTAGAGAATAAAGAGAAAAAAATATCTGAAACTCTTGGTAAATTTTCAAATTACATATCTTCCCTGAAGATTTTGATTTCAAGTCAAGGCACAAAGCTTCCTGCTAAGTTTGCTTTGTTTTCGAGTAAAGAGTTAAGATTTATTTTTTAAATTTATTAGTGAATACTTAATTTTGTTTTCGAGTAAAGAGTAAGATATATATTTTAAATTTATAAGTGAATACTTGTTTAATATTTTATCGAGTGAAGAGTTGTAAGATCTGTCTCTGCTACTCCACATACACAAATTCTAGATCCTACAGAGAACCTGGAGAAGTCTCGCACGGGCGTGAATAAATTACTAGCACAGAAGAAGGGTGAAAAGTAACCCTTGATTAATTCACAGTTTAACGGAAAGGCATGATCTTCGTGCGTTACAAAACACCGTCAATTTGCGGTGAGAACTTAAATGTAGAATATAATTCGAGTCGAATCCAAAAGAGAATAGTGCTAGATTAGCACGTTAATTTACACCTAACAGGTTGACTCACAAAAACCTAACAGGTGTGATGATAATCCGAAATGGCCGAAAGGCTTACTAGCGTAACAACGAGATAGCAACGAAATGCGCGCTGGCTAGCGAAAACACGCTCTGAATAAACTCAGAGATTTACCTGTTTAAATATTCACTTCACTTAACTTTAAATTTACGTCCTGGGGAGAAAACTCTAGGGGAAATTGAGAGGTTCAGGAAAGGTGCCAAACTTAAAATAAATTTGTTATGCAAAATGAGGGAAAGCCTTCAGAGTTAAGATTTATTTTTCAAATTTATTGGTCAATACCTACATTTACACTTTTATGACGATTGCTTTAATGTTGATTTTAGAATTAAAAACTTATACAATTTAAACATAGGTTAAAGAAAGATGCTGTTATTATAATTTGATTTCCTTTCTTTATACTATGGAAGTATGCTAGATCATTTATTTTTTGTCCACTTATAATTCATTTTTTTAGTTGTTACATAAGCTTTTTTAAATTTAAATTCAAAAAATGTTTTCATTGCTACTCTTCAATCATCCTTTCATTTCTTATTCATTCACTGTTCTTCCCTCTCTTCATATGTATATGCAAAATAAGTGCTGTTTAACACATAATGGCAAAGGTAGAAATGATTTTCTCATTCTGACTGAAGTCGCTGGAACGCGGGAATGGCGTTCCTGCCGTTAGCTTGGAACCCAATCCTGTATCAAGAAATCTTTCGGAGCATAAAAACCTTCGGAGAAAAAGCATATAAGAAAAATGATGAAATCGTTAAAGTGCTGTTTGTTTTAAGGATCAGAATATTTAATAGGTAGTTAGGTATTGAGATGGAGAATCAAGCCAATTGAGTTAAGGAATTTAAATAACTTAATGAAAGATACGGTCAAGTGATTTGGTAACCATGTAAAATATTGTTCTATTTTCCACCATACGCAGATAATTGTTATTTATTAGCAATACCATCATACGTTTCAAACAACATAGGCTAAATTGAATTAGAGTTATTTTATAATGATACATGGGTTCTTGAACTTAGAATAGATTGTTGAAATAATCTTGCTTGCAATAATTCTCGTTGAGCAGCTTTAAGCACTAAAAATTTTATTTAATAAAATTTTACAATTGTGTTCGTTTAAGGAAACCTGACTGCTTCACTGTTATGTTAGTTAACCTTAACAGTAGTTTTAAGTGTTAAAGAATTATCCAAACAATTCTCCGAATAAAGGTATCATCGAAGCTGATACTGTACTAACCACATACCGTTTTAAACACAGTATTTTTGGGCACTGCGTTCTGTAAGACTCACAGCATTACTTTTTTTATAATTTTTCTCTCGCTCTTCTACATGACACAAAAGCTAGTAATCTGTAATAAAGTGATTCAGCATCCACGACTATTTAGAAAAGCTATGTACGCCATCAGTGTCGAAAAGTTGTCATTATATCAGTAATATATGTAGGAAATTAACCAGAAAAATTTTAATCCTTACAGCTTCAGGAAAAAAAACAAATAAAAAAATTAATTTATTACCTAGCCATACAGGGATGTTATTAGCGTAGCCTATTTCATCGAGACTGAGGAAATACAAATTTAAACTTTCGGCCGGAAGGTGCACCAAACATATCGAACCTGTACAGCCAAGGATTGAAACATAATCCTTTTAAAAGATTGTATAATTACAGTCCGTAATTGTGACCGTTAAGTTTCAGCGCGTAGGGTAATGTAAATATAACGAAGCGGCAGTAAAATTGCTTTATTGAATTATTTATTTCTTATAAATTCACTTCTGGACTTTGCATTTCAAATCATAGCTGAATGCCAACACACTCAATATCGGTTACAGTGAGAGAAAGTGTTTATATCTTATCTACTTCATATAGTAGAATGTATTCCGTAGAGTTACGGAAATCTGTGAGGCATTTTAGGAGGTATTCCTAATTAAAATTTCTTTTATTATTTTTGAAATAATGACTTTCAGTTTTGACTTTTGCGCACTTTGGATGCGTATATCATTTCCCCTTTGATGTAAGTTGATTTTGATTTATTCATTTAATTTGGGATAGTAAGGTTTCTATTTCTGGAATTTTTTTAATTATTTTTAAAGAAGCGTGTTATTTTCTACTCAAACACTGAATACTGCACTTTAAGCCTTTTTTTTAATTACGTGTGTTGAGTTAAAAAAATAACGAAAATTACGGATTACAGAAAAAATTCTAAAGCAAAGTAAAATTGGAAAAAAAATAATTTTTGAAAAGTACTTGAGTATGGTCACTCTATTCATGAGTTTTTAGAAGCGGGGGAAAAATTATCTCACATACCAATTAGTTCTTTCATGGACAAGATCAACGCTGTGCTTTAAGAAATTCATTTCTTCTGCTTAATACATCTACTTAATGCAATAATTAATCTTCAGCTTCCATGCTTAAGTCCACTTAGTTTCAATATTTTTGAAGGTATTTTGCAATCTTCCTCTTGATCACAAATGCTATCTCCTTGAGTATTTTAGATTATAAACTTTTTGATACTCAATAATAATTTTATGAAATGAACAGCGGGTATCAAAATATTTACTATTTTCCAATGCGGAGCGATAAGTTCATAAAGGATGAGAGCTATTTACGTATTTTCTGCTGTTAAAAATATAAGACTTGAACAATATATCTTGTTGATTACTCTCATTGCTCATTATAAGTAACGGTATTTGTATTTAAACCGTTTATGTAAATTTCATAAGAATTATTTTAACATTTCCAATAAATATAAAATTATTTGATTACCTGCATCTCTCATCTATTCATTAATGAAATTTTCATTAATGGATAGATGAAAGATTGTATTTAATTGATTGTATTTAATTGATTAATTTAGAGATTGTATTGTAATGTATTTCATTTATAAGGGAATAGTAATATGTTACTAACACCTCAGATTCAGTGAGAATGTGTGAGTTCATCAACAATGTCAACAAAATATGGAATTTGACGAGAATGAAATTAGGGCGGAAATGTCTTTAATTAGGGAGAAAATGTCTTATGAGTGGGGTTCATCAAAGCATGATGTCTCTTAGGTTGTATTCCGAAAGCTGTAAGTTAATGACAATTTACACAGGATCCGTGAGCTCTACTGCATTTCAATCTTTTTTCTCTTACGCATTTTCCTCCTCATATTTAAAGTTAAAAATTTTTTTAACCAAATGGGTATTTACGGATTCTCCATATTTAAAACTAAAAGTTTTTTAACAAATGCTTTTCTAGTTGTCATAGATTTTGATATGAATTTCCGGTATTTAAAATTAGCAGGTTTTTAAGAAAGGGACTTTTATTATTCATGTGTTATTAATAGATCCCGATTTTTTAAAGTAATAGGATTTTAACAAGTCGATTTTTACGCATCGTGCCTACAAAGGCGAAGTATCGAATCGTTTCCTTTGTATTAAGTTTTCTGAGTATTGTTTTTACAAATATATCACAGGAAATAATATTTCGGGTTAGAGGTACTCATGTTTAATTTTTTGTTCAGTTTTCCTTACAAGAAAATGTCTGCGAAGAGGTAAAGAAAAAGTTAAAATTAATTTATAAAATTTATTTTGCTATAGCAAATTTTGCTTTCCAGATAAAGTGATAAGGTAATTACAATTCTAAAAACATTAACGCATAAAATAGAAAAATAAGTAAAAAAAACAAAGTAAGAAATAAGTAAAAGTATAAAAGTTTGCAGCAAGAAACAACTGTCTAAACATGCGATTAGGTTGTTGCGTAATAGAGCAATTTAGAATATGAAAACAGTTCATGATTAGAACCGACAGAAGGGCGTTTCTTTGCAAACTGCTGTTCTCCCACTGCGAGTTAAGAAACTTTTCTAACGAATCAAAGAAACGTAACAATTTTCCAGCACGCGCTTCTTCGCGTGCGAAGTTGAAGGAGGCTAGACTAAAAGTACGACCAATGGCATTAACTCCCCTGACGTTTAGGCTATGACGTTTTGAGTATTCATGGATGCGTGAATAGTTCATAAACACTACTTCGGCGATCTCTGTAGTATGAGTTTCGTCTTGCATCGCGAACTGTACACTTTAAAAGTTTTTTCTTCCTTCTGCTCATGTTTTAAACTGTGTAAATGTCTTTTCAAGCTTATTATTCGAGAAATGTTTGGGACTTTCCTAGGAATTTTTGGATTTAATCTGTTGCGGCTTAATTCAACGTGATACATTGCTGAAATGGTTGGGAACAAGAGTATAGATTTAATATTTTATTATAACGTGCATGCTTAATTAAATGCATTTCTTCCAATATCCTATTTATTTAAAAATGGAAATTTTAACTATAGTTGCAATTTGATATTTGAACTTATTGAAAATTTAAATGAACTTTTAAAATGCAGAAAATAATTTGTCAAATTTATTTTTTAAGAATATTCTGGAAATGAATTTAAATTTTAAGATGATCAATGTTTAAATGCCTTAATTTGTTGATGAAAAAATATAGCTAACTGCAAATAATTACTAACATAAATATACCAGTATTTGAATTTTGTGGAATGCAGCATTTTGGAAATCATCAATGCGCGGAAGCTTTTGTTAGGGATTAAGAAAAGGAAAAATTACTAACGAAGCTTATCAAAGAAAAGATCTATTTGAAAATGCTCTGTTAAGGGAAAGTGCTTGATTTTATTTAATACTTCTAGTAGGAGATCAACCCCATTTTGTAATGCTGTGTTAATAATTATAATGTTTATTTAGATTAAATTCAAGATTACAATTGAATGCTTCTTCTTTTAAAATGCAATAATTAAATATATTTTCGAAGGCTCTATTAGAAAAATAAAGGGGCAAAACTTACCACATACGAGGGAAGCAACAAAAGAAATATTTATATGTAGAAATTCTCAGGTCCACGCCTTCCTTTCAAAACAGATTTATGATAAAATCAAGCTTATCATTTCGCATAAATCCGAATTTAATATAAGTTTAAAAGAAGCAATGCGAATACATATTTGTTTAAAAGTAATTCATACATTGTTTCTACTTCGTAGCAAGGGCCAGGGCCCTGAATTGACTTCAGATGTTCTCTAGTCTCCTGCAGATAAGAAAAGAAAAGCAAGAGAGAGAAGGGAGGTATATTCCAGCAGATTATTAGTTGGTAGAACATTCCTCGTTAGGAGAAATCCAGAGTATCGAGTAGTTAAGATATTTTCTCCCTCCTTACCACGTGCCATCGTGACGTAGTTGGAAATTCCATTCGGTCCGAAGGCCCGGAGCTCGAGTCCGGGAGAGAGCACTGCTGATTCTTCAGGTTTCCTGGCACTGAAAATTTCTAAGAGACTTCACAAATTTCTTACCAAGACTGAGCTTTTAGAATTACATTTAAATAATACCTAAGGGATATAACGCTTTTAAAAAAGACACAGTAATCCTACATATGTATATAATATTTGGCATAAAAAGCTATGAGTCTAACGCTGTAAAAAAACGCTTTCTTTACAGATGCTACGTTGTCCAGATACATCTCACTGAAAAGAAGGCGAAGGTGAGTGAAATTATACACCTCCCAAATAAGAAATATCAGCTCACTAACACAGAATTCTTTGACCGGTAGGTCTAAATGCTTTCATTTTCCTTAAAGAAAGAGAAATAAAAAAATGCTTTGCTCTTTTATAATAATACGAGATGTACTATATCTGGAGGATGTAAACTCCATTACAGTAACCACAGTAATTTACTTCGTAACAAACGTTTGCCGTCTCATCGTTGGTTATTGGGATTAAAACAATAACTGAAAGATATATTTTTTCTCAATTCTATTTCTCTTTGCAGCAGATTTCCTGCCAAGAGCTTGACAACCAGAACTTTCGATAACATTTGTTCACATCTAAAGCTATCAAACAAATATTTTTTTGCTTTTTATTTATTCTGTGAGAAGGAGCTATAGACCTGGACTCGCAAAGCAGCTACGAAAACTTGAAGATGAATAATTCTTTGAAGATAAGAACTGAATTACGTAGATGAGGAAAGAACTCGGGTTTAAAGGCTTCTTTCCCCTCAAGGCGGTGCAATAAAATAAAAAATAATTATGAGGAGCTGATAGGAAGCCGACGATTTACGAACATCCTTAGAGAAGCATTTTCTGTGTTTAATGTCATCTATCTTCAAACCTTAAAAGCACTCCGTTTTTCAGCTCTTTACAGTTTCTCTATGACTTACAATTAACTTGATCCACCCTATTATGCCTGAGTACTACTTAATTTTTTTATGCAAATCCATCGCATTCTACTCTCTTTTATAATGTTACAATAGGAATTACTGCAGTAAAGTTGCCCACAAAAAGTAATAAACCTAAGACGCTGGAGGTTGTGTGTACGATCAGTTTCCCAGAAACACTCCAGTTAGTTACTGTAAATAGCTGTGAAAATCTAAGTGCTTGCTAGAGTTCAACATCTTAATCGGTGTAAGATTCGTTTTATGTTATCCGTGTTAGCTTTCATTTTTTACCACCACGCGTTTGCACAATCTATTCAAATTGCCAAATCATCTAACTGCGAAAGAATAAAAAAAAAAAAAAAAAAAAAAAAAACCCCACAAAAAAATATGAAATGTTTCAGATTTTATATACTCTACTTTCATCCACTATGCTTTTTATTTCTGTAAAATGTTTTCAATTAATATTCTGAAACAGTATGCAGTAGAATGTCCAATATCTGTGCCCTGATTAATTGAGATTCTTCTTTACCCCCCCCCCCCAAAAAAAGGCTGGTCGATGAAAAGCGATTATTTTGTTTAGTTTAAAGAAAATGTGCTCAGACATAGGTACTATACTGTAAACATTTCTTTACGTAATTTTGTTTATTAAAAAAAAAAACGAAAACTTTCTGATAATCGAGGTTTTTTCGAAAAGCCGCCTTACAAATGGCAAGTTTGCCAATAGCTGATTTACTTTTACCATATCAAAACAATCATGTCTTAATTGTTCTTAAGCAATGAATTTGAATATCCATGCGCATTTTTAATCATCTTAGCAAACATAATTATTACCCAATTTAGTATCAGGCTTGTAAGTTTTAAATAAACTTCCAAATCACACAATGTTTGCAAATTAGCAAACCCTTAGGATCACACTGTGGACTCGTTCTTCAATGCAGCCTGCAATAATATGATGTGCATTGCAAGCTTCTGAACGAGATGTTCCAATTTCATTTATTTTTTCTTCACCATCATCATCAGTGTTGTTGATCTTTTCATCAATATCTGACACGATATTTTCGATAATTTTATTGTCAGTCCGAATTTAATATTCAATATACTGGCTGTCAGCCCTTTAATGTTTTTTTAACATCTTTTGACTCCGATTCTTCATAGACTGAAACTTTTGTCATTTGCTTCAGTAGAGCTTTTAAGCATTGTCATGGTCGATATTTTTTGTCCTTAAATAGGTGGCCTTGGCCGTGTATTATTTCAGTCGTTTCCTAGAATAGTTGGTTTTATTATCATCCTAATCTTTAGCCAACAAGTAAACACTATCCTTCAGATTTATATTTAAATATAACATAATACCTTAGAGTTTATGTTTAAGTACAATCTTTGTGGTCTAAAATTTAAGAATAGTCGATTTTACTTGGTTACCATCTTTGGAGATCATGTTCCTTACTCTAAGGCTATACATTACCTTCAAAAATTTCTTAACCTATATTAAATCAGTGAGCTTACCATCAGTGGTAGAAATAGTATAAGCTGTTTCTCCCGCCTTCTTAGCATGCCTTTGTTGTGTAATGGTTAGCACACTCAGCGCGTATTCCAGAGGTCCGAGGTTCGAGTCCCGGCGAGGGCATTGCTCATTTTTCACTCCTGTCTTGCTTCGAAATACCTAATGTCTCTACAATGTCGCCCGAACTAAAAAAGGCGGTGGATGATGATTCTCCACCACCAGGATTTGGCGATTGGGTCTTCTAATCCTCAGTCGCCCTTTAAAAGGGTATATAAGGTATTTTCCCACCTTCTTAGCATGCTTTCGTGGTGTAGTTGTCAGCACACTCGGAGCGTATTCGAGAAGGCCCTGGTTCGAGTCCCGGCGAGGGCATCGCTCATTTTTCACATCTCCTGCTTCGAAAAAATACCTAATGTCTGTACAATGTATGTTGAAAATTCGAATCAGTTTTATTTAAGGTTTTCAGAAATGGGTGGAGAAGAGTGTTATCTAAAAACTAAAGGATCTTTAAACTTCGTTACTTAGAGAATAAAAATATACTTCAACCAATTGATACACAATTCTTCGACCATCCACGGTTTCTTTTGATTTCAGTAGGTAATTGGAAACTTGACACTCTTAAAGCATTGAGGCTGTTTTTAAATCCCTAGCGTCATGATTTTTAATCGGTGTGTTCAAGCCGGATTTGCATATGATAAAAGGGAGACGTTTAAAATTTTCTAACGCGGAACCTTCTCTTCCGTCTTGGACAAAAGCGACGTATTTGGCCGATATTTTCAAATCGGTTCACTCTCTTCGTCATTGTAGAATGAGTCTTTTTCGTAGTAAAACAAGTTTGGTTTGATTTCAGTTATGAACTTTTGCGTTGTTTCGAGATCAACCGATGATCTTTCAGTATGAAATTACTACCAAGATCTTTCACTGTGAAGTTATTATTACGGCGTATGTTGTGCCGAATTTCAAACTTGTCTAGCTAGTTACTGTAAACAATAAAAAATTTGATTTCCCAACCTTGAAGAATGCAAAACATTTTCTGCCGAGAGACTTCACATTTTTTCATCGCTAGATCCTTTGAACTGCATTGATGAACAAATGGATTTATGGATTTTTGGGTTTTTTTTCACATTGAGAACTTATAAGATTGCTGTGTTAGTTTCGGGTTCTAACTTCTTGATTCTATATTTTCCATGCCCGAGGTTGTGTATCGACTTCATCATATTAATTTTCCAGCGACCTTTCGCTTACATTATTCCTAAGAATTCTAAAATATTTGTCTATTTTGCCTTGAAGAAACAAGGCATTTAAAGTGATTTCTGTGACATATTATCCTTTGAATATACAAAACATTGTTTTCTAATAGCATTTCGAGACAATACTTCCGATATTCAAAAATTAGCTGTAATCAATTCAGTTTCATCAAGCAGTTATACTTTACGTACAGTAAATAATTTTAAAGGTATTCAATCAGATTTCATACAGCATTGTACTCCTGCATCTACATGCTTACAATTAAATTGTAATGCATGCAGAACAGAATTTGAAAAGTTATTATGCGGATGTACGAAATTCTGAATGTAAAACATCAGCGATAATGAATATTAACTTTATTTTTGGAATCATTTTATGTTAATTTTGCTTACTCGTAGGCATGTCACGCATACATGATTTTACTTATTCAAATTCCCAGTTTGGCAGCATCTCGTCGGCGTGTAACTGCATGGTTTTTTTTTTCTTTCCCATTTATTTAGTACTTTTATCTTCTGTAGACTTACATGATAATTTGAAGTTGGGTATGTTCGTACTTTGATATCATTTGGAATGATGTATTATCTATATATTTAAATTTAAATTGTTTGAATAGCATATGGTGATAAGGTACACATTCTTATACTTTGACTGCCAATTACTCATGCCTTGATAGGTATAGTGGTTACCACTCTTAGCTACTACATCATTGGGCTTCGGTTAGAACCCCGAAGAAGATATGAATGTTTATATATGCATAGTGTCTGTACGACATGGGGGCTCTCAAAATACTGGCTAGCCAAAAGTCAAAGAATTGGTGGTAAAGAAAGATGAGTAGCAGCTCCTCGGGAAAGTCTGCCGACACATTCTCTTTCAAAATTGGGACGGAACTTCCCCCATTACCGGGATTTAAAGTCGATCTTCTCTTGTGTTGCCTCTTGGGCAGCATTTTCGGTGAAGAAACGGCTAAATGACCAATCAATACCGACCTTTTCTGAAGAATATATTACGCTGCAAGTATCCGACCATTTGAAATAACTCTTAATTACTTAAATTTATGATCTAACGGCATGTCTTATGTTTGAGCTTATAGTGTGTGTCCGGTCTAAGCATTGTTTGTTTGATATATTTCTGATATAATGAACTTTATGACTGCTGATGAGACCTTTTCTGAATTATTTATATTTAAATACGAATTTGTTATTTTTTAAAGTTTTTAAATGAATTTTTTATGGCAAAAAAGTTTAGGTACTCGTTAAGTCTAGCATCGTTAGTCCGAGGCTTGCTACCTGAAGATTATTATTGCTTTTTTTATTTTTTATGCAGAGGTTATTCAGATACACATTATCACATTTTGTACAGAGTATGTATTTCTGATACAAACATACATACGCACACACACATACATAGGGTGGTCATAAAGAAACTTTGCCAACATCTGCACTTCTAGCGTCCGTTCCGGTTAACCGATCGAGATGAGATTGCAAATATAGTTATTCGAAGGTATGCGCTCGAGATTCTGTGAATGGCAACACAGGGGCGCTCATGGTTGCGGTTATAGTTGCAGAAACTCGAATATGTCGAATGGTAACGCCAACTTTTTCCGATCTCAAAATGTTCAGCGTATGCGAAAACCTTAAACAGCGTTGGAACGGTAAAGATATGTCCAAAAACTGGCTTGTTATGCATACCCAAAAAAGAATTCTGAGTTTTAGTTTCCTTTAGCAAAAAGTTAGCATTAGTTTCCTTCAGCAAAAACTGATCTAAATCTACATGCGGATGTTTTAACTTTTTTCTCTATTGTTTCTTTTTAATTACTTTATGTGTAACGATTTTTTTCCCTTTTTGCTTTAGGTAAGAGGATCGCGGTATTTTCTTAAATAATTTCCTTTATACTGTAGATCTTATTTTGTCTTTATTATAATGATTTTCGTATATTTTGACCAACTCTAAAACAGCAGACTTGGAGGAAATATCTTATCATATTTCTGATAAACCTAAATTGAAGTACCTCATTAAATTTTAGAGCTAAAACTGCTTCTACGGCAGCAAGAAAGCAGATATTTTAATGAGAATGAAGACTCAAAATAACGAGAAAAGGTCCTTGATTCGAAATAATTTCACTGCTTCGAGCCTTATAGGCAACTGCAGTTCTGGAGGATAAATATGAGAGTAAACTTATTGTCTTTCCTTATATAAAACATAACTTTAATTTAAAAAAATTATCTATGCCTACTTTAACAATGCGCAAATGTATATATTCAGTATACTAACTTAATATTTAATGACATCAATTATTTTCACATTCTTTCATGGCATTCCATTTCTTCGTAATTTACTCCTCCATTAATTATTTTTATTAATACTTAACTCTGAAATTAATCTGAAAGCACTTTTTGACTACATCTTCCTTTTTCTTTACCTGTTGGTTTGTGTTTATAAAAACTGTGATTTTATAAATAGAAATTGGAAAAAAAAATTATGTATTCTGATGTTTTGTAATACGTAAAGAGTTTTATGTTTACTGATTTTCATGCGCATAAATTTATGGCTACGCTATTTACTTTGGTGTGTATAGAATTATGCCCAAGTGTTTATCTGCTTGCGCATATAGTATTTCATCCTCAAACATATTGGTTGATTTCCAAATTTGTACACCCTTCCAATTCTAAAATTTTTTTAAATATCGAAAATTTTCTCATTGAAATGAATTTAATGAATAAAATCATTGAAATTTCCGGTCTTAATTTATATGAGGTTGTAGAGAAATTAGGAATTTTTTGAAGCAGGAGTCATGTGAAAAATTAGCAATGCCCTCGGCGGGACTCGAGCCACGGACCTCTCGAATACGCACCCAGTGTGCTGATCCCTACACTACGAAGGCATGCTAAGAAGGCGGGAGAAATACCTTATATACTCCCCCTTTTAAAGGGCGACTTGAAATTAGGGTCCCCAATCGCCAAATCCTGGTGGTGGGGAATCATCATCGACCACCGTTTTTATTTCGGGCGCCACTGTAGAGACATTACACTGTCTGTAGAGACATTAGGTATTTTTTGAAGCAGGAGAGATAAAAAATGAGCAATGCCTTCGTCGGGACTCGAACCACGGACCTCTCGAATACGCGCCGAGCGTGCTGATCACTACACCACGAAGGCATGCTAAGAAGGTGGGAGAAATACCTTATAAGGTATAAAAACTCAGCATATAAAAATGAGAGTTTTTACCCCTCCCAAATTTCCTCAAAAGTTACATGTGAAGATATTTTTTATCACACCAAATCTAGTTTAATTGCCTTTTTCTTTCCGCGGTCATTTCCCCTTAAGAAGACACGTATAAAAGAATGCTAAGTTCTTTTTCTTCAAGTGAACAAATATACTTGCATTCTCCTTTTTATTTAGCTTTAATATTTTAGTCAAAATGTTGAATTAAAGAGGATAACGTTGTGTTAACTCTTTTGGGAGGCACAGTAACAAGAGTTAATCATTTTTAGTTTACTGTCGTCCTATGGAACTTTTTCTGCGTCTCTGTTATTATAATGAAAGTTTCACCCAATTCAACCGTTCACACGTTTTTCTGAACAATTCTTTAAAGCAATACTAATGTCATGCCCGCTATATGTCTTAACTTTTTATTCCCTCTCACCTGTGAAACTTCGTAAGATGAAATTATTACCATGCTTCCCAGCTACTATATTTGCACATACACTCTTCACTATTTTTCACTTTTAGCACTTTACCATCCCTCAGCCCATTCGCACGACCTCTTTGACATTCTCTCCGGTGATACACCCGAGAGTGTGATCGTCTATCTTACTGACGCCGCTGCTAAATGACATCCGACAATCCCACCTTTTTTACAGAGCTTCAGAAGTTCATAAATTTACATTTATTCTTCAGCAGCCTCAGAGGACAAGTATCATTTATATCCTAGGCAGGAAGAACGTAGGTAATTTATTTAGATGCCACATTGACAAGTTGGTCTCATGTTGCCCTAATCAGTGTTAGGTTCAATTGAAGTACGCAGATAATATTTGGCGAAAAATTTCTGTATATAAAACTACAATCTAGCTAAGCAGTTAAAGAGAGCAAAAATTTTCCAGAAATGTTCAGAAGCGAACTATAACAAATGCGAATAATTTTTTGTTAGCCATTCCGAAATAAATAAATAAGTGCCTCATTTTCAGCTAAGCAACTATAGTAATAAAACCCAAACTTCAGCGTTTGGGAATTTAGTTATTTCCTATCCAAGGACTTTAGGAAATATCATTTTTAATAAGCACCTTCTATGCGTGAATCAAAAAAACTGATCTTCACACATTGGCCTAGTCATCAGCCCTAGTCGAAACAGCTCTAACTGAAACGTGTAAAAAAGTGCTATAAACATTTTCAGATTGCTACAAAGGAAACATTTGAAACTTTAATAAAAATTTAAATCCGAGCCACTGTAATTTCTTAATTCGCAATTCCTTAATTTAAAGGCTTTTTTTTAATTCGTTGACAAATGCTGTAATTGCGTATTATTTTTGGCAGCAATGGAAAGAATTTTTTGAACATAAAACTGTACAGATTTGTCCATTTTACATTATGCTGCTGCTGGCAGCGTTAGCGTAGAGACTAGCTATGTCATGCAAGCTGACGAGAAATGCGCTGATGTACGAAAGTTAGATGCAGTAAAGTTAATATAAAAGCAGTTTCAGATTGGTGTAGAAGCGGTCGTATTTTATTCCTAACGAGGTGATATCCGACTGTTATCAGATGAAAATGGCACTAGCCTATCACAGACGACGCTTCCTCCAGTGAAGGATGATTTGCCTCACACCCGCAGAGAGGATCAAACATTTTGTTCATCCTTCTGAGACGTGAAAAATATCGCTAGCTCTCAGCTTAAAATGACACCCTTAAAGGAGTTAAATTATTTTTATTTACTCATTGAAGGGGTAATTGCTTATTCTGCATAGGGAGAAATTCGTGTATTGCAAACTGTGAATTGGCATTTTCTAATTATGTTTGTTTATTGATTAAGTATAGTTTTAATTTTCTGGTTAACACTTTCTCTTCAGGAAAAAATAAAATTAATTTTTAATATGTAGCTGTGTGATTTTACATTCCCTGTCACAAATTTGTTTAGTTTTGCTACTTATGCTTTTGAAAAACATTTATTAGTGGCAATGAACGAGGATTTTAAAACAAAAATAGACATCTTTGAACGAACATTGAAATTTTTTTTAATAAAAAAAATGTTTTAGGATATTAATTTGTTCATTTTTTGGATACATAATTTTTTACTTAGAACCTCGTAAAATATATTAAAAAATTACATCCACTTTAAAAGCATTTCCAATTTAAGATCATGTTTCAACATTTAATATTTCAAAATACTTACAGCATCAATGCATTTTTTTTCCATTTTTATTTGTATGACATTATTTTAAATCTGCAGTGAATGATTTATTTTACAGACATTTTATTTGAGGCCTTTATGTATGAATAGCAGACAACAAAAATATGAAAGTCAGTCTGGAACTGGATCACCTAAAAACCGGAAAATGGCAACCAGATTCCTGCATTCGAAACTTTATTTTTGGATTAAAAATAAGCTAACTTGACTTGCAGTTACTCAAACCCTTTGTAAGAAAGTATCCTCACAGCGTGCCTTCGTGGTGTAATTGGAAGCACGTCCGTCTAGCAATACGAATGTTCAAAGTTCGCATCCTGGCAAGAGGGCATCGCTCATTTTTAAAATTTCCTGATCCGAAATAAACTTTATGACTGTAGAATTTATATTGATATACACTTATCTCATAGTTTTTAAATTCATTTCTGTTGTTGTTTCTACTCCCTTTGGGGCAGGAAAGCCTGCACAAAGTTCAAGAGACCTTGCCGCACAAGTAAATCGCTGACGTCGTCCTGCTCAGCCGACAGCTGTCTCAAGGAGAGCCCTATACAATCCAGTAGGTGAGCGGGAGAGGCAGGGAGGGAACAGGTACTCGAGAGGAAGGTCTTTTCTACCTCTTTGAATTTCATGATAGAATCTATATAGTCTTTTCTACCTCTTTGAATTTCATGATTTAATCTGGCCATGGCCACTTCCGATTGGCCATGGCCAGATTCTATGCAACCGCAGAATAATGTGTAATAATTTATATTTTTAAGTTTGTTTCACTGTATATATATATAAATTGAATATATTGTATGTATTGTATGATCAATATTAAAAATTATTTCTTAAATTTTACCTTTTCCAAAATTTGACTTGAGAATCCAAACTGTCTTAATTCTCGCGAACGGGCTGGCTGCATGGACGTTTTCGTGGTTTTCCCCATGTGTAACGTGTATACGAGCCAGTTTCCCTTAGAAAGTCCTCCACGAAGGCATCCCTCCCCTTAGGCAGATAGCCCTCGTGTGCTTTTCCATAATTAAATAACCTAACCTAACCTAACCTGTCTTAATTCTCGTATAAAGCACTTTTATTAACCTTAAAAGTTCTTATAGATGAATAATATATATATATATAAAGAGAGAGAGCGAACTTTTGTGCATAATTTTGTTTTTAAAAAATAAATTATTCTTGTACCTAGCTTATAGCTACTCTGTTGAGTATTTAAACTTTAAGCAAACATTCCCGTTAAATACTCACAACACTATTCACAAAAGAAATTCTTTATAAACACACCTTGAAAATTTTTATGAGGATAGCAATTTTGATTCATTTTAAAAACTGATTATATGCGCCTCAGTAAAACTGCATTACAGTGTGTAATATTTAACTTTCTCAAAATGCTATTTATACATCAATACTTTAATATAGTTGTAAATTTATATTAAAGCTTATTTTAGATTACTCACATGTATTTGATTATTTCTTCCATCTAAAAATAATGAGGAAATAACCTATTCCTCAAGAAAGAATTTCTAATATTAATTTGCTTAAAAACTCATACTTCTTACAAATTTTAAAACTATTTAATGATAACATGATTGAAAAAAAAATGCAGCAATATTTTCTCAATGTGCTACATTACAGTAGCTAACAAAACAGAATATACTTAAAATTTCCTACATTTTTTTTCAAATATTTATATAACAGTGTGACTAGTGGTATTTAAAGAAAGCAATTTGGCAGCGTTAATAATATAAAAATTTAACTACCATACTTAAATGCATATTTGATTGTTTAAAATTTCATGTAAAATCTGTCAAAACTATATGTAAAACAAAAATATAAATTCTTGATAGATATTTTTATTTTATACGGATTACACATTCTTATCCACATTTTATACCTTGCTGATGATGCATTCAGTAACTAGTACACATAGTTAGTACTTCTGAATACTAATAATTCGACCTCTTTTGGGTTCAATCCAAGGCGAACCGGCTGGCTGCATTCCTAGATTTCGTGGTTTTCCCCATGTGTAAAGTGAATACGGGTAAGTTCCCCTCAAAACGTCCTCCTTGAAGGCATCCCTTCTCTTAGACAGATAGCGATCGTATCCTTGCCATATTCAAACAGCTTAGCCTAATCTAATCTAGTGCACGTACTTCATCATTATCAAAAATTGGGTAGCGATTAAAGTGTAGTGTTTGTACCTAATTTCCCGATTATATGTTTACTAAAAATTCTGTTCCAGATGCAATAAAACTTTTGAAGTCCAGTTTATATTCACTGAGTTCAGAATCGACTGAAAATTTACACAAACTTAAATTCATATATTTGGAATATCATCAAAAATTAAAATTAGTAAAAGAAAAAGTAAAATTCTGTTTTAGGCTGCAATTAAGCTATTCATGCCTAGTCTATTCAATTCATCCGAGATTCAAATTTTAGGGAAATTTTAATTCGTATATTAGGAATATCATCTCAGATTTAAACAAATAAAAGAGAAAAAAAATAAAAATAAAAATAATCCTAACACATAAATATTTTTCTCAATTCTGTTATTTAATCTTATGCAAACTGATAATTATTTGATATTTTAGTATGAAATACGGAGAGTTATATTTCCATAGCATTTGGCTCGTGAGGTATTTTTGTGCAAAGCTGAAGGGCAATACTGTTAACTGTCATTTAACTCTTGGTAGTGAATTTTCACTAATTCATCCAAATTTAATAAATATTCCACAAGAGTCAAAAACCTGCTTTAAAAAAGAGTAAAGATGCTCATATTCTTAACAGCAAAAATAAAATATTTCTATAGACATTTTCATTGCATTAGGCAATTTACAGTAGATTAAATTCTTTATTATAGGAATGATTATTAATGTTAATGAAATTTTTTTAATATTAAAACCACTCACCAAATCCGTAAAAGTGATGCTGAAAACAGGTTTTCATATCAAGAAACAAAACTGCTTATATCTGCATTTTATGAGAGATTAATCTTATGCTAGCAACTAATCCAACCACTGCATGCAGAATCAGAATTGAAAAGGGAAATAAAATGATAATATAAACAATAAGATAATGAAAAATAAATGACTTCCTGTATTTAAAAGCAGTTAAAATGGTTTAAAATTTCAAACAATAATATTAACCAAAAACTTATGAAATTCGCATAAGATTTCTTCATTTAGAATAAGCATACTTAATTACCTAGAAAATTAGTATATCTAACTTTAAATATAGTTAAAAATCTCCCTACTATTAACATCTACGACTCCATATTACAAGAATTTAAATTTTCTGTTGTGGAGGACACCTTAGAGAACATGACTATAGTATGTTTCAATATCATTATTGCATTATATTATCAAAAATAATATCTCTTTCAGACACGGTCATCATATTATCTAAAAACTTAGTAACGCTAAAATTTAGACTGTATGTAAAAATTTATATGTAATATAATATTATTAAAATAAAATGCAAATAGTTTGACTCACAATTGAATATTCTCAAACTCAATTTATACTCAACTGTATCAACTACGCCTGATGATATATATATATATATATTAAATATAATAAAACATTGTTAAAAACATGCTTTCATCATCTGAAGCTAAAAAACAGCTACAGTTTATCTTGCAATCGTTTTCCACAAGTGGCCAAAGAGATACTACTGCAAACTGATATCTCAGCCTAATAAGATTTCAATTCATATACGCTGATAATTCAACTTTGTAATATTCAAATCCTAGCAAAACGATTGTCTGCATAGGCATTTTCGAAGATTTCTTAACATGCAACAGGAATAAAATTCGATTATCTTAGAAATAATGCGATGAAGGTTCTTTCCTTTCACAAACAGTTCTCAACTGCTTTAGCTTCATTAAATCAACCAGCTGACCATGCTTTTATGAATATCAGTCTTGTCATTAACTAGCATAATAAACAGGGAGTATGTCACCGCTTATTGTGTCGCATATACTACATTACTTGTAAAAATTCTATTGCTACAGAGCACAACTATATCACGCAGAAAACGCATACATACCCAGTACCTTCTTTACCAAAGCCCAAGGCGTTGGCTTCCGGAGTACCTTTTAAAATTAATGCAATTACCTCCACAACTTCGTTAAGAAAACTGAATTAATTAAGAAAGAGCAATGGCTAAAGAAAAAGGAAAGGAACCATTAAGGGTTTAGTGATAAGAAGACCGCAATCTTTATAGCACATGCTTAAAATTTTTAACTATTCTTATAAGAAATAAAAGGAAATTCGTATAAGAAATAAAAATTCCAGAAACTAAATAATAGTCTCAGAGAACAAATTTACTCACTATTTCGTAAAATATTAATGTACATTTTTCATGAATTTTTAATTTAGTATTTTGTGAAGTGAACTTTTTTGTTAAGAATGACATCCACATAATCACAATTAGCAGGTACGAATAATTTTTTCAAATATCAAAGTGTATTGTTCTTTCAGTAATGTACTTGTCTATTTTCGCATTACCTAAAATATTGCCGTATTAATAGATTAGTTACTGCATAATGATAAATGCACTTTTTAGATGTAACAAATAACTGAAACTCTATATACCACTTATTGTATTATACTATGTAATACAATAAGTGGTACATAGAGTTTCAATTACTTGTATATAGGACCGTCGAATTACTGTAATGTTATTGCACTCTTGCTTTATGCTCTAGTATTATTAATGTATTGTTCTTCATGTTTCAAGTCATGCCTTTACATTATAGTTTTGAATTACAGCATAAAGTATCACATTTCCCTTAAAAATGTAAAGAAGGATTTACAGGTTAGCAAAATATGACCACAAATATTACTATAGTCTTGTATTAATAACTGATTCACATATGACATATATTATTTTATAATACAAGAGATTTCTTACAGTATCTTGAAACCAACTATAACGTACAATGTTTCAAAATATGACTATAAATATTACTGTAGTCTTGTATTAACAATTGATTCAAATATGGTACTTAGTTGCACAAAAGGTTTCTTACAATATATCGAAACAAGCAACTGTAGCATACACCGTTTAAATTGTTTTCCAGCAGAATAGATAAGACCTCTGAATTAGACACCAATTCAAATTCCAACAACTAGATAGCCTGCACAAATGTTTACGTCATTTTCCCCATGCGCAATTTGAATACAACCCAGTTTCCTTTATAAAGTTCTCAGGAATAAAGTGTTTGGCTAGCTCTGCCGTAATAAATATTTCGATTTGATCCAAACTGTAAAACAAAATAACAAGTTTATTTAGAATAATGTTACATGCGTACGGGTTCCTAATGCACTGAATTCACACAGAACCGATAAAAGCTTGATGATATATAGATCCAAAAAAAAGTCACTTCACAGTTCTGGTACATTTATACAAAAGTACTCTTACAGCTGGTCTCAGTATGATCAGCAGTTACCAGCACAATCAGCAGTTACCACTTCAAATCACTAAGGACATTGAACACAAGGCACTGCAAAAAAAGAGCCTCATACGAGAATACTCTGAACTCTCAGTACTCTTAACTAAAACTGAAAAACTGGTGCTCTCTCCGGTCTTATATACAGTTTTCCTCCTTCCTCCGAGAAACTTCCAGTACCTTCAGTTTCTCGAAATTACTGGAAAGCATATACACTTACAGTTACATAGAAATCAAGCCAGTTACTCAGGGATCAGGCGAAAATATCGCTAAATAATAGCTGAGCTTGAAGACTTTTCGCCAAATCTAGACACAAAGTTTAGTTGTCAAAACGCCGCCAGCTTGGCTCAAGCAGTTGTTTAACATAAAGTTAAATGCACTTACCGCAGTAACCTTATCATTAGGAAAATCAATAATTAAACACTAAATGTAATGCTAAAATAATAATTTCAGTAAATAAATCACAAATAAAATACTAAATTAATTCATAAATGCATGCATTTTCAAATTTATATACACATAGGACTATGGTATTAGTATACTATTTGCTTTATATAAATAATGTGGACTACTTACTGCGGCCATAGTAAGGGAAGCCTATGGAATGAACTAGTTTAGGCTTAGAATTTGATTACGTCCAGATCCGAACTACGATGTTGTTCAGCCTGTTTAGGACTGAGTAAAGACAGTCCGAGGGTCACCACAGTTTAGGGGGAATTTCTTTCTGTCGAATCAGATTCTATAACCACACGTTGTCACCTTCGTTGAATCGATGTCCTACAACTCCGGTGTTATGTCGCGTCTTCATTCGTCGTTCGCGCCTCGTCGTCTCGTCGTTCGCGCCACGCTAAGTTGACTCGCTCTCGCGCAACATTATGCATCACTTGGATCACGCCTGGAGATCCTGAATACGCTCCCTCAGGCGATGAGGATTCATCCGGAGGGCGCCTAAACAGCAGATCACAAGACACACGATCACGACAGAAGAGCATCTCAGATGGGGAATAGCTGGCAACACTCCGTAAGGCTATTAAAAATAACTTCTGGTCCTAGACCTCATGATTTCTGGAAAGCAGCAGCAAAAGCTTATTAAGGATGGTTTGATTAAACCCCTATACCATGTCGTCTGACTGTGGATGCAAAAGTGTCATCAATGCCGAGTAGTTTACAGAGTTCTTTAATTAAGCCCGATAAAGTTTCTTTTTTGATCAGATTGTAATTGGAGAGGCATTCCAAACCTGGAAATTCAATGCTGTATCGCTTCCTCTGCTACCGTGTTAGCCTCTTGATCAGATACAGGATCTGCTTCAGGCTACTTTGTAAAGTAAGCAGTGATAGTGAGAATGCATTTGTTGCCTCCGCAGGAAGTGGCAGAAGTCCCAGGATATCGAAGGCTGTAAAAAGACCTTGGGCAGATAACATGTCCGAGGTAACTTACTTCATGTCTAAACAATTTACATTGAGCAGGACTAAACTTTAGACTGATTTTCTTCAACTTCTGAAGCACTTGCCTAATATTTTATGAATGATCTTCAAAACGTTTTCAGATGATGATGGTATCGTCCAAATATATAAGACAGGCTTCATAGGAAAGACCTGAGAGGGCATGCGGACCGTGTTCTCAACATGGTCTCCATGAGGCGTTCGACTACTGCCGGCGCATTGCATATTCCAAACGGCATCATTTAGAATTACCAAAGTGCTTGTTCGATATTAAATGCTGGCATTTCTCGGTCATCAGGCTTTATGTCTATCTGCTAATATATACTCTTTAAATCAATCGTCTAAAACTACTTGCTTGCAGAAAATGTCCAGAATGTCGTCAGTTTTAGGAAATGGTAGCTGTTTTTCTTATTGACGTCGTTCAACCGGCAATAGTCAAAGCAAAACCGAGCTGAAGCATCTTTCTGACCAGGACGACAAGAGGAGTCCTACGGCTTGCTGAAGGCTCGGTAATATCACTTTCTTGCATGTACTTTAGAAGTTTTCCTGCTTCCCTTTCTTTAGCAGGAAGATGTCTTGGATGTTGCTTGATTTGTGAATGATTCTCCGCATCAATTTTATGCTGTGCCGAAGTATTTAACCTGCGTCATAAGATGAGCTGGAAAAAAACAACTTGAAAATCTTGAATGACACTCCGTGCAGCATTCCTCTCTTCATCGCTTAATTGTGCATTCTGCAATATCTCCGAAGTTAAGCTCTCCGAAGATACAAATTCTGGTGGGTTACTAGTTCCTTTAAAGCGGGTCACTGGAGTGTACCCTACAGCCTGGTTGTCTTTCCTAATGACTTTCGCTTTACCAGTTAGTTACGTTGGTAACTTTCACCGGGATGGCGATTTTCAATAGGTCGACAGGTTACTAGTACTGTTTTCAGGCTGTTACAATTTATAGGACATTCCATTATGCCGTACGGAAATTTCAGAGCCATTAGTATCCATTATCCCTCGCATCAATTTTATGCTGTGCCGAACTGATTCGACCTTCGTCAGAAGATGTGCGGGAGAAAACGTCTTGAAATTCTTGAATGACATGTTCTGCAGCGCTCCTCTCTTTATCGCTTAGTTGTGCCTTCTGCAGTAGTTAAGCTCTTAGAAGACACAGTGACTGGTGGACTGTTGGTTCGTTTAATGCAGGTCACTGGAGTATAAGCCAGAGTGGCTTGGCCTTTCCTGATGATTTTCACCGGGTTGACTGTCTTCAGTAGGCCGAGGAGTGCTGAGGCTACTATAATATTTCTTTCAGACTATTATAGTTCTTAGGATATTCCGTTATACCTGCAAGATTCTAGCTAACTTAAAATTATTTGTAGCATGATGTAACTAGGGAAAGTAAACAGGTTACTTATCATACTGAAATCACAAGTATCATGTATCAAGTATCATCACAAGTATCATGTATCAAGTATCATCACAAGTATCATGTATCAAGTATCATCACAAGTATCATGTATCAACTATCATCACAAGTATCAACTTATTACTGTACCATGTAATTATATTACGACATCATGCTAATGAATTTGTTTATTGTATTGATATATTATATACAGTTGTCAGGACTGCTTGTTCGGTGCATATTCTTGGCAAACATCTTCGTGAACAGCTTAAAGTCCTGATCTTGAACAGGGAGCTGAATGCAGCTATGTTCTGTGGTCGGATACTATGATTAAGTTGGAGAATAACTGCACTTGAAAGGGATTTAAAATCCTCTTTTATTAAATCACAATTATGTACAACCACTTCCCAACTCGGGAGAGATACAGAAAGTAAAAGACCACACTTGGGTCTAAAATGAACAATCAGATAAATTTAAAAGTAAAGCTAAATAGAAATTAAATAGTCGTTGCTCACAGAGCTATAACACGAGATTGGCCTCTAACTAAAGGATGCGTAGCAAGATTTACTAATACTGACGCACTTGGAATTATTTCAATAAGCAATCACGTAAAAGCACTATGGCTTAGAATTTAGATGCTAGCTAGTCAGGCGAGCGTCGAATAGCGTGATCGTGGTCTGAGACTAAGAGCTCTCTCACACTAAGAGGTTCCTACCTCTGGTTTAAATATAACTTGGCTCCACTTCAAATTACCATAAAGTTGAAAACGCGCGCTTCTTCTAACGGGAAGTTGAAAAAGAGAATAAATAGAAAAGGAATAAATTAAAATAAAACTTTGTTAGTTTAACTAAAACCTTACACAGTCAACTCGCGGTTAAACTGGAGGGGATTAACCGAGATTTATCTAAAAAAGTTAAGTTTGTTTACTACCGAATGATAGGAAAATTACTATAACAAACCATCAAAATAAAGAAAACTTTCTATAGGAAATGCAAGAAGAGCTACAAATCGCGTTGAGTAATACCAGTGATATCAAATGATGTCACAATATTTAGGAATTATTTTTAAACCACTGTGGTATATAATTTTTATTGTACATGATGTGGAACTTAGTAACACTGTCAAATTATTAAAAAATAAATTGCTTAATCATAAAAGTAACTTAAGCGTAAAACTATTAATCTTCTATTCCATCTTGACTCCTACTGAAATGCAAGATTAATATTAACAGCAACATTTCTTAGTGTTCTGAACTGTGTTTGTTTTGATTGCTGATTTAATTGACGTAACCAAATGAACTTATTCTCCAACTAAAACTGCTTAAAATACAGATAAATGCTATTCCTTTGTTAGTTATAACAAAGGTTATTCTTCTATAATGGGCTATTCTCTAACACGAGTTATTCCTCTTTTATTATTTATTTAAAAAAAATTTAAGTCTTGTTGGATTTATTACGGACGTCATTCCTGGTATTATCTCACTTAATAGGGAGTCTACGGTGGATTATTTCATAGCACATTCTGAATATCTGTATTATTTCATAATGTTGAATACTGCTTTGTTTTGCACTTTTGCAGTACATGTTTTACGTGTAGAGAAGCAGTGCAAAATTTTATGAAATTGAATATTTGTACGAAACCTTAGAGTTTTCATATCTTTAGGAAAGTGCATGTAAATTATTTAAAAATTTTTAAAATAATAGTAAAAGAAATAATTATATATAAATGTGCAGATCATACAAATACAAATTCTTTATGTTAGGATCTCATTTCACCTTCCAAAGCAACATACACTGTGTCTGCAACCTGTAAATGAAATAACAGTAACAATGGATATATTGAGTAGATGGAAATTCGATCGTGATAGATACTAGGTTTACATTGTGAAAGAAAGATTCTGAACACATATTATTACCAAATCATCATTTTTGTCTATATTTTCAGTGCTTGCCTGTCTCATGTCCAAAATTGAATTTATTGTGCTCTGGCTGATGCGATAGGTTGGCATCCATTGTTTCACCATAAGGTTCTTCACAGATAATACAAAAGGCATGCAAAAACTCCTGCCATATAATAATTAGTATTTATGATTAATAAATATTTTTTTGCAATTATTACGCAAAATCAAATGTGAACCATGCTTTCGTTTTTTATCGCTTTTCATAAAAACAAAATACCTCCTTCAGCCTTTTTTTAAAAGTACATCATATTCATATTTTACTGTATTACAGCACTGCATTTCTCTATTCAGCAGATATGCTGTTTCACGAAAAAATGTGTTTAAAAAATTACGAAACTTTACATTATGTACATGAAAGACATTGCTTGTATCGTAGAATTTAAAATTATCTCTTGCCACTGTAACATACAATATCATTTTGTAAAAAACAGTGTTGCAATAAATATGCATCCTATAACTGTATCATATTACACAAAAATTAGGTACCGATAAATAATCTTTAATATCTTAATAATGACTACTTATCCCTTTTCACTTAATCAAATAAATGAATGTATGTCTAAACAACTTTACATGTATGCATCAAAAATTTGATAAAAACTTTCATTAATTTCATAAACTTCTAATTTTAATTCTTCGCTAAATTCTAATGACAAGGTTCAAACTTCCGCAGTTTACTTCGGTATCTGAAAAAGATAATCTGTATGTAATCAGCGAAATTCCTCATTTGTACAAACTCTGAGCAGTGTCATTAGAACTTGAAGTAGATATTGCAACTAAAGAATCTTAAAAAAATTCTCTCGATAGGGTAGCAACAAAGTACACTTTAACAAGTTCATGCCGCCATCTTGTTTGAAACTGACACCGTATCCCATAATTTCACACTCCACAAAGAGTCAAGCAGTGGTGTCACTCCTGCCTGTCGGGTAAAATTGATTTATTTGAAGCCAAGGGTGGCGAATTTTCCTACTTATAGGAAAGAAAGTACTATTTGACTCTCAGAAGGTCAAATTAGAAGAAAGAAGAAAGGTGAAAATTTCACTCGAAAAATTTAAGAGTTTAGAATTTGAATATAATTCTGTACCTTTCGAGAGCTTTCTGGTCTCTGTTCTTCAGGCGCTTTTTCCTACCTTAAACAGAGGGACCAATGGCAGACGAAATTTTAGTAATTTCCACCAGCATCATTCATAAGACAATTTATGATTGCGTTCTGCAATCACAAGGTCACTTAGTGGGTACAGCTGATAGTTTTTTACCTGTATTATAAGTCATGATGTCTTTGTCAGCCCCACGTAATTTTAAGTTTCCCATCCTTTATTCGTAAAGATCAGTCTTATTTATAATTTTTTAATACATTTCAATGAGATGACATTGAAAGTTCTTACCTAGTTTTATACATACTCATCTCTCCACTTTTTTCTTTCAGGATTGTAATTTGTTTGAGCGTAAAACGACTCCAAATCACCGACTGCGCTCGCATTTCCTTTCAATTAGATTAAAGAAGATTAAAATAGTATAATCTTTTTTACAAGAAAAATAATCATTTTTTTATCCAGATTTTGAAGAAGTATCACGTTTACAAAATGAAGCTATTGTAGATTAAAATATTGCAGCGCATGACATTGAAGATGAAAACCCAGATAATAACAATAATCATGACACAATTATTGGATTGGATTTCTTGATTATAACAAAGCTCACTATAGCTATAGAGGCATATTACTTTCATTACTAATTCAGTTCTCACAAATTGTTGGGTAAGGTATCAGTGTTAATACACCTGCAAAGCAGTAGCATACACTGGTGTGCAAAAATTAAGGACGAGACGGTTTTTTCAATATAACTTTGTACAAAAGCTTTCCAAATCAACACATTTAATACCGTAAGATCCCCAATACGTAAGGACATGAGTAATGCAAGCAACACTTACTAAAAGAGAAATCAGAGGGATAAAAAGAAGCTTTATTGAAAAAGTAGCATGGAGCGCAATGCGACTGAAGGCCGAAACATCCCTGTGATGGGTGTCCAACAAGAAACATCCGGTCTTTAATAGGGGATATGATCTCCCCTGACTGCTAGGCAGGTTTCACATCATTTGTGCATGCTGGATATGTGGTTGTTAATGAGCTGTTGAGACACTGCTGCTCGTTCCTCTTGTAGCACCAATCGCAGTTTCGGAATCGTTACTGGCGATAAGTTACGTGCTGCCACGGGTCTCCCTAGTAAGTTCCGTACATGCTTGACGGGATTTAGATCCAGAGACCTTGCCGACCAATCCATGTGTTCAATATCTTCACTCTCCAACAGCTCTTCGACAGTAACTGTGCGATGAGGTGGAGCGTTGTCGTCCATGAAGAGGAACTGAGGACCCATAGCCCTTGTGAAAAGACGCATGTAAGGAAGAAGAACCTCGTTACAATAGCAGTCCCAGGTGACGAACCTCCTTGGGAGATATGAAGGTCGGTCCGGCTACCAAGCATTATGTCTGCTCGAACGAGAACTCCGCGACCTCCAAAACAGTCCCTTTTGATGATGTTGAAGGGGTTATTGCGTGTTCCCCGCTCTGTCCAGATGTGTATGTGTCTAGAATCGCAACTCAGACTAAATCTGCTCTCATCTGTAAAGAGTACTCGTCCCCATTCATTGTCTCTCCAATTCCGGTGTTCCCGGCACCACAGAGAACGCCTTCTCCGATGGGCAGGCGTTAGAGGTACACACCGTACAGGGCGTCGTGCAAACAGACCACCACCGTGCAGTCTTCTGGCCACGGTAAAACGCGATATCGGTCGTCCAGTCGCCTGTGTCGTGTGTCTAGCGATTTCTCCCGCTGTCTGCCGCCTGTTTCTTCTGGCCTGTAAGGCAATATACCGGTCATCTGCGGGCGTGATTCCTCGTGGACGACCACTACTAAACCCCCGGATAGCTGTTCCTGTAGTTTGAAATTGTCTCCAAAGTCGTGAAACGATGCTGTGAGCAATTCCGAACTCTGCAGCCACACTTGTCACACTGCGGCCTTCCTCCAACTTCCCAATGATTCGACCTCGGGTAAAAGCATCCAGATGTCGTCTAACAGATTGATTATTCGCCATTTCTGGCTGAGGCAGCAAATCGGTGTGATTTTAACTGTATACGGCGTGCAATCTCTTTGCAGAAATACTGATCTTACACCGACAACATGCTTTATACTACTCAGACACTCCCACATTACGTCTACCTGCATATCTGCGCATGTGCTACCGTACATCACCTTACTTAATCTCCTGATTAGTCTTTCTGTCCTCTCTGCCTCTTCGTTCAGCTGATATGCTAATTTTTCGACTTCGTCCTAAATTTTTGCACACCAGTGTATATTGTCAAATACTGCAGTTTTCAGTTAGTCAATGTTTGTAAGAAAATTAAACAATAAAAATGAAGAGGATATTAAGATTACACTTGAAAGGTATACTTTCATCCTGAAGTTAAATATTTGCTGTAGAAAATAAAATCTATGAATGCCCAGTGCGTTCTAAATTCTAAGCTCTGTTACACACGTGATATGTTTTTAGAAGTAACGTGAAATGAGTAGATTTGTAAGGTTTTAGTTAAACTAACCAAGTTTATTTTAATTTAAATCTTTTCTATCTCCTCTCTGCTTCAACTTCCTGTCAGAAGAAGCGCGCGTTTTTAGCTTATGCTAATTTTTTGAAGTTCAGCCAAGCACTATTTAAGACAGAGGTGGAAACCTCTCGGTGTGTGAGAGCTTTGCCTCGGATCACGGTCACGCTGCTCGACGTTCGCCTGACCAGCTAGCAGTTTAAATTTATAAGCCATAGTGCTTACTACGTGATTGCTTTGTAAAATAAATTAAAGTGCGGTAGTATTTAGTATATCTTGCTACGCACCCTTTTAGATAGAGGCCAATTTCCGACGAAGCAAAGTTTAATTTAAGTTATATTTTAATTTATTTAAATTTATTTGATTGTTAAGTGCGACCAAAGTGTGGTCTGTTACGTTCTGTATCTCTCCCGAATAGGGAGGTTTGTTATTAATAGTGAATTAATAAAAGAGGATTTCAAATCCCTTCACGTGCAGTTATTCTCCAGCCCAGCAGTTACATCAGAACATAGCGTACCTTCCGCTCCCTGTTCCAGTTCAGGACTTAGAACGTAAGGATAAGAACCCTTTACAGAATTTACTATGTCTGCAAAGAGCATACACAGAGCACTAAGTCCTGATAGATTTAAAAAATGGGCAATTAAATTATTAGTAATTGAGTTATGTTTCATTTCGAACTCTATTTACACAGTGTTGATTTGTGCTGATGATAATGTCCTAATTTTGCACAAATATCTGTTTTTATTTGTGTCTTTAATTATCTTGTTACGCTCAATGTGTGAAATTTTGTGTTTATAACTATTCATAAAATGTTTACACATACGGTCAAACCAGATATTTCATATTTCAGACTTTGCGACCTCAGCAAAAAATTAGCGACATTTGTCCATATATTTGTAAATCTAGCAATTTCTCGAAACTTCTGGGATCGTTGTGATTCTTGTTATATTATCACCCACATTACTTTAAAAGAAATAATATAACGAACAACAGGAAAACGTGCATGACAACACTTAATACTTGAGATGAAATTCTGAAGATATGTTGCTTTTAAAAGTTTGGAATTTTTCTGTTGAATTTTATGTGGGGTAAGTGTTAATAAAATAATGTTTAATTAATATTGTTTAAAAGGTAAAAAATTTGATGTTTATACCACAGGACTTCCTTGTACGGAATATTAAATTGTACTCAATTTTCCTGCATTTAATTTAAACATATTGAATTAACAGTTAACGAAGTTTGAATTAAATCTACTTCGTCGATAGCGTATAAACCGCAATAGAATAAATGCACTCTTTAAAGTTCACTATATTTATTTACCATAGCGACACTTCGGCGATAGTTTCACTTAACAGAGTTACATCTCATTCATTTTTTAACTCAGAGTGCACAAAAATTATATCTCCTAAAGAATTACCACAAATTCTATTCAAATACTATAATAAATCTAAAACGATTTATAAAAGAAATTAAACAAGTAAAAAAGAAACAGTTTTTCACAGACGATTCAGTGTCGTTTACATAATGCGCATGCGCTGCTAGTTAATTCAGTTCTCACTTCGCGGCAAGGCAAAAATACATAAAAATTCAAAATATTGTCATTAAAAATTGAAAGATATAGAAAAACATAAAACACCAAGTATAGATAAAACAATTAAAAAAGTAATTTTGGCAATTAAAATTACAGTTTGTAAGCAAAAACAAGCTTATAACTTAAACGATAACTCCAGAATGAATTAAGCCTAATTTAATTCGCAGTAATAAAAGAAGACGTTACTTTGTTGTTTCGAAGCTTAGTTTCTCTAGATTGGCAACAAATCCCCTATTCTTCTGTTTCAAATGTAAACAAATATAGCTGGTATCGTATTAAAAAAGTAGGCTTAGCCGCACTTAAAAAACTTTTTAAATGTTGATAATTCCACAATTATTGCATGCAGTTAACTAAAGACATAAAAATCTTACCCGGAAGATAAGAACAACATAATTAATAACTTTTAAAGCAAAAAAGGCACAGTATACAAACATATAAGAATAAAGAATCTGAGCTTACTAAGCCAAGTAACAGAGTGGGTGTATATATATACATATATTTATAGACTTTTGGTGAGGCTGATTGCAACCAAAATAGGAGGTGCACATCTACATGTTATAGCAGTCCTATATACAAAATTTAAACGTTCTGAGGCTACTCGTTTTTGAGTTATGCGAGATACATACACACACAGACGCCACGAAAAAATCTCTTCAGAATCCATTTTAAATCAGTTTTATAATTTTTTGGGGAAAAAGAGCAATTTATTCTGTCCTTACGTACAGATGTCACTCAAAAACATCGTTAAAATTGCATTCGATAGTAATCAAAATGGAAATTTTCGTTGAAATATGATACCCAAAATTTTTCGCAATTACAATACTTCCTTTTTACTTCCTTGTATGAAGTAAATAGTTATGCAACTCATCTTTTATAAGGAAAGTGACCACTGAGAATTTTAACTCGAAAAAGACTAGGAGAGGAAACTATCACCCCTACGATTAATAGGAACAGAGATCTGGGAATTCCTATGCCTCTTCATCTTTGCCTTAATCCTGTATAAGAAAGAACGCTATGCCAGTTAGTTTTTTCAGTCCGTCCCCACTTCGCAGATTAAAATCCGCACCTCCAGTGTGCGATTTTGGTAATCCTTTTGACCTTCAAAGCTGACGTTTCTCAGAGTGTCTTCGAGTGCTTTTACCTAGCTTTGGAAATAAAGTTGATCTATGAAAATTTTCTGGCAATACTTTCAATGATACTATAGTTACCTTCCGCAGTGATCCTCTGGGTGCATTATGTGCATCGCTTCGAAATTTTAAAATGCTTTTACGTCTTTGTTGTCTCCGCGTCTTCTCACAAGTCATGCGAATCTCATGAAAACAATAAAATATAAACGCCTTTTAAAATAATAATTAAAAAAAGTCAAGCAATTACTCTGGTAGTCTAACAGGAGAGCATGATTTTTTTAAGATAAGTAATTGCTTTGATACTTTGACTGCCAATAAAGGGAATGGTATAAAAGTTCCTCATCTTTTCCAAAAAATTCTTGGGTTAGTAATTCAAATGAATTGGTTTTAAAATTGCCGATAAATTTAATCTGAGAGCAAAGTAGGAAAAGTTTTGTTTGATAAAATGAATTGTATGCTTTCTTCATAAGACTCTATGACACTTAATTGAAATCTTACTCAGGCCTGAACATTGTATAGTAAAATAACATTTAAAGAGTTATAATTACAGTTAAATAACTCACAAGTTCTCAAGCAGATTTATGAAGTGCTACTAATAGCAATATACAAGTAAAGATACTATGTCAAAATGTTTGAGAAATTGTAAGTCTGAGTATATAATGTGATCTAAAAGACATTAAAATATTTGTAATGATTTTTTTAACTAGGTTAAAATTTACGGGATACATAAATAAACAATATTTGATAGCTAATACGAACGAAAATTTCAACTGTACAGAAGTTTCGAAGGCAAGATTATTTCAGTTCTGAAGATGATAGTCAAGTAATTCTCAACTATCGAAACTTTCGTTTAGCTTTTATTCTCATATATTCATATATTCTCATGTATTCTTATATGTTCTTATATGTTTACACGGGATCTCATATATTCTTATATGTTTACACGGGAATTAAATATTGTTTATATGTGAAAGTGAGCTCTATTATGCTTGAAAGTTTGGACATTACTGTCTAGCTAGGCTTAATCGTCACAAGAAAGAATTCTTCGAATATTTGAAATACAGACTTCTGACTCAAGAAGTAAAGTGTCAGCAAAGCGTAAATGCAAAAGATAAAATAGCAAATAGGTATGCAAAAATAGAGAACTCATAAAACTGAAAATAGAGAACCCATAATAAAGGAAA
>KK113229.1:628174-699350 GCA_000611955.2 Stegodyphus mimosarum
TACAAAACTGAAAAAAATACATAAAATGCGAAACAATTATGTGATATTAGAAGCACTAAACTGGAAAAGGGAATACTCAGGTACGTTTAATAAGTCTTGAAGTTTCTGTATAATAAAAACAAAAATCCACTCAAGTATCTCATATACTTACGATAATAGATTCTCTAAATGATATGTGATTAACCAACCAATATGATGAACTGCTATAATCAAGGCTTAACTCTTTAGGTAGCTCAGGGAATGGACTACATAATTCTAAATGAATGATATTATATGTGTTTTGCCACTAGTGGCCTAAAACTTTGCCAGGTTTCTTGAAAGGAAAAGAAAACAAAAGTAAGCCTTGAACCGAACTTGAATCACTCCACAATATCCGCACTTTCAATAATTTTGCCGTTTAAAAAAGACTTTGAACTGCAATCTTTGATTAATATTCCTCAGAGAAATTCGTTGACGATTTTCTCTAGCAATGTTACGATTCATGATGCTCTGATTTATTCGTATTATTCTAGGAGTATCTAAAAATATCTTTATAAGTTTAATGCTCAGGAGACACAAAAGGAAATATAACGAAAACTGAACTATTTTCCTTTTCCTTTCAAATGATACTTGTAAAATATTCGTTATGTATTGTTACCGCAATAAGTTCTTTGAAGTGCTAGGAATTTATTTCTACAGAAACAAAACGATTATCTCCTTTCTGAAACTTTACTCTATCTATGTTGCGATGAAACCTCAAAGTAATCTTCCCCGATTTAATGCTTGAGCTTAGAAGTGTGGCTCTTACTTACAGTTAAAGACTCACTTTATCACTCTCTGAGAATGTTTTAAAGATAAGTTTGTAATTTTTGTTAAAACAGAATTTATTTGGAAAATATACTAAGGCAGAGCTAAAACTATCATAAATTTGGAAGTCAGTATGATTAATTTAAACCTGTTTCTTAATCTTTTTGATAAGTAGAACCCTTTCTAATACCTACTTCACTTTTATCGTGGAATCCTTATTTTGCTTCAATAGTGTGGCTTTATAGCAATATTCTGTAAAGGGATCATTTGGTTAAAAAAACAACAATATTTCAAATAATATTCACTTACTTCAAAAAGTAATTTCAAAATTAACCCAAAAGTTCTTAAAATAACGTATTCAAACAGGACTTTTAAATTTTAATTTTAATGAGATGAATGGTACTGATTTTTATTATTTCAGATATATTTAATATTAAGCTTTATGGATGAAAATTGAACTCATATCAGGTTTGGCGTCATGTCTGTTGTGATATTCCTTTTTCGTCGATACATAAGTTGAGATCTCAGTTCCGCACATACATTTAGTTGCAAATGGCACTGCCGTTTGTGACAACTGAGTATATTGATGTTTTAAACCTTACCAAAATTTTTACTAATGGCATTAATTTAAATTTTTCTTGCAACAATAAATCAAATGTCTTTTCAGTAAAAGTTTAGCATTCTTCTGCTGGCATGATAGAAGGTTTCACAATCAACTGGTTTTTAATTTACAATTCATTCTGATGTTTAACCTTCTGTTCATTTGGAAGATACTGATTGAAACCTTCACTCAAAGCCTTTCAGCTGCTGAATAATTTTTTCAATAAACATCTCCTCTATTACAAGCTCTTTCTCTTCGGGAAAGCCTTTTATTGTTGGGAAGTGATTAGATTATTGGAGGGCAGAGAAGTAGTTCAAAATTCTATCTTTTTCTTGAAAGCAAGAATTTTTTCGTGAGTCGTACTTGTTTGCCCTGAATGGTTAAACTAAGGTATCTTTGCAAAATATAACCCATATATTTGCAACCCATATCTTTGCAAAACTATATCTTTTTGTAACCCATATCTTTGTAAAACTATATCTTTTTGTAACCCATATCTTTGAAAAACTATATCTTTTTGTAACCCATATCTTTGCAAAAATGTCACTTAAATAGGCAACTGCAGCCAATTTCTGTAAAATAATCGGATTTTCAGTTCGAAATTGCGTTCTAAAAGAAAAACGCATGGACCTCGACCTTTAGCTCAAAATACGGGTTAGTTTCATTCTAGAAATAACCATCTGACTTCAGTATTTAAAAAAAGAGATGTAAACTGCGGGGGGAAAGGGGGGATAGTTCTATATCTCCCGTTCTACTGGGCCGATTGATAAAATTTAAATTGTGCTTTCCTTGTCTCGAAAGCACTACTTAGGATATATATTAAATTTATATATAGCGTTATTCTAACGTAAGTTTTTGACACAAAATCGGACTTTTTCTGAAATAACATGCCGATTTTCTTCTGTATTTCGCTTCTACGACTCCAATTGTGCCTAGATATTAAATTTTATATTTTTTGGTGAGAAATTTATGGAGAAATTTAAAAAATTTATCTTGGTGCAATTTTTTCAGTTTGCGCCATGAATAGTTCACATGGTGAACTACTTCATTTATAGCAACCTATTTTCCACTTTTATTTCCTTTTTTAAATTGTATACGAGCGGGAAAATGGTCATTGTTCATACTTTCAAATAATTTTAACAAAGTGCGTAAACCATATTTAGCGTTATTCTCGCTTATAACGAATATGCCGAAGTTCAAAACGCGCCAAAATGTAATTTCACGTATATCTTAGGAAATTTTGAATAAAAAACTCTAATTTTTTGCAGGTAAGCTTAGAAATACATCTATTTTAAGATGATGTTGAAAATGTTATCGGTTATAATTCAAAATATTTTTCGAAAAATTTATAAAAATTATTTAAAAATACAAATTTTAAAAGTAAATCTTAAAAAATGGACGAATTTTATTTGGAATGAACCTAAATGCGAAATGTGAAAGGAAGAATCAAATAAGTTTAATAAAAAAAAGAAATATTAATAAACCCATATCAAATTCGATTAACATCAAGGAGCTAAAATTTTGAGGGCTAATTTTTTAAAAACTACTCTTGCGATTTTTACAAAACTTGGCAGTTTGCCATAATTTGAATCGTAGAATCGAAATATGGAAAAAATGGCATGTTATTTCAGAAGAAGTCCGATTTTTGTGTCAAAATACCTGTATTAGAACAATGCTATATATAAATCTAATACATATTCCAAGTCGCGGATTCGAGACATGAAAAATGCAAGTTGAATTTCGACAATCGGCCCAGTAGAATGGGAGATATAGAAATGTTTGTATCCTTCCCATATCCTTATATAGTATTTTGAATTAACGGTTATTTAGTGGGGTTGAGACTTTATTAAATTAATCACTTTAACGACCTTGTCAAGAACAATCTCATGGTTCGAATATTGGCTGCTAGAACAGTTTTGGGTGATATTTTTAATAAGCTATAGTACAGACACATAAAATAGTCCTTCATGCCCTATGCTTCATCGGTATATATATATATCGATATGTATATATATGCATGGTATTTTATTCTTTTCAAGAACAGAATTTAGGAGATCAAATATTTCAACTCCAGTAGTACATATTGGTAGAACTTTAAGTAATAAAATATCCTCCAAAAATGCGCTTTCATATTGATACCTAATGGTGACAAGTGATATTGCATAATATTTTCTGCAGCTGAGAAGGCTGTACTGCATTGAACTACCTGATAGCCGACTAAGTAAGAAGCCTTTTGTATAGCTGCTTTGGACTGATCATTTGTGAAGCCTTAACTGGCCTTGAGGTGATTTAATTTGTATCACTCTCATTATTATCATTATTAGCTTTAGCAAAAGAGCCGATTATTGAGTCTGAATCAGAAGAACCACGTTCTGCAGCAAAATGCTTTATAGTGTCTTTTCAAAGCGACCTATCCATCCTACAACAAAATATCGAAAACGATTTTAGGACAAAAAGTACAGTTGTAGAGACAGTAGGTTATTTCGAAGCAGGAGACATGAAAAATGAGCAACGCCTTCGCCGGGAATCGAACCACGGACCTCTCGGTTACGCGTCGAGCATGCAGACCACTACACCACGAAGGCATGCGAAGAAGGCAGGAGAAATACCTTATACAGTGACCGAATCTTTTAAAACCGAATAAAGTTTAAATGGTTACTTACACTGATAATACTGCTAACAGAACATTAATATAGTTTCAAGGTTTTAAAACTTCAAAGACAAAGTACAACATCCCGTCTTCATTTCCACTCTATCACGTGGACGGCGATTCACCAAGAGAACGTTCTTATGAATCACGTGATAGGATAATATTAAATTTGGAAGGTGCGCGTTAGATTGTAGCTACAATTTTGTTTCTTTTTGTGTCTGCATATGTAATCTTCGAAAAATAAATGCTTGTCTGTTATCTTGATTTAATTACCTAATAATTTAAATTATAGCCCTCGAGATATTGTGTTTTTTACTTCTAATCTTATGGAAGATTATGTGTGATTTGGCGTTTTAAGAATCAATAAAGCTTATTAATAAGCAAAAACTTTATTAATTTATATTTTGTAAAAGACGCATTGAGAAGCGACTTCTATTCTAATTTCGCAGTACCTTTTTTATATTAGAGTATAGGGGATTTTCCCGTGCATTTCTAGATCTGTGGGATTCTGTATGTGTAGCGATCAATAAAGAAATAGGCCGGGG
This sequence comes from Stegodyphus mimosarum, assembly GCA_000611955.2. Classification (NCBI taxonomy): domain Eukaryota; kingdom Metazoa; phylum Arthropoda; class Arachnida; order Araneae; family Eresidae; genus Stegodyphus; species Stegodyphus mimosarum. The sequence goes on from KK113229.1 coordinate 632,757, forward strand.
AACCACCAATATTGGGATTCCGTGTGATTCCCTAACACAGCTGCTGTAAAATACCAAAAGTTGTCCCAATTGCACAGTCACAATCTGAGACGTCAGCATTTGTATTGACTATTCGGATTAGTAAGGGGAACTGAGAGTTAGTTCTCATTCAATTTTTTCAATTTCGTACAGACATTAATTTTTACTACTTTTTTGAAGTTGCTTCTTGAAGGTTATGAAAAAAATAAGCACGTTAAGTTTCGCGGAACCCTTGAGTCAAGGTTCTGTGGAACACAGTTTAAGAAAATACGAGTTAAAAAGTTGAAAATTTATAAGTAAAGATGGCAACACTAATAACTCACTTTTGGACTAATAATAGTCAGATCAGTTTTGAAGTTTGATGGATTCCATGAAAAATCGATTATAAGGAATTATATTATAATCCGCGATAATTTCGAAGAAAATTTGTGGCTTGTGTTAAAAGCATACTTCGTGTGTTCCCAAAGGAAATTTGTAGCTTGTGGTTAATATAACTAGATTTGACGACTGCAGCTCAAATTGGTTTAATAAAGTTGCATTATTATAAGACAGTTTCAAATAAGAGTTTGGATTTCGATTTTTCAAATTACGCAAACTGATCGAATAGGCTTTATTTTATCCATGTACTTTTATGTGATTTGAATTTTGTGACATAAAGATCCAATTAATGATATGAATTTGAATTTTATGACATAAATATTTCATCTTTCCCATGGTAGAAAGTTTAACTGCAATGAAGTGAACAGAAACTAGTAAAAACTAATAAAAAAATTCTGATTTTTCTATTAGTGTTGCGTTTGTGTTAATATTTTCCGCAGATACTAAGCATAATGATGCATACGCTTATGATATATCTAATCATTCATTCGGCAAGGACCAACCTCAAGTACTCAAGTTTTAAGTATGTGCGTTTGTAGAAGTTCAAAATTCCCTTTGATTAATAAAATCCAATGCAGGAATTTTTCGCACGAAAAAAAATGATCGCTTATCGTCAAACATGACTTTCAGTTTTTCGAATAACTAATTCAGTTTTATTTTTATATTTCTTATCTTCCTGAAAAATTAAATCTGTCTTCTCTATTGTTAATTTCGTTCTACCTTAGCAATAATAGTTTAATCTTATGTATGAGACATTATAAGCAGGATTTTCCACCTTCTATTATATAGAGGTTACACATGTATAGAAAATAGAAAAATAAAAAACAAGAAAATGATCAGTCAAATACAGTAGAAAAAACCTGAAGCCAAATCTTGTGCTGTAAGCTCCAGAAATTCAGCGGTAAATAATTAAATTAAAATCAAAACAGAATAAATTCGAATATCATATACTGTCCGGTTAAGTAAAAAGTGAACAGATAAAAATTCTCTTGCAAATCTGCAAAAAATGTAAATAAACAATATATCAATTGATTGGAGTAATCTTAAATTATAAATTATTAAACAAGGGACAAATTAAGTTTAAAACAAAAATTCAATTACAGCAGTAAGATTAATTTCGTATATACTTGTACATCTGTCAAGTTCAGAAACAGGCTCTTTGTTTTACTTCTTCACCCCCCACGATGATATACCGCCAGAGGTTAAAAATTCATTTTATGAAATTTTCTAATGTGATAATTTTTGTACGAAATTTTTTTACACACGTTGGTTTATCTGGGGATTATGGAACACGTCTTTTTTATAAAAGTATTTTGCATTAGTAAAAAATGCGTTTTACCATTTCATTATTTCAAAAATGAATATGATTTGAATTATATATATGTATGATTTTAAATTAAATTAAAATAAAATGCAAATTCGAATATCATACTCATACACAGCAAGGTAGAACCCAAACGAATTGGTACGAAACAGAGCAAACAATCGTTACCTAAAACTGAAAAAGTAAAATATGTTTAAAAATTTTTTTTCCCCTTCGTACCACATTTTTCTTTCGTTTTCCCTATTTTTCTCTTAGTTTTGCTTCTATTCTGACTGTATTTTTTAATTTAATCTAAATGCTTTTTTTCAGCCTCTTAGGATGGAGCTACTAATGTGCAGTTTATTTGTTTTTTGCTAATTAAAAGTTTATGAAATTAAATTGTTTTTTTCGTAATTGAATTTCATATTTGTAGCTCAGAAACAAGCTAACTTACTTTTATATTTTCTAGACACCAATCCTCTAATAATATTCCAAGAAACGTAGAATAAAACTATTTATATATTTTTTTTTCATTAAATTTGTTTCACATTTATTTTGAATTTTCTGAGTATTTATTTTCACTATTATGATTGAGTTTTGTTTTTGGTTTGCTTTGGTGTATCGTTGAGTGTTTTCCACTATTTGGTTCTACATTGCTGTACATGACATGAAATATGAATCTGCTTTTAATTTAAATTTAATTTTGAATTATTACCACATAATTATTGCAGCTTTCAGTACGCAATTTAGACTCTGGTTTATTAGAACTTATTGTTTCCTATTTTTATTTTTTATTTCATTAAGTGTTCATATGTATATGCATGTACAAACGTTTTGATTTTGAACTTTTCTTTTTCTTTTAACAATTTTGGGATAGGATATACATACATAAACTGGGAAATGTAAAATTTTTTTAATATTCATAATGATAGTATATAAAAAATAAAAATTACAAAATAAGCATTCAAATGCAGTAAAATACATAATCCTTAAAAAATGACCAAAGAAATGTAAACTGAAAAAACACTTTGCAAGGTAATTTCTTTTTTCAAAAATTTATTAAGAGACTAATAATTGAATTGCTAATTGATAATAATAACTGAATAATAATTGAGAACCGTAATAGTTTGGATGGATTGAGATGAATAATATCTTCTTCAGGAAGACATAATCTGCTCATTTTTCTTTTTATAAGAAAAATTTTCTTTTCTTTTTATAAGAATTTATAAGAAATCGAGCAAATCAAATTTAATTTAATAACTAATAGTTTAAATAATTTTTTAAATAATTTATCCCCCCCCCAGAAATCACCACCTCGAAAAGACAAAATCCAAAGTAAGGGAGCAAGGATAAAAACATGATAATTATAGTGAAAAAGAAAGTGCAGATAAACACACAAATCCACAATCATATTGGCAATAAAAACTAATTAAAAAGACAATGACCAAAAAAAAATATGCAAACCCAAATTACAAATTAATCTAAGCAGCCAAGTTTAGGTTGGATTCTTTGGCTATGGCAAAGCATAGGATGGCTATCTGCCTAAGGATACCTTTGTGGAGAACATTCAGAGGGAAACTGACTCGCATTCACGTTTCATATGGAGGAAACCACGCAAACAAACCACACAGCAAACCAGTTCGCCTGCGTCTGAACGCGAGTTAAACTACCAGTATTTAGTGGTCATGATACCTAGGCTACTGGTTAGGCTTGTAAATAAATTTTAAAATAAAAAGTTATCTTAAAACCTTAAAAATAATTTACAATAGGCTAAAGCCTATAGATGAGTCTTACCATAAATATTGATTGATAAAAGAAAATGTAACTGAACAAATTTACGTGACCCGATAACTCAAAATCATGCTAAGAGCAATTTCAGAAAAACGACCAGATTAACGATGAATAATGATATTCTCGCTAATGAAACTGTTATCCATCTTAATCCATCCAATCTCTTCTTGTTTTTCTATTATTATAGGGTTCTGCTTATGAATGTTTCCCTGGAGAAATTACTTTGGAAATAATTTTTCCAATTTTTAAGATATATGTATTTAACTCCATTTAAATATTTAAATGTTTCTTTGCCTTTTTTTCGGGTGGGGGGTTCGTGTAAGTGTGTGTACTATCCACGAGGTATATATAAGTTTTTAACATTCTGCAACTTACAATTTACTTTATACATATAAGAAATTTTTAAGATTTGAAAAATGATTAAAAAGATTATCCTATCTTAGGAGAAAATCGTATAGGGAATTAAAAGTGGTACTTAGGCAATCGGAAATGAGAATGCATTATTATTTAACATTATCACTTCATTCACAGGAATGGCATTCTACAACACGGTAATGTGTCTCGACGTACCGCAACGTGGTTCTATAATACTTTGATATCTTAAGTAAAGCTGTGAGACGAGAGATCTATTGCTAGGACAGAACGTATGATGAGAACATCTTCTGGGATATATGATCCAAATCCGCGACCTACTTAAATGCTTTCAGATTTGCCTTTGAGGTGCATCCAGGAATATTTTATCCTCGCATGATGTCATACATCCTTATGTGGTTGTTTGCAACGAGCAATGCAATCACTTAACAAGCTCTATAATAACGAACACTAATTCTTTAACAGGACATTTCGTCAATAAATAAATAAATATCCCATTTACATTAACACAAAAAGCTATGCGATTGAGTTTAAAGAATAAATTAGCATTTTATCAGTTGTTATTGTAAACATATTGAAGCTACAGCTTCGATTTCATTTATACTACTCTATGACTTGTTTTGCACGCTCGGTTTTATGGTTGTTATAATTTTATATATTAGTTGAATACTAGCGCTGCAGTTGATACGAGAGCTGGTATGGTATGTTAACATATTTATCCTAAAGTAGGAAGGCAGATGAGAGATAACCCTGCACATATTGAACGAAGAGTTATAAGGTATTGCTCCCGCCTTCTTAGTATGCCTTCGTGGTATCATAGTCAGCCCACTCGGCGCGTATTCGAGAGGTCTAAGGTTCGAGTTCCGGCGAGCGCATTGCTCATTTTTCACACGTCCTGCTTTCAAAAAATACCTAATGTCGCTGCAGAGTAAGTATGCTATATTTTTAGCATATTTCGAGCATATGTTGCTAATAGTTGGTACTTCAGCAATGACTATAAAACATACACACGCTCATATAATAATAATAAGCTAAGGTTAAGTCACAAATCAGGTAACCAAATTGTTCTGAACTCGATAAATCTTCATTTTCAATTTGAGTTCTTGAGAATATAACATTATTAGCCTATTTGCTTGCGATCTTCATTTTTTTATTTGCTTTGGTCTATAAGGTTTCAAAGCTCTATTTTATGTTGTAGAGACATTAGGTTAATTACAAGCAGGAGAGATGAAAAATATGCATTGCCTTCGCCGGGGATCGAACCACGGACCTCTGAAATACCGGCTCAGTGTGCTGACCATTACACCACGAAGGCAGGCTAAGAATGTGGGAGGTATACCTTATATACTCCCCTTTTTAAAGGGCGACTAGGGTTTTAGGGGACCTAGTCGCCAAATCCTGGGTGTGGAGAGTCATCATCCACAACCCTTTTAGTTCGGGCGCCACTGTAGAGACATTAGGTTAATTACAAGCAGGAGAGATGAAAAATATGCATTGCCTTCGCCGGGGATCGAACCACGGACCTCTGAAATACCGGCTCAGTGTGCTGACCATTACACCACGAAGGCAGGCTAAGAATGTGGGAGGTATACCTTATAATGTTATTTAACTCGGCTCTTCATCAGCATTTAAGTATTTAATATATTGTTCCCGAGACTCTTGCCAAGAATTTAAAAACTTAGCACTCTACGATTTAACATTGACTTTATAACGTTAATCAATTCGATCTCACTAGGTATCCTTCTCTTGGTTATGATTAATCGATCAAGGCAAAGCAACTTGAGGACTATGTGCCTATGGGCAGGGAAGCATTCGCGGAGGAGTTTTAAGAGAAATTGAACAACAAGGAAAACCACAAAAAATCCCACGCAGTTAGCCCATTTGCCGGAAAAGCGAACCTGATTCGAACTACCAGTTTTCAGTGCCTTTACCATTCTGCCACTAGTGAGCAGGTGTGCCTACCTATCCTCGAAGGAAAATAAATTGCCTGAAGTTCACCTATGAGAAACACTCATTACAATCATTTAATTTCCTGTTAGAAACTTATCTTCCTCTATTTAGGTGAGACAGAGCCATATTTTTACATAACATTTCAATTGTAAAGGTTTGTCTCTAAAGATACATCGATATAACCGGAAATAAATTTTGGAAGCTTGCAGAGTAAAAAGTATTAGCATAAGCATTTGTTTCATGTGCTGCTACAGATATTTTAGAAAATCACTAGTGTGCTGTTTGTCTCCGGAAGGAGACAGATTTCTGGAGGACATTCGAAAGGAAACTCTTGCATTAGTTTTATGTGTGAAAAAAAAGTTGAAAACACATAAGAGTCCAGCTCCTTACGTGATCAGGAATCGATTCTGTAATGGAAATACTAGTGTTCCCTGGCACTGAAATCTAGACTGCTGGTAGACGTTTTACTTGTTTGAAAATCATATTACTTGGACACGGATCGGAAATGTTTATGTCAGTGAAGAGAGCGTTTCTTTCCTCATAACACTGTTATGAAAACCAAAACTAATCTATTTAATTTGTTCAGTATTTCAATAAATAAATATCAAGAGTTCAATTCTTGATCTCTGAGTTCATCCGGAAAACTGTTTAAATTGTTTTCATTCTCTTTTTCTTTCGTATTATTCCTCCATTTCTACTCAAAAAAAATGTTTTGAAAAGTTTACAAAAGCGGTTTTTAAGATTGATTATACTGTAACTTACATTCTATGTTTCATATTGAGAAAGAAGATTTTCTTTTTATTTTAGCTTCTCTGAGAGTAGCTCAAATTTGACAAGCCATCATTATCATTCTTGAATCGGATGACATTCAGCATAATGATGCAGTTTATTTAGAAGTTTACGCATAGAAACAGGATTTGAAAGCAAAAAACTTAACATCTCAAATAGCAAAAAGCATTCTTTCATGATCCATAAGAGTAATGTTTGTCAAGTTTTTCGTAATTATGCGTGAGCAAAACATTTAAATGCAAACAAAAATTCTCAAGGAATATCGATTTTTTTAACTCTTTGATGCCGATCTCACGAAATAAATAATGCTTCAGCCTTTTTAATAAATGAGAAGGGGTGCTGCAGTGACAAATGGAAGGACAAACCGTTTTTGTTTGTTTCGAGGAAGGTCACATTAAAATGCAATATCTCTCTGGGTCTCATCTATTAGGCTCAAGTGAGATGTAGCTTTAAGTGGTATTAAAGGCGATGTATTTTGCATGGTCCCATTAAAGGTGCAGAGGAGTTCTCCCCCACCACTCCACAGTAAGTGGCAGATTGTTCGTGTTGAATGATAGACACTGAACTTAATGGTGACCATTCTGTTCTTGTTCCCTGTAATTTTCAGTTACCTTTGGCTCTCCTAGAAACGGAAGCTTATCACCTTGTTGGCAAGTGATGGGGGAGTAACAGAGATCGAAACTCAAGTACGCAGATTACGGGTGCCGATCTTATTCAAGAGACATTAGACAGATTTCGTTTGCTTGCAAAGATGATTCCGTACCTTTTCCGAGATTTCGCCTCCTCCCTTAATGGCCTAAGGGTAATCAAAATGTCATTACAGGTAGCCTAATGACGAGCGGGCTGGTTGTTCAGTCCTATCCTGCCTCTCGCATTTTGCCCCCACCCTCACCGTTCATTACTTCCCTCCCCCCTCGTCTCTTTCTGGCATGGTGATTACCCGGGACCTCTCTCCTTTCCGGCTGGATCTAAAGACACCTTATCTTGAGTCACAAGCTGCATGCTTAACCTTATTTGATGATATGTGAATTGCAGTTGGATGCTTGTCGAACTTTCGCCGCTCGACTAAAAAAGGGCTCCTCATTTTCCAGCTCCTGGACGCGACTAATTCGTTTCGCGCGATTGTTTACTGCGCCGTGTGATCACTCTAAATACGTCGCCTCCTATTTCCCCCTTTCTTTTCCTTCCGATTCACCCCCAGCGCCTACTATTATTAATCACATATGATTGAAGGTGTCAACCATGGTCTCGCGTCTGTGCGTTCATTTATCAGCAGACGGTTATGTTTATTTTTGCAAGTACGTTTCTCTCTGAACATATTTATATGAATCTACGTATATAACGTAGAGCAAATGTACGTTTGTATTCGATCTTTTGATTGTTTAAGTATTTATGTGTACTATATAAATTTGTTTAACTTTCTATAAAATTCGTTTTTCGGAGTCCTTTTACTTAATAGATGCCTGATTTTCGTCTTCACTTTTACTGAAATTTTTATATCTTCTGCAAGGGATTTTATTTTTGCCCGGAATAATGCACTTTATTTACCGAGAAAGGAATTTATACTTAGAAAATTGTAAGAAAGCAGTGGTTCGAAAATCACTACATATTCGATTTTTACTGATTAGATATTTGCTTATTTCGGATACGGTAAAGCACACGGGGCTATCTGCCTAAGAGGAGAGATGTCTTCGTGGAGAATTTTCAAAAAGAAATTGACTCGTATTACCTTTGTGCATACAATAGGCCCACAAGCGGCCGAGCGGTAAAGTCGCTGAACACTGGTTGTTCGGTTTGAGTTTCGTTTCCCACGAACGAGTTGGCTGATGGGCGTTTCCGTGGTTTTCCCCAAGTGTAACGTGTATACAAGCCAGTTTTCCTTAGAAAGTCCTCCACAAAGGCATCCCTTCCCTTATGCAGATAGTCCTCGAGGCTTTGCCGTCATCGCATAAACCAAACGAAACTGTTTACGCATGGGAACTTTACGCAACGAAAATCAATTAGCCAGTCAGCCTGTTCGCCTGGGATTGAAATCAGGTCGAACTTCCAGCATTCAGTAGTCAGTCATTGGTGGAACCCGATGCTTACTGAAATTGCAATAAAGGATATTTGTTTTTAAACATTCGGCGAATTTTAACTGCTCAGTTTTCTATTTTAGTCTAGTAGATCACAAAAAGGTGGAAAAATGCGTCAAAAAACTTTTATAAACAATTAAGCAATTACATAGTGCCTTATTTCAACAAAATATTAGTTCATCGTTGAATGGGTGATTTTCTATGCATGAATTCTGAATGGGTGTTTTTCTTTTGAATCTTTTTTTTTTTTGGTGAGTAATAAACAGAACTAAACATTTTTGTGGAAGATACTGTAACGCATTCAAGTACACTGTAGTACTGACAGGCTGAAAACAGTTCAAGTATTGATATGTTGAAAACAGTTGTTATATGTACCAGTCTCAGTGCAAGATATATCAAGTTCCAACTGTTCGACATGATTTTCATTCCCTAAAATCAATTAATGAGCTACGTTAATACAGCACTCTGAAGTTACTTGCAGTTAAATTTTTGCTCATTGAAATTATCACAGTACTTAAAGCACTAGAAAGTATTACCAAGATTCTTAACAGTCTTGCATAAGATGCACTGTGATTTTAAATTTTTAAGTACATGCAGACAATTCATGTAGAACGTGGGGAGGGGCATTCTTAGAAACATAAAATATGCTACCGAAAAAATTGGATTTTACTGAAAAAGCGTATAAAGGAACTGATCAAAAGCTACCCAACAAACAGGAAAAAAATTACGTAACTTAATAAATTTTCCTAATTACACTCTATGGCACTTTATCTTGAAACACTTACATTGTTTTAGAAATTCGTTATAAATTAAATTTTCAGTGACATCTTTTACTTTCGAATGTGATTAAATAGATCTAAATAAGAAAATTTAAATGACAGAAAACGAAAAATAATTTCTTTTCTTCACTCACATTTACTCATATAAAAATAATTTCTTTTCCCACTCAAACTTCGAAGATTTATCGAATAAATGCTCCTTCAGTTTTGCGATTCTTCGGTCTAATTTCCTTTTGTTACAGCCTCTGAACATCGATATACTCAAATAAATATTTTTTGCATACAGTGTTTATATCTTTCTCAAATTATATTAGCTTTTGAAAAATTATTTCGTGGAATATTAGAGGAATATCGTGCAAATATAAGTTTTTAACCTAATTTAATTGGTTACTGTATAAGGTATTTCTCCCGCCTTCTTCGCATACCTTCGGGGTGTAGTGGTCAGCACGCTCGACGCGTATTCGATAGGTCCGTGGTTCGAGTCCCGGGGAAGGCATTGCTCATTTTTCCTATCTCCTGCTTTCAAAAAATAACCTAATGTCTCTTCAAGTGCCGCCCTCGCTAAAAAGGTGGTGGATGATGATTCTCCACCACCAGGATTTGGTGATTGGGGTCCCCTAATCCCCAATCACCCTTTAAAAGGGGGATTATGTAAGATATTTCTCCCACCTTCTTCTCATGCCTTCGTGGTGTAGCGGTCAGCACGCTTGACGCGTATTCGAGAGGTCCGTGGTTCGAGTCCTCGTGAGGGTATTGCTCATTTTTCACAAATTCTGCTTCTAAATAACCTAATGACTCTACAACTGAAATATATTTCACTTAATTTAAACGCATAAAAAGGCATTCTTAATTTGATAAGCATTAAATTCTTTTACAAAGACTAACAAAATTATGTTTAAAAGCCAATGAAATCTGAACCTCGAAAAGTTGTGAAAAAGAAATTTTGAGTAAAAGAGTAGACAGCATAGAATAGCATATTGTAATATTCTAGCTAAAGTAGAGTTCCTTGAAAGCTAGAATACTGAAGCACCGTATAGCGACTCTTCGCTGAGTTCTTATACGTAACAGCCCCAGAGTACGGTTAAACTACCCTTTTATTCTAACTCAAAATATATTTATAGATGGTCCATTTTCACCTAACCCAGTGGCCAGCGGTTCCGTCGATGGCGAAAAGAACAAAGATGGCCCATCTTGAGCGTACAAGAAGCCTGTACTTAGGCTTTAACTCAAAATAGAAAATATAAAACTATACTATAAATAAATTTTAGCAACCGAAGCTGCACATCGTCAAACCCACATAGTTGGCTCTTAATTAAGGCTAACCAGCGTATACTAACAGGCACGTATAAAGTAGGGCTTTAGAATAGCAAGATTTAACTAATAGCAATAACGTGGCGGAAAAGCAGAATACACTCTTCAACTGAAGTAACTCAGACTTCAGCTTAAATTCTCGCTCCTATCTTATTTGCATAAATCGAAATGCTGAAAACGCATTATGGCAGGGAAACGTAGGTAAAAAATTAGAAAGTAGAGGAAAGGCTTGTTCCGAAATAAAAATAACTATTAGAAAAATAAAAACTCTGTAACATAAGTCAATAAATTTATACTTATTGCTGTTGCAACGTTATAAGTATTTCATGTCCAAGCACTGCGATGTTTAATGATTAATATTTCTTTTAATTCCCCTTTTTTGTAATTTTTTGTCTGATTATGAGAAAAAAATGGATTTAAGATAATTCCAAAACAGCAAGAAAAATTGCAATTTTCTCTCATTATTAATCTTCTTTTTGGTCAGCTTCCTTTAAAGTATTTCCATTAATTCTTCATTTGAAGATATTTAGTTTTTTAACATTACGTTTTCGCTGCAGTTTTCAGCTTTGAAAACTGAAGACGTAAAATTAGAAATATAAGTGTTTTCACTGTCAGAATAAACAAAAGGTATATACATAAGAGGCATTATGGCTTGTTTCATTTTTGTTAATAATGCTAGAGAATTCTTAGTAGTTCGTTTCATTAGTAAGATGCCTATTAATGTGTAAAACGTCTAGTGTCTTATAATGTTTCATTGAAATCACCCAAAAAAAGTGTGTGAAGGACCTTTCTTGCTCATATTTTAAGCCATTCAAATCAGTATGTAGGTCTAGCAAAAACAAAACAAACGAAGTAAAGATTATTATAAGTCAACGTGTAGCAGTTTATGTTATCTTCAATAAATTTTCGAAGTCATTTAATTTGCTTCATTAAAACAACTTTGTGAAAAAAAGACTCAAAAAACAGAATGTTACAGTTAACTAAAATCTAATACTTTAGTTTTAAAGAACTTTCATGAGAGAGTGAATTCTTTTCTGTTCGGAATGCGTGTATTTTCATACATACAGAGTCCGACAAATATATAATAGTACAAACGTCATAGAACAAAATAAAATAAAACATGAAACTATTGTTCATACTTTACTCAAAGTACTAGATCTGTTTTGCATGAGTATAAGTAATAACTGTAATATAGTAAGTGGTGTGATATACTACTGACTAAAATCTAAAATGACCTTTGTAATTTTCTTTTGAGGTTGTAAGGATACTTACAGCCTCAAAAAATATAAAATCCAAATAAACAATATAAAATTTTGCATATCTCTAGCACATCAATAAAGACACCTTTCCTTGAACTTAAGTTACTCATTGAAAGGTAACTTTAAGGGGACGGTGGAGTTTAAAAATGAGTTTTTTTTGTGTGTTTTCAACAAGAAATTTTATACATATACATATTATAACGTCAGTTTATAAAATATATATTCAAAATTTCAATTTATTTTAAATTAAAAATTTTTAAAACAAATAATTAATTATTTTAATTAAAGATTTAAAATGCTCCTTGCGCTCTAAATCAATATTGTTTCCTTTAAGTTAGTTATAAAGGCTTGACAAAGGTTTTTGTGTATCCGTTATTGAATATGATGGATCAGAAATTTTTAAAAAGGATTTTTGTGAATTTATACCCAGTTTTCGGAAAAATGCCCCCTTTTGTTAAACATTATCACAAGTTTAAACTTCTTAATAACCTCATATCCAAAAATGCATATATAGATCTACTGTAATATATAAGAAGATAGTTTCGACCAAATATCATTCATTTTTAACTAAAAATGTGTCGCATGGAACATTTTCAAAACATACGAACTGCGAAAAAATTTGTTTTGAGAAAATCGGATTTAAAGAATTTTTAAAACTTACCTTTAATACATAGTCATGAGAAACAGCAAATTAACTTTAAATATGAATTTGTAAACACTAGATAACTTTTTCGTATCATTTAACTATTTTTAATGTCATAATATTAAATATGACAAAAATAAACATATCGCAAATTGGCATGTGATTCGAAGTTATAGGTAGAAACAATTTATGCATTATATCCAATGAAACATTTAAAATTCATTCGCACTATATATTTTACCTTCATTTGTTACATTTACATTATCTTTGAAATGCTTTAGAATATTTTTACTATTTCTGTTTTTTCCCAAGTAGCTAAATTTCTCTTTTTGTTTTGGTTCAAGTGACGTTGATCACGCTTTTTTGCAACGAGTAGGGAAAACGAGTTTGTTTCCTCTTGTTCTACGCGTATAGCATTTACATAACCAAAGTTAAATGCATAGAGTTGTCAGTACTGACATTTCCAGCCTTGTTTTTTTTAATAAACACTTTTTTTGGACAAATATATAAATTATAACATCAGTAAATAACTGTTGAAATACATTTTTTTTACATTTTCTCCAAAATTTAAAGGAGAAAGTATACGTCATTTACGCCTGTTAAATGTCATTTACACTTTAAATAAAAATTTAAATATTTGAACTCGGATTTTTGCATGCGATGTACTTACGTATATTGAATGTTACCAGAGTAAAAAACAAATTCAATATTTTGGTTGAATTTTAGCTATTTTAAAGTCCACCGTCCCCTTAATTTAGAGAACAATAAGTAGTCGGAAGGAGATAGATCAAGAAAATAAGATGAAAGATCAAGTACATATGATTGTCTTCTGGTCAAAAGGTCGTGGACAAGTACTCCTCGGTGATCGGCTGCATTGTCATACAGAAAGGACTGACTGCTTGCCTGATGAATTCGCGGCAGGATGTGAATTCAAAATTCTGCATTCTATTCTTTATCAGCGGCAGTATTCCCTTCAATAATTCTTTTACTCTCGCACAAACTCACAAGCATTGATTATACCTTTGAATCCTGACTTTCTTTTCTGCCTTTCCGTAAGCTTAGTAAATTTGCTTCAGAACTCTGACGTTTTATTTATAAAAATATAGTGATAACACGAAGTTTTATTCTCTTCGCAATCGATTTTAAAAAAATCCAAAATTTTACGCGAATAGTTTCAAAAATGTCTTTTGCATGAAAGCTTTTTGATCATTTGACAAGATATGAAGCGCAAACCGAGAAGAGATTTTCTTTACGTCCAAATCTGCTAAAAATTTCATAATTGCCACTTTGTAATAATCTAATAACCTGAAATAAATCTAACAGGTAAACAACGACCGTCTTTTATACATTCCTTTTACTGCTTTGGCAACGAGATGCTCGCGGGAAACGCAAGCTATTTTGAAATTCAATTGAATTTTGAAAGATAAAGGTTTTCCAGGTCTGTCTTTTTTTTACCATTTTGTTTACTATGCCTGAGATCTGCAAACTGCGTAACTAGTTATAAAAGAAATAAGCATGTATGCCTACACACTTGCCTCATTAAACATGCTATTTTAAATGCATTTTAAGCAAGATTAAAACTGAACTTAAGATTCGCTCTCTGTTATTGTAACAAATCCTTTTTACTGCTTACACGACATGTCGTCATCTCCTCAGCATAGGTAATGTAAGATTATGCAGCATTGTTAGATATCAGAATCCTTGCCATAGGATGATGCATGGATTTAAAATATCTACAGAAGTGTTACAAAGGAACGACCTGACAAATGTTTTCTAGAAAATCTAATATTTCAGCAGTGCCATAGAGAGGAAGGGGAAGGCTAGTGCATACTACTTACTGCAGCTAGTTTTTTAGAGGTTTAGTTTCGCGCAATCTTATTTTCTAAAGTTAAAATCTCAAGAAGCTTTATATTATCTGTTTTTTTAAACGTAAATTTCATAAAGTAATTAATTAAAAAAATAAAAAGCCATTCTGAAACAATTAGCAATAAAAATAAATAAATAAAGCTAAAACAATTCACAAGTGAAAAGAAATGTAATTTCTGAAAAATATTTTGCATCATAAAATTGGTTTGATAGTGAAACATACTTAGTTATGGAGGTTTGGGTTGTAAATTTTTTATTTTTCCCCCTTCTAATAATTGTTAGAATAGTATTTTTTAAAACCTTTAAGCAAATAGACATTACTTTCTAACAAAGTATTCACTCATTAAGTTGACTTTCTTATGCCATATTCAAAGACCACACCACAGTCACTACCAAGGCCCAAAGATTCTCTTTATAGCACTGTAAATGAGTAAGGAATTTTGTGGCAGATAATTTGCTTACGCCTCCCTTTTCCAAAATATCTCATATTATATTCGTTTTTAAGTACGGGCTTCTCGGTTATCATTTTAGCAGAAAGAATTGAACGGATTACGTTACTTTAGGTGGTAGCCAACCAAGATCTGTGACAAGAGCAGTTGTCGTGGTTGTGCATTCCCTTTTCATCCGAATGACAGAAAGCATGAAAGGATGTGTCATCCAAACATTGCCAAGCCAAAACACCCACTGAGCATCGTTGAGCCACCATGACTTTGTACAGTTTCAACCTGGCACACTGGATCCAGCTCTTCATGGAACTGATGCCATATTCTTAGCCTACCATCAGTGTGATGCCATCAGAATCAAGACTCATCACTCCACGCTTCTTGCGTGTAGTCATTGACTCATGTTATAAGACAATAAGTGCTATGGTGGGCTCTCCTGAGTGAAACTAGTCATACATAGTTCGTCTAGTGACTATCCGAGCGGACCTCTCATTCATTTGGATGCTCATTTGTACTAACGTTTGGTGTCTCTGGTTATATACTATATGGATGAGTCTTCCAAGATCATGATCATTCCATGCTATTCGTTTTCCTACCCCTTGTGTGGTTTTCCCCATGTGTAACCTGTATACATCCACTTTTCCAGAAAGTTCTCTACGGAGGCATCCCTTCCCTTAGGCAGATAGCCCTCGAGGCTTTGCAGTAATTAAATTAACCAATCTTATCCCTTGCAGTTTCTCTGATTACTCTTTGTTTTCACGCATTAAATGTATCCTGTCTTGACATGCGGAGCGAGAAAACTTCAATTTTTGATTTATTTCTCAAATCGAATCACCCGTGATCCGAGCACCTATTATTTATCCTCGATTGAAGGTCACTAAATCTAGAGTTTTACTCATTATGTTACGTTTAATAACTGCTTAGAGAAGACTACAGTTACATATATATAAATCCTAAGGCAGCATAGTCACATGCTTAGAGAATGAGGCAATAAAGGCAAGAAATTTTTATAACGCTATCTATCCCTAATTCAGTAGTACTTCAGCATTTAATCAACGGAATTGTTTACATTCGACATCGTGCTGCGTACAGTTGTCGGAAATATGTACGTCTTGAAGTATGGAGGTCGATAGTATAGTATTATAAGGTATTTTTCCCGCCTTCTTCGCATGCCTTCGTGGTGTAATGGTTACCACGCTCGACGCGTAACAGAGAGGTCCGTGGTTCGATTCCCGGCGAAGGCGTTGCTCATTTTTCATCTCTACTAAAGTACATAATGTCTCTACAGTATCAACAGCAGAAACAGCCGAAGTATGTAGGTCGGTAACATACTATACACAGCTAAATAGTCAAGTATTCGCTGTCTTCAAAGAAAGAAGAAGCCGTTGAGGAGAATATTCGGAAGAAGCTCTAGTGTGATTTTTCGCCGTTTCGTATTTACGTTACACGTAAGAAAAGCATAAATGAGCACAGCTCACCCAAAGCAGTGCGCTTAAGAGATCGATGAGACTGCTGCCAATAATAAGCTGACATATCATTATCCCTTTTAAAAAATCATCGAAATTAGATTAAATCAAATAGAAAAAATTTAAATTCTTCGAGTGTTTTCCTATATTAAATAGCTATTAGCTTAAAAAATCATATTTCTATACCTGCAATTTCTCTCGAAACAAAAATACTCAGTAAAAGTAAGGAAATTAAAATTTTGTCTTCATTTAGAAATAATGACGACAATATTTGAAAATTTGTTGAGAGAAAGCAAAATATTAATTCATAATTTAATTAAATTAGAGTTCGCTGATTTGTTTAAAGTGAAATATAAATTGTTATAAAAGGTCTTTATTCGATATTGTATGAAAATCTCATGAGCAAATGGATAGATATATAGAGATTTAGAAATAAATATAGAAAACATCATCAGTCTGGCACAAAATCTTAAACATATATCGATTTTTGATTACTATCACTTGATTAATCAATGAACTCCTTAAATTTTTGCAGAGATGCTTAGATTGTTTTGCAGCTAGGCATTGTAAAAATCATTGCATTGTTTATCATGCATTGTTCCCGCTAATCGAATCAACCACGAACCTTTCAGTCTTCTAACTGGACATACTAACGAAGAAGATTATGCACGGGAAAAATACCAAAGTTCCTTACAATTTCATATATTACACTGAATAATTAGATCATGCTGCAAATAAGCATTCATCTTAGCAAACATTACAAAGAACTACTTAAATTAACATTATGGGTGGTGAGAGGAGCTTGCTTTCGTCACACGCCCCTTGAGGCATTCCGATACGAAATATAAATTTCTTCTGACAATACCCATCCTTCACTATGTTTTAATTCAGAATTTACATATACTTAGTTTTGAAATCGTTCTTAAGATGACATATTTTCATGCATCAGTTTTGAGTTACTGGTTGGATGAATAAATCACATAAATATGCATAAAATTCATGTCATGTTATGCACACGTAACAAAATGCTTGACCTAGGCTTTCAGAAACCTACATGAAAGTACAGGGAGCTAATGAAAAGATCATATCATTCGTAAAGGAGTTAATGAAAACCATTCCAAAAGATTTAAAAGTTAAAGAAAAAAAACTAAAAAAATTCAAATGCGTTATAGAGTCATTAGGTTATTGAAGCAGGAGCCATGAAAAATGAGCAATGCCCTCGCCACTTGAACCACGGACCTCTCGAATACGCGCCGAGTGTGCTGACCACTGCGAAAGAAGGCATGCGAAGAAGACTTTAGAAATATCTTACATACTCCCCCTTTTAAAGGGCTATTGGAGATTAGGGGATCCAATCGCCAAATCCTGGTGGTGGAGAATCATCATCCACCATCTTTTTTAGTTCGGGCGCCACTACAGAGGCATTAGGTTATTTCGAAGCAAGAGTCATGAAAAATGAGCATTGGCCTCGCCAGGATTCGAACCACGCACCTCTCGAATACGCGCCGAGCGTGCTGACCATTACACCACGAAGGCATGCGAAGAAGACGGAAGAAATATCTTACAGCATAAATAAGCAGCGTATGTTTTGTTTTCAGTTTTATCAAAATTGTTTCGTAAAGTGGCTTTAGCTTGGTGATACTGGTGTTCATCATGAGTTCGTCATTGGGAGTTTGCTCAACAAACTGCATGGTGGGTTAGCACAATAGCTTCTGGTTTCGGAAAGCAATTCTGTCAAACTTCTGCAGCGTGTTCACTGATTGATGGAAGATAACGTTTAATAGTTTAAGCATATCACGAATGCGTTCTATAGAAATTATAGCCGATGAACATGGTGAGCAGTTTGTCCGAGCAATATAGAGGTAAGTATTCACCAGACGTGCTCATGATGAACATCAGTATTGGCCCTTGAGTACAAATTAGTCTTACAATGTGTTTTGGGATTTAATCTGGATACTACTCTTTTCGCACTTTCACATTTTTATTCGAGATGACTCTGCCGGGTTGGTCGGTCATATTTCCAGTTTCAAAAAGCGGTTTTATGTCCTTAAAACATTCTTATGGTTTCGTCTATCTTCTTGTAAAATTTAATGAAATAATAGAACTTTCTGGTGCAATCTAACAATGGCAGTGTATTCTTAGTTTAGAGATCAAACTTCGCTGTAAACGAAATAATCCTGTGTGCTTACACGTTTATCATTGTACGGCTAAGTTTTGCTATTAACCAGTTAATGCCAGGACGAGAAGCTTATGATTGAAATTTAAATGAAATATGCATTTTTACGTGAAGTTGTAATTTTCTATCAATATAGATATTAGGATTTAGCTTCTCTAAATTTCATTCCCTGAAACATAATTGGTTAAATTTTACTGGAGCATATAGTGTTTAATACATCAAAGGGGGTCAAAATGTTTTTTGATGCTTATGCATAAATATATGAGATGGATGTTTTTATTCTTCCTTTTCTTTTGCCTAACAGATGTGCGGCCGATCCACTGGTGCGTTAGCATATCGGTTGAAAAGTCTTGCAGTTGTTCACTGTTTATAACACAATTCTCGTTATAATCTCGTTTATGTGGCAAGTTTCGTTTCTTGATCTTTTCATTCAGTCGTCTATTCAATCTGACAAATTATAAAATGTTAAACATACAGAGTTTTGATTAAGTTGTAGAGACATTACGTATTTTTTTAAAGTATGAGAGATGAAAAAATTAGCAAAGCCTTCAGCGGGACGCGAACCACGGACCTCTCGAATACGCGCCGAGCGTGCTGACCACTACACCATGAAGGCCTGCCAAGAAGGAGGGAGAAATACCTTAAAAAGTAATGCTAAGCATGTGTCTGTATATTTAAAGCTCGGCTGCCCTAGTCTGTATAATAAATACCCGAAACTATCTCCTCTGATTACCCAAATTCTAAATACCCTATAATTACTGCATACATTTTCTTTCAGAATTGTTAATTAAATTTTTAAACAATTTATTTTCTTAAGATTGTTTCTAACAGTTACACTAATACTATGCCAGCTAAACAGTGGTTAAACCTGGCATAAGACTTTAATGCAAATTTTAGTCAGAAGATAGTTTGCCATTCAAATTTAATGGCAAAAAAAGCCTTGAATTCAATTCCAAATCTAGTTTTAATTCACAATTTTTAAAGATATTTAAGAGTTTTGCAGTAAAAGAAGTAAATTTAACAACGAGTCATCATTTGGTAATGCAGAAATTACTGAGAACATTTTCTTTTGAAAGTGACTTACTTCCTAATTTACTTCATATCTGCAACGAATGTGTCAGTTGAAACGGAAATGAAGGACGACAGAAAGACGAAAAACGAAAAGAATGGCATTCTCCTTCAAACTCTACTCCTCATTTTTAGGATTTGACTATTTTTTCAAGTGGGAAGAGCATGTGTATTTCTTAAAAAATATTTCATGATATATTGTAAAATAGAATAATTTATATTTTATTAATTTTTTTTTATATATAACTAATTCCTTATACCTTACTTCGCCCTGAGTTCAAATACTGGCGAACGGGCCGCATGAGAGTTTCCGTGGTGTTTTTCCCATGTGCAATGCGAATACGAGCCAAGTTTTTCTTTAAAAAGTGTTCGACAAAGGCATCCGTCCCTTAGGCAGATAACTGTAGGAAATTTTACTGTACTATAAATAATATTAATCCGCACTCTTGTCTTACTTCAAGATTGCCAGAATTGATATTATAAAAATATCTAGTAATACAAAGTTTAATTTTGAAAAGATTTTTAAATTTAAAGCCTTTTGAATGGTTTTTGAAATATTTTGAATGCGAAATTGAAACTTATATTTTTTTATAAATTTGGTATACGTTAATTGCTATAGATTTAAAATAATCTGTGAGATTTTGACAAATATTGGAAACACCACAATCTACAGTTTCCGTTTTTCGTGAAGAAACAATAAATATCAATTAATAAATAGAAAATCATGTTAATATTTTTAACTAACCATAACATAGGTATAATTCGCAATATTTAATATACAGGATCTTATGGAATTTATTCTGCTTTATACTTAACATGTAGTTTAGGAATGGTTTACGAATTGAAGTGCTTCCCAATTGCGGTTTCTCAGATACATCTTATTTAGAAAAGGAATATACCTCGAAATCAAAAAGGGCATTTGAAGATGGCGCTGTAGAATAGAATAGAAGAAAACGCAAACTAATCTTTATCACTAAAACTGAATTAAAAGGCTTTTTCAAACGATTTATGGACAGGAAATGAATCGCTAGAAAAGATCTGATTGTATGCTGAAATGGACACTTAAACTTGCTCATACTTTATATCTGCCTGTTTTAAATGACTTCTTTACACCTTAGTTAAATTATTAGTGCCAGCAAATCTTGCAAAATAAGTATATTTTTTATGGAGGCTTAAAACATTCAAGCTTAAAATCGCGGCTTTAAATAGAAACGAATTATAGGACTGATTTCTTTTCAGCAAAGAAATTTCTTTTCTACCCCAAATTTTTAGCATTAAGTTCGCTGAGGAATCATTGTAAAAGGTAGTTTTGATAGGAATACTTTTAGAGACATTAGAATTATTTCGAAGCAGGAGAGATGAAAGAGGAGCAATGCCCTCGCCGGGACTCGAACTACAGACCTCTCGAATACGCGCCGAGCGCGCTGACCACTACTACATGAAGGCATGCCAAGAATGCGGGAGAAATACCTTATATACTTCGCCTTTTTAAGGGCGACTGGACATTAGGGGACCCAATCACGTCCAATTCTGGTGTTGGAGAATCATCATCCACCACCTTTTTTAGTTCGGGCGCGCTAGTGTACAGACATTAGGTTATTTCGAAGCAGAGCACGGTTATAAATTATAAACAACTGACGCAATACAGCTAATGCAAGACAGTGATACGCTTAAAAATCTGAAAACTTCGTCTATTATACATGCAGCTGCCAAATACGATGATAAATTGTCCCAACAAATAATGATCCTTTATTCTTTCTCATTCTATCGATGGATAAAGTAAAATCTTGTTGTGTTTGATGGGTGAATAGAATTCGGTCCACATAACTGAAAATATTTTAAAAAGTCAACCTTTATTTACTTGTTAAGTAAGTCTATGCATGTTATCAGATTCACAACTCTTTTATTTTATTATGCCAATGACATCTGGGCACCAGCATGATTGGGTTACATAAGTGCCTTTTTTTTCTATTTGTTTTGATATGTATACTCTGAATTGCCATTAAATTGCAATTAATATCGAACTATGTTTATTTTATGCGTAAAACGGAATTTGTTCAATTAACGCCGTACGTGAAATATACGGAAAATGTTTAAATATGAATTGCCTATCTGAAAAAGTAACTATTCTTGCACATAGAACTTAAATGTATTAAATAGCATCATCATTTAGGTTTTATTTTGCTGAATTATTTAATTTTTTGTGAAAAATTCGGCAGCATTTTATCATGGTATCATAACTGGCCGAGCTACTGCATTTTTCTTAGTCTGGAATGGCTCTGGTTAACAGTATTTGAAAGCTGATACAATTTTCCCTATAAGTTTGCATCATATAACAGATATTCAAGTACATAAACTGAGCTTAGTGAACGGGGAAATGCTTCGCAAATACTTACAAATATGCACCACCATAAGCTATCAAAGAAGCTGTTAGCACGTATTTAATGGAGCTACACGGACTTTTTTCCCAAATACACCAGGACTTGGAAGACCTAAATTTAACTGTAGGTAATCCTACTTTATATTTGTTCTATATAGGTGGTAACAACTATTTTACTGCTTAGAGATGGCAGTCGTCATTCTTTCCTTCATCACAGCGCAATATTATTTTTTAGCTTTTAAATTTGTGATCAGAATACCTATAAGAAATTTTTAACAACATTTTTCGGTGTTTATTGTGAAACATATTTACCTCGAATGGCTGTCTGAAGTTATCTCTAAATCAACAAGTGAAAAATTCTTTTTCTTAACTATTGGAATTCCTTCTTTCTGAACTCCTATATGTTAGTATTCAAGGTTTCTGATGCATCGAACTGTACTTCATCAAAAGCCTTTTAATAAAAAACTCGAAGCGTGTGAAGGCTCAGGATAAGTTTTTGCTCTAACCAGCACACACATATTTCATTGTCTTTTTGTGTGTATGTGTGTTTTGCTTCTGTGTATAATGTTTCCGCATCTCATGCCTCAAAGAACAACACAAAGAATGAGATATTTTGTTAAAAACAAGAAGGTATTCACCGCTTTCGACTTTATTCATTCGCACAAAAAGGATAATCTTGCTGGCAACAAATAATGCTGACGCTGTTTGATTTCCTATTTGTGAAATCAGATTTGCTGAATTTAAACTAGATTATCTTTCTTACCTTTTACATTTTGTTAAGCAGAAGTAAAAATAATAAAAAGCGAATTATTAGGAGTAATACTATGTTTCGAAAAAGTTTTTTAATGATCCTCCATATGCTGATACGTATGTGAAAGCTTTCAGCTTGCAGATTCGGCGGATCATAAAGCTCAGCGTATTTTGATAGGCTGGATTAAAATCTTCCAAAAGTCGCTTCGGCTTGCGTGCTGTGAGTTGAGTCCAACTGATTTAAATAAAGCATCCAAAGATGCTGAGACCTATCCTTCTTATTTAAGAAGGAGAGATGAAAGCGAGGTAGCGAAGGGGGAAAGCTTGGACATTCCCTTTCCAAGAAATCCCTTTCATGCCTCCCGCGTGGAGATTCCTTTGCCATCTCCAGGGCAAGGAGCAAGGATATGGACGAAAGAAACCGGTAAAAGATGCTTCAGAAGAGAGCAAGAAAGAACGAAAAGCAAAAAAGAAGAAAAACACATCACACAGAAAGAGAAGAGCAAAGAGATTTCATCCATACCTATCGATCGGATTGCTTCTCCCCTCTGGGACCCCTCTCCGGGGGGTCAAAAAGAGCTTAAAAGGGTAAACAGCTGACAGGTATCGGAAGCAAAGTCTGCATTACAGTCATATAAAACTATTCTCATATTAATAAAGAAAAGCGTCGCCGCAAAATTTCAAAGAACATCCATCTTCTAAAAGGTTTCTATTCCCTGATCAAGGGCAACTCCCGCCCTGCCTGCGGGCATGCAGAATCGGGACTTCCATGTGCCGACTTTTAAGAGATTGCAAAAATGAGAAGAGGCTTCTGTCTGAAGGATTTATTTATTGCTTCTGGCTTGATATACGCACTTAATATCGCCCGAGATTGACACGCTGGGAGCATCACACGCCTACTACCCCCTCATGTCGAAGAGTCACATTTTTTTCATTTTTTTCTTAATATCGTTCCGGAGCTATTTTTAAAGAATGTTTTCCGCTTCGCTTGATACTTTCTTGTCTCTTTCGAAAGATTGGATTCCTTCCTCTCTCTCCCCTTTCACATAATAATTGTCCGCGAAAATATTTAATGCTACGGAAGAAGTGTTGTTGCTGACACAGTCGCGGATTCACTTACTTAAGAAGTATTCGCTTGGAGAGAATACTTCGATTGCTTTTTTTTTCTCTTTAAAAAGGAGGGGGGATCTCGACATTTTTGGTCGTTGTCAGGAACAGCGTTTGTTATACCTGAGGTTACTCGACTGTTAAAAAAGTGGTATTTTTTCATTAACGTTTGAATAGGTTTACTTCACTTTGATCGCTCAGGTATGCTGAGGGCCTCCTAGAATGCTCTTCAAAGTGTGAGTTTTTGTTGTCATTTTTAGTTGAATTAATTATTAAATTCTGGTCTTTGCACTTTGAAATGCTTTTCAAAAGGATATATTTCTGTTTTTTTTAAATATTTTCAATGATTCTTGCAAGTAGTTTTAAAGATATTTGTAGAAAAGCACTACGTAGCACGTACCAAAGCGTACTGTTAAATAACCATCAAAATGTTTATTTCCGCCTGACTGAGCTACTGTTCATTCAGTAAATTTATATAAGATAATATATATTGTAAGGCTTTATTTAATTCTTGGAGGGGATACAACCGTATTTACACCGAAATTAGTGAGTGAAACAATGATGAAATGAATCTAAGTGCGTCTCTTGGGGAAAATAGGAATGAAAGGTGAGAAAGTAAAGATGATATATAATTTTGAAAGCACCGAAAAGAAATGGATTGACTTTATTAACATTAACTAAATGGGATAATTTTTTTGTAAATTGAAAAACTTCGAGGAAATCAATTTCACCAACTGAAGAAGCGTTATGGATAATTTTTGCAGAGCTCAAGACAAACTCATAATTAAATGATCAGCCGTGACTAGCTATCGTAGATTTGCTTGTTTCTCTTTTTTGAACAAAGGATTCTCATTTCTTGATGCAAAATTTTAAAGCTTTTTTAATTTGGCTGATGTACATCAAACCACACTCTCAAAATAGGGTATAAATTCTCGAAGGATTATAATCAAAGACGGATTCAATGAATGAAATTTATATCAAAGATCTTTATTTAATGCTTCTTTTAACATTTTTAGTTAATGATGTTATTTCCAACCCAGTTATTCCAAATGCTTTTAAACTCTAATAGCTTTAGCTTTTTACTTCGCTATTATTTTCCTCGATATACGGCATTTTCTCTTTGCTTCGACCATTGATTTTTGTATAAATATGGTGGTTACTCCGCTCAATTTTGCATAATATGTACAACTTCTGAAGAAGAGGGATCTAAGCCTGACAGTCCTCGAAGTCGTTAGAATTTTATTCAGAATCAAAGGTCATATGAAGCTTCTTTCTTGCCTAATTTTTAATTTCACATTTATGTGTTCCACCTCCAATTAAAAAGGTACTATGTTTTTAATGGGCTTGCTTGTGCAAAAATGTTATCGATAAACTTTAATTGCGATTTTACAACTGCTCATGCACTACTATCAAATTAAGGTTAAAGTTATTTTAATTTGATATTTCTAAGTAGTAACTCTCTAAAAGATAACTTCAAGCTGATTGAATAAATTAATGATAGACGTAAGAAGTAGAAATAGCTAGAATTTACAATGTATACTCGCTTTAATGAAACTTCCCACAAGGAGAAATTTTTAAATATGATCTAATAATTAAACAAAAAATCAGAATTTGAAAAATAAATTTAAGTAGTAATCAAATTGTACATTAAAATTTGATATAAATGGGCCGGGCTAGAATGCTTCAGAAAAGTAAACGCTCTGTTTTCAGCTTCTGCAGATAATCTCAGCTTTCACGAGAAAGTCCCATAAACTTTAAAATAAAGATACTAAAATATCTTCACATCACTTTTGCTCGTTAACCAGAAAACAGTTCAAATGCAGATGGACAGATAATTCTATCTGCAAAATTAAATTTGCTAATCAGTTGGTAAGCTCAGAAGAATGGCTGCAATGTTCACTAATGCTCGTAAACAGCGCATTTCTTTGCATGACTAACTATGTCTTAAAAATAAAGTATATGTTAAATTATTTAAGAAATAATGTTCATAAAGGGGAAATTAATACGTGCTCTGACTCAGATAGATCAGTGATAAACAAGTCTGTTCAGCATAAGGAAGACACTTTGATGAAGAACAATAGAGTATTTCCTCGCGTATTTTCTCCTTCTTTTAACTAATTTTATAGCCCGGAAATCGAAAATTGGAAACTACGCTAATAACGAAATTTCCGAAAGACGTGGTTACAGTAAGAACATAACAAATGAAAAGTAGTCATGGATAAATTACAAGTAACTATCCTAATATTATTTCTTTGAAAGAAACTTAATCCCAATAAGAATGCATTGTAATATTAAAATTAGAATCTCTAATACGATACCTTCATTTCTATTTTCTTTTAACTTGAATACTGCCTGTTCATATTGCTGTCTTTGCTACTCCTTAGGCCTCAAATCATCTATAAATAATTCGAGAAGGTGAATGTGAAGCTGACTCAGAAAATCGTAGACCAAACGTTAGTTCGTGTTTGCTTGACTGTGACTGGTCGGGTTTTGTATAAGGATGGCATAAATTTCAACAGTTAAAGGTTCGACGTGACCTTCGCAGGTAGTTTACTACGATTTGTCTTTGTTATAATGACAAAAAAAACGCTAACTGGATTTTGAAATTTATGGAGCTTGTTCTCTGAACGCATTGTAGAAGGAAAAAAACTACATGACTATTTTTTAAATTTTCAGAACCGAGCATCAGCTAGAGAGAAAATACGGCATACATGTGTTTTGAAGAATATTTCTTAGTTTACAAAATAAAAACTGTTAGTCAGAAAATTAACTAAAGGAACTACATTCAATTCGAAATTCAATTTTAATGTCTTATAGAATCTGATAAAGATCTCTTGATAACGAAGATCACCTACATCTTGTTTGGGAAAGGATCATTCAGAATGGCTAAATTACGTAAGTTAAAGGTCATGAAATACTATCCCAGATTATCATAGACCTATGTCCATATTTCACATTTGGTATCAAGCCGTTAAGTTGTGCTGCTATTTGGTGTCTCCATGTATAAATCTTTTTATGATGGGTAAAGAGTAACTGGCGTTTAGTCAGATCAAATTTCCATAGCATTAGGCATAGCAGCTCCAATTTTGAGACTCACTGCCAGACCCGCACAGCTTTTTCACCATTTCGCCTCACTGTCGAGCATTTTTACCTGAAGCAAAAACGTAAATGCGCGTCCTTGTGCAGAATGAAAGGTGTCCAGCCACTTTATTAAATTAAAATATTCGAAATCTACTTGGACACTATTTCATATTTTATTAAACAGAATGACATGCTCGAATGCTTTTTATCAACCTAATGAAGATCTAATACAATTTTTTATTGTTTTTAATTTTCTGAAGCTTCTTTCGCCACTAGCAACAGCAACTGGCAACGTTAAAAGTATATTTAACACTGCTTCCAATTTCAGACACGATTGAATTAAACTATATTTGTGAATTCTTCTTAAAGGATAGATACTTTAGTATATGGAAATACTTATGTGTATGCTTGTAGATACTTTAGTATATGGAATTATTGAATATAATGTGTTTTTAAAAACTAGATATTTTTTAGACTGAATTTCTGCACCATTTATGTCATTCGAATATTTAGAATCTATGCTATACGCTGCGGCTTTTAAATTACCTAAAGTCAATGACACTGATTTTTCATCAGTAGGAAATCGAACACTGGAAAATACAGCGCTTAGTTTTTCGTAGCTCCATTAAGAATCTAAGAGTCCTTTAAATTCGACTATGAAAAAATCGTTTTATAAAAAATTAATTTTTTATCCATTGACATCTACTAATATGATTTATTAAACATTCTTTTTCGTTCTGTTCAGATTCTGCTGAGATATTTATTTGTAAAACTGAATATTTACATTTCTCAAAATTATTTTTAGAAATGATTTAAACAAATTTTAAAGAAAGATATAATCTCTGTATTAAGATTATGCAATTATAGCGTCATATATAATTATAGCTTTTGATGCAAGGTTTCACTTATTTTTTTCTATTAATTTTCGCGCAAATAATATGCATAAAGTTTTAAAATTTATTTGCTTGAAAATACTATTGTTTTTTCTCCAGTACAATGATTTATCATTTAGTATCGTATCTTTTAATAACTGATGTTGCTCGTTTATTTGTGTGATCTGATTCTTTAACAGCGTTTGCTTTTGATGTCCATGGCGTATACGTTAGACCTATGAATATTGATTTAAAACGTACCTAAGTTCATCAATCAGTTCATAAGACACAAAAAATAGTAAATCCTCTATGTAGCTTAAAAATATTAATATGCTTGAATTTGCAGAAGCAACATTTTTATATACTAAATTTAAACTATAAGTCGAACAAGGAATATATTTAGCTTGATCACTTCTTTGTCGAATAATGGCTTGAGCAGTTTTGTACATTCCTGCCATATTGGCCCTATCTATCTAATATATCCTTGACCTCAAACTTGGATATCAAGATCAAACTTATAAACAATCTTGTTTGCTAAACGATTATCAGTTTTCTCATTTATTTGTACGAAATCGCTAAAACTTCTATCATTTCTATGAGTTCGTTTCAAGTGCCCATACTTAACAATTGACGCAATTGTTCATGGTGCGAAACGTGACGTACCATCAAAAACGAAAGAAAAATATTTCGTTTCTCCACAAAAAAACTCCATAAAAAGACTCCATAAAACTCCATAGTATTCTCCATAAAAAAACTTCATATTGAATGCTCAAATACTGAGACAAAGGCAAATAAGATTTACATTGATTGAAATTTAAAAAATTAGAAATGATTAAAGGATGGTTCAAAATGTTGGTTTCCCTGAAACATCTTGGTACTTATTTGTAGGAACTATTTTCTTTTCTTCGAACAACTCCCGGTATTCTGCAGATAAAACTGGATGCATGGTGTAAAGTGCATCTGAGTGAACAACAAGTTACTCGTTGCCATCAAAAATGGATATGAAGTCTGAAGTTTAGTCTGCCATAACGCTAAACATGTGATAGTACTTTTCGGGATTAAAAGTGTCTTTCGTATTGAAATACACAATCATGTGGTATAAATTTAATGTAAAACAATATTGTCTGTGTTACAAGTGGTACAATGATGTACAACATTTTAGGAAAGAAAGACAAAATAATCAGTGGGATGCATCACAGTGATAGACCAGCCGTTTAAGAAAAGTTTCTTTAACTATAGCAAGGCTGAAGAAATTATCTTGGAAGATAGGCAACAAAAGATGTGAAACATATCCTTACATTTGGGTCTTTAGTTTGCAAACGTTTCATACGGGAAAACATTTGTTTATAGGAAATTGACTGCGTCTCAAAATATGTTTTAGCGAGATAAACAAATGCAACAGTTTCTTGATTTCTCAGAGATGAATATAGAGACTGTTCATTGGTACTCGTTCGACTTTTTATATACACTGCTCGACATTGAAAATGCAACACCAAGAAGGAGTGGTCAGAAATTTATGCAAATTTTAAACTAGACGCACGTCACTGAGTTATGCGAACGATGTGAAATGCGCAGCTATCTGACGTACGTAAAGTAAGATATAAGGGAAGGAACGTGCGGAATGGGCAATATTCGTGTCGTTATTTCTGCCAGACGAATTATCGAAGAAAGCTGGTTTTTGTCCCGGAGGATACGTGTAATAGAAGAGAATGTCAGGCCGCCGTCAACGAAGGCACTTCCAGCAGACAGACGATTTTACGAGGGGTATGGTGATCGGACTGAGAAGGGTGGGTTGGTCGTTACGTCAAATCGCTGATACCCACATGGATGCGAGCACGATGCATCAGCTATGGCGAACATGGTTGGAATAAGGGAATGTGGGAAGAAGGAGGAGTGCAAGTGCAGCCAGAGTGACGTCAGCACGCATGGATCGACGCATCCGCCGACCAGCTGTGGCGGTCCCGCAAGTCACTTGTACCGCGATTTTGCAGCATGTGCAAGATACCCTGGATATTCCCGTGTCGACGAGAACCATTTCCCGTCGATTTGTTGAACGAGGCCTGCACTCACGGCGTCCGTTAAGAAGACTGCAATTGACCCCACAGCATAGACGCCATCGTTTAGAATGTTGCCGGACTGGAGTGATGTGGATGACAGAATGGCGAAATGCTGTGTTCTCAGATGAGTCACGCTTCCGTTTATCCAGTGACAGTCGCCGCATACGTGTGTGGCGTCGACGTGGAGACAGATCGATCTAATCCGGCAGTAACTGTGGAACGCCCCACCGCGCAACAACGTGGCATAATGTTTTGGGGAGCTATTGCCTACGATTCCATGTCACCTCTAGTTCGTATTCAGGGCACTATGACGGCCCAATGATACTTAGATAATGTACTGCGGCCGGTGGCAATCCCCTACCTTCAGGGGCTGCCTAATGCAATTTTTCAGAAGGATAACGCCCGACCATACAGTGCTCGCATCTGCCAACATGCTCTGCAAGGTATACATATGCTTCCCTGGCCACCGTACTCTCCTGACTTGTCACCAATCGAACATGTGTGGGATGTGATTAGACGCCGTTTGCAGACTCTGCCCCTGCCTCGTTCAGAAGACGAACTGTGGCAAATGGTTGAAAAGGAATAGAGAGCCATCCCTCAGGACACCATCCGCACTCTTATTGACTCTATGCCTAGACGTGTTTCTTCGTGCATCGCTGTCCGCGGTGATCCTACATCTTACTGAGCCCACGCCGTTCTCTCTCTGTATTCTGACTATCATTTTGAAATAAAGATCACTTATTGCTGCTTGCTGCCTCAGTCCTTTTTTCCAAATTTCATCGCTTTCTGACCACTTCTTCTTTGTGTTGCATTTTCAGTGTCGAGCAGTGTATTTTCAAGATCTGTGGTGTGTTTCTTCAAAGTTTTCCCTCTTTAGGTTATCCCAGAATAATGCGAATAAAGTATACAATGCAAATCAATAAGTCTAACATTAGCTTTCAATTATTCCCTTATTATCGAAGTTTCAAATTTCTCTTGCAGTGAACATCTATGTTATAAAAGAAAAAAAAAAAGAATCCTAGATTATATTCACGATGCTTGGCATAGCTGTTCTGCAACAGTTCAATTGGACCTATGTATTTTCTGCGTATTGACATTTAATATTAATAATAATATAAATACCACATAATAAGTTTTTCGTCACGGAACTTGGGGAATTAAGCGAAATGATTACTGTAGGATGACTCTACTAATAGCAGAAACTTAGATGATTTCTTGACTGAGACTTCAAGAGTTTAAAAGAGTATCCTTAAAATGTAAAATAGACTAATGCAAATGAAGTTTTTGAGAAGTTTCGAGAAATGCCTATGGAAAGCTGCAGGCTGAGGAAACACATTTCTTATTTTGGTCACCTAAATATTGCTACGTATGGTGGCTGTAAACTATTTGCACAGTATTTGTTAAGAAAAGTTTTTGTTTAGGTGCACAACAGCTAAAAATTTAAGTTAATGATTATAACTCCCAGTCATGGATGCGAAGTTCAACTTCATATGAACATTGAGCATCCATAAAGTAAAAAAGACCTAATAATTTTCCTTTTTTATTCTTTTTTGGTGCTTCCTTTGTGTATATTCTATAAATATTGCATTTCTAATGGTGCATGAAAATTTTTGAAATCGTATCATTAGATACGCTATTTAAAATTCTTGCTATTTTGAAATTCAAGATCAAGCGTCGCTAATGTATTAGGTAAGTGAGAAAGCTGTACCCATTTTTGGAGAAGCAGATTAGGAGTGTATTTGACGGGTACATAATGCTTTGATGACTAGAATTTTCTGCCAAAGAAACCTGTAGGCAAACAGCACATACATGTAAAGCGTTTGTAAGAATAAATCAACCGTAAAAAGGATTTCAGACAGTTTTAAATGCTAAATGATATGCATATGAGACATTATTTGTTTTACTATTTTGATAGAGTGTGTGCTGCAGCTTTAATGCTGAAAAATTCACCAAGTAACACAGGCATGCTGCAGCTGATAGCATATGTCGTCGCTGGTTTTGGAAATTCAGGGATGAAGACAGAAGTCGCAAGGTTCATCTATATTTCGAATATCGTTATTGGTTTCTGAGAAGATTTTGGATAAAACCATATTGAATGCCTCATATCCAGCTGTTGAAGACTTAGAGGAAACGCTATCCATACACAAAACAATAGTTGAAAGAGGAATGCACGCACTTGAGTTCATCGCAAAGCTAGATTAGTGAATTCTAGATTGAGTTTACCATGAAAATGGATATTTTGTAGTAATGCGAAACGTCGCAGGACTGTGTATAGCGTAACTCAAGCTGCTGGATCCACCTCGAAAGAAGGCTTTCATCCTGAATAGTTTTTTTTGTTAAGATGTAAGGAATGTTGTTTAAGTTTTAAACTAACCAGTTTTGTTCAATTACTTAGCTTTTATATCTTCCCTCATTTCCATTTCCTGCCAGAATTATATTTCAGTTTCGAGTGTTATTCAAAGTAGGGTAGAACGATACTATTCAAGCTGGTGTCTGAGTTACCGTTTGGCCATGTTGTTTTTCTGATTTCAGCTTGCTATTTTAGGGCCGTGCATATTAATTGCCGTTTTGTGCCCTCCGGTGTTAGAGCTAAGAGCCGACCCGCGTTAATTATATCTGTGCAGCTTCAGCTGATTATTTAACTTACTTTTAATTTTGTATTTCTGTTTTAGTTGTAGCCAAAACTGTTGGCTAAGTTTGTAAGCACCAGGAGTGCCGTCTGTAAATTCTTTCTTGAATGGAAAAAAAGGATCTTTTAACCTTTCCTGCGCCTTGTCATTGACAGAGATTGAACTCAGCGAATAGTCTCTTTCCAATTCAAGTAAAATCTAGCCACCAAATTAAAGGTGATTTAGCTAGAATCTTGCAAAGTCTTTGGAAGGAAATGTAATTAATAATTCACTGGAAATACCTCCGACGTAACTAAAGCATTAATAGTGATATGTGCTGTCAACAGTTCGACATACTGAGGGAAAAAACTAACACGTAAGGGGCTAGGACTTGTTAGTCCCAAAGGAGTTAACTTTCAACATGGTGAGGCCAGACTTCTTGCCGCTTTAATCAGGCGAAAGAAACTACTGGACTTTGGTTGAGAAGTTTTACATCACCCAGCATATTCCTTGGATCTTGTTCTTTCTGACTATCGTCATTGACGATCGTTACAGAATTCCTCGGCATTTAACACCTCTGATGATGTGCAAGACATGAAAACAGCAGTAAAAGATTTTTAACTCTAAGCAAAGGACTTTTATCAATCTGCTGTAAGGTAGACAGCAAGAGGTCATACTAAATGAAGATAATTAAGCGAATACATAGACACTCTGCTCTTTTTTTTTTAATTTACTGCTCTTTTCAATTTCAAAAAACAAATAGAACTTTTGCACACATCTAATATAATTGGCCACATGTATTAAAGCTACATGCTGGTTAATGGTTTAGGGCGTGATTATCAGAGTGCTAAACCGAAAAAATACTGTTACATTGATAAAGTTGCAAAGAAACAAGAAATATTTTTCATGCAAAAGGAAAACGTTCCTATCGTTTTATGTGACGGACCTCCACTATCAGCCGAGGTCTTGTACTCCACAAACTTTTAATTCTGATGCCATGAACCAAGCTATAGAAGCAAATCCAACAACAGCTGTAAAGATCGTTAATTATGAATAAAAGAAAAATAGTTGTGCTCTTCCGGAATGGCAACATCGGAATGATATTCTAAAGATTTTGGAGCATATGAGTAATATATTTTGTGAGAGAGTAGCTAGTATTTTTGTCCCTTTTAAAGTTTAAATAAAATTGTTGATATTTACTAACAAGGTTTTGTTTATTCTGAGTTTTTATTTCAAGAACCGTTATTAACTGAAATTTAATAAAGTGCGGAAATACATGCATCTTACCATGGAATGTAGAATGGAGTAGCTAAAAGGAAAAGTTCTATTAGTGAGCAATTAGAATATTCCTGTAAATTCTGATATTCAAATATCTTTATTACAGCACTCGGAGATTATCAGTCCAGAGCATTTTAGATCGTCAGTTTCACGACACAGCTGAGGTCTACTAGAGCTACCACATTCAACTCCATGAAGAAAGCGAAAGTATGTATATGTCCAAGAAACTCCTACAAAACTCCAGTAATGTAAAAGTTTCATCAAAATAACTTCATAAATCGATAGGATTATTTTTTCAGTAATTTTAACACACGAAATAATGGATGAATTTAAATCAGTATCCTGAAGCTGTTACCGAATGTACGTGCTTAGAACACAAGGTAACGTTTTGCATCTGACGGAATTTCGATGCAATAATCCGAACGAATTCGTCCTGAAGTGCCATAGTATTAACACCAATATCGCTTTTGAACGACTGGCGCTGATATATGGTTAAGGTTATTCAATTATGGCAAAGCACACGAGAACTATCTGTCTAAGGGGAGGGATGCCTTCGTGGAGGACTTTCTAAGGGAAACTGGCTCGTATACACGTTACACATGGGGAAAACCACGAAAACGCCCATGCAGCCAACCCGTTCGCGGGATTCGAACCTCGGACTGAACTACCAGTGTTCAGCGTCTTTACCGCTCGGCCGCTGGTGGGCCTGGCGCTCATATATGCCTCCTGAAGCAGAAGTATCTGATTCTAGTGAATAGAGTTAATTAGACTGGATTGGGTATTGGATTAAGGAGAAACACATTAAAGCTATCTGTCTAAGAGAAGGAATACCTTATACCTTCGTGAAGTACACTCTAAAACAAACTATCTCACATTCACGTTCCACAAGTAGAAAATCGTGGAAACCTTTCTGCAGCCAGCTAGTTCACCGGGTCGAACTGTAAATGTTCCGCAATCTTATCCACAGTCGGATATTCGTAGGCGCTGATTAATGGAAAGTGTGCTTTTCTGCAGCAAGATAACATTAAATCTTATACTAGTAGCACGAGTCAGGAAAAGAATTGCGGCAACTTGAAGGAATCCACCGATGTTACAATCAGCGTACAGTCTAGGCCAGTGGTCTCAAACTGGCAGCATCCCCCCGAAGCATTTTATGGAGCCCCATCAATACATTTCAATCATGTATTTGTTTCAATATAGTACTTACAGATTGCTATATAGGATAAATGTATTGAGCAGTGGGTTCCAATATAGTGTTTATTAAGAGAACAAAAAAGTGTTAGCCAACATTTCAGCAGTCATTATATTCCAACAGAGTTCGAGGCTAGCGCTGGGACACAGCCAAAACTTCATATGTAACACATAAACAACAGAACTCTTATAGACCCGCAAAAGAAGCTAAAGGAAAAAGGGACATTAATCATCACGTGTCAGGTAATGACAATTTAAAATATAAATATAAACAACATTAGAAACATATGGATAGTATTTACATGCGCGATTGCTATTGAATGAATAGATTTACGATGTCAATTAGATAAAAATATTATTTATTTTGTATGCTTGCACGCCAAGCTGCAATATTATTCTAAGGTAAACGTCGATGCAATCAATAGATTAATTCGCCAACCGACAGCTGATAGAACTTTTGTATTCTGTTATGTCCATTCCGCCCCCCCCCCTCCAATGTTAGCACTTTTACTCTCCTTAAACAGTCATTAGTTGATAACCTAAATGTACAGCTATGCAATTCATATTGCTAAACAGATGGAGACAAACTAACGCAAGGCTTGCAAAACATGTTTTTTGTATTTGTTGCTAAGTCTACTTTACATCAACTCCAATCAATTGAAATTGTGCAAAATGCTTGAGTATTGCTTTTATATGAAATTACATCTTGTTGAATTAAAAATTGTAAACAAAATTATAATCGCGATTTTAATTAAGAGATTAACCTGCAAGCCATGTCTTTAACAAAGTAGCCCTTTGCGACAGAGAAGAGACAGAAGAAGGATGTGTTTTTCAATATAAATGAACAATTACGTACTTTTGTGGTCTTTTGGACAATAAAATTATATGTTTTATCTCTATATATAAAAGGAAGAGTTCGTGTGTGCGTCTTCCATTCGTGTTGCTCATAAGTTAATAGACTCAGGGCTACGAAATTTGGTACATAGGGTGCATCTAGACAAGAACCAGTGCACATCGAAGCGATTTTTTCAAAATTCGAATTTTTTTTTAATGAAATCGCATCATATTGATAATTCTCTCTCAGCACTGTTGCCACTCTGAAAAATGAGGGCGATAATTCTATGCAGTTTTTAAATTTAATGTTTCTCTTGGATACTGGACGTTTGTCAGGAG
Organism: Stegodyphus mimosarum; assembly: GCA_000611955.2. Lineage (NCBI taxonomy): Eukaryota > Metazoa > Arthropoda > Arachnida > Araneae > Eresidae > Stegodyphus > Stegodyphus mimosarum. Next base: position 668,942 of record KK113229.1, read on the forward strand.
AAGGCAACGGGAAGTTGGTTAATTTATTTATTAGGGTAATTAATATTTGTATTAAGGGATATTCCTTATTTCATTATAATTTTTTATATGTAATACATTTTCATTTTTATTGAAACTTGTGTTTATATATATATATATATATATATATATATGTGTGTATATATATATAAAGTTTTTGTGCATAATAAAATTCTGTCCAGCTCTTAAATTTAACGTTTGGTGTTCCCTTTAGGCATTTTTCCGTTACATTTAAGAGCCAGACGAAGGCTGGCCACGTGGCGGCTAGTTTGCAGTAAGGGAATATCAGTTCCAAACGAATGCAGCTTATGTCGCCATTACGAAACAAATCATAACGAAAAATTTGAAAGGTTGAATGGTAAACTGAGGGAAGAAAGGTTGCAGTTTTTAAAACCCGGCTTACAACAAAAAACGTCTTTACGGAAGCAAATAATTCTAGTAAAGCAACAGTTCATGGAAGTTTTGATCTAGCACACATCATTGCAAAAAAGATCAAAACCATTTAGCGAAAATGAATTCATTAAAGTTTGCTTGATTAAATCTACTAAACTTCTTTGTCCTGACAAACAATAATTATTTAAAAATTTAACATATTAGCGGTCGTATGAACGAAATCGTTAGTGATTTACGATGTCAGTTAAATGAAAAAATCGTAGATTTTTTAACGTTCTCAATAGCAGTTGATGAGATCACAGGCCTAGCATAGCTTAGCATTTTCGTCGGAAATGTTAAGGGTAAATTTGAAGTAGTTAAGAAATTACTGATAATAATTCCTCTGACAAGGATAATTGTTGTACAGAGTATTTTTTCTGAATGAAAAACTATTACAGATAAATATAAATTAAATTGGGATTAAATAGTTGATTTGCAAGTGATGGTGCAGCTGCTATGGTTTGTAAACAATGGCGTAGCGGTAAAATTAAGAAATATACTGAAAGAAGAAAATTTTCAGGTGCACTTTGCATTACATACATTGCGTTATTCATCAAAAAGCACTTTGCAAACAGATAATATTCTGAAAATAGTTATTAAAACAGTAAACTTTATCCGTGGGCGAGCTCTCAATCATCGAGAATTTTCTGTATTGCTTCAAGAAACTGAAAGTGAGCATGGAGAAGTGGTTCATTATAACCAGGTGAGGTGGTTAAATCGAGGAGCTGTGTTAAAATTAATTTTTGATTCAATAAATGAAATCAAAATTTTCAGATCGCAAAAAAAGGGTAAAAGTCATCGACGAACTACGTAATGACAAATGGATAAAAAATTTAGGATTTCTTTTCGATTTAACCGGACATTTAAATGTTCTCAATAAAGAGCTGCAAAGAAAGGGTAAACTTATCACTGACATGTATACATCTATAATAGCTTTTTAAGTTAAATTGTAAATGTGGCAAACATAACTGAAATCAAAAACTTTCGCACATTTTCTATGTTTTAAATTTCACCCTCTTATTCCAAATGCAAACTGTCAGGAATGCGGACGACAAATAGCATTATTAAGAATTTGAAGGCAGATTTAAGGAATTTAATGATTTGGAGTCTGATTTTAAATTATTTTCATTACCATTAAAAGCGGATGTGAAAATCTACTAGAAAATCTACAAATGGAACTAATTAATTTCTAGTATGCTACAGATCTTATTCAAGATCTGAAGATACAGATCTGATTAACTTTTATTCGTACTTGTCAAAAGATAAATATCCTCAGTTGCGAATTTTTGCAATAATAATTTGCTTTGTTTGGGAGTGTTTTTATATGTGAGCAGTAACTTTATGTTAAAAGTAATTCATTTAGCATTGAATTCAACATATTACAATTATTCGAAATAAATGTCAGTCCAAAAATTAAATATTAATCTGCATTTGAATTACGAAATGTAACCAAAAAAAATTGTTACGGATAGAAAATAAGCACGGTAAATTTAAATTTTTTCCTTTGCGTTATTATTGTTATTGTTTATATATGTTTATATAAGTTCTTAGTACTTGAAATTTGTAATTAAGTTGAAATTTCATTAATTAGTGGAAATTTATTCAAAGCAGCCTGCCAGATGCCTTTTTCATCATATGCAGTTTGAGTTTGAGACCATTGATCTAGGCCTAGCACCATCAGATTATTACTTGTTCCGATTCATGACCTACTTTCGTCTCAGGTGGCACTGCTATTGCCTGGAAGATGAGCGTGGCGTCGAAAATTTTGCAATAAGGTCATTAAAGACGGTGCAACGCGATAGTTTATGCTTTGAATGCCATTCATCTTTCCTTAGCATTAAACCTACATGGCATGAATTTTTATTTTAGCACCAAAAAGTTCATGCTATTAGAAATTATTGTCAGATACAGGGAAAATATTTTTAAAAATATATTTCTTGATTTACAGTATTTAATAAGTTATTCATTGCTCATGCTATTTAGCAGCAAATTACATTTAGGGATAAATTATCTCCATATACTTCTACTCCTATATATATATATATATCTATATATATATACTCCATATACCACTTGTGCAGTAGAAATCACTGTTAAGAAAATAGATCTATAAATTAGTTTCATGCATCCAAAATTTTAGAAATAATAAGGAGTTTCTTTGACTAGTATCTCATCAGGTATACCTTCTCTTCCAAAAAGCTGTTGTTCTAAGTTTTCGTCTTCTCCTTCTTCCATAATATATCATGTACTTTCTTTGAGGCTTTATTGTGATGGATGATCCTGGAACACCTCCAATAGTAATTTCATTCCAGGTTTCCGCTCTTGACATAATGCCTGCAATTTCTGATTCATCAGTAGAGTCAGCTTCACTTGAAATCTCTTTCTGGATAACAGCATTCACTTTAGATAGCATTCAGAAGTAATACGGTTATAGGATTCTAGTGAAATTGAGTGCCCATAGTACCTAGAACCTTGTGTAGCAACTGTTCGCTGGTCTTCTGAAAACTATAACAAAGTAAACTAATTCTAACTAAAACTTAGCCGAAGCTGTACAGAAATAACTAACCTAGTTGGCCCTTATTTAAACCTCACCGGCGAATACTAACAGACACGTACATACGGCCGAATGTAGTACGACTAGCTAAAAGCAACGATGAGATCAGAAGGCAGAACATGCTCTACTGAAGACTTCTGAGCTCTTCTACGGAAGTGACTGAAACTTCCCATTAAATACTGGTTCTAACTCATTCACATAAAATGCAATACTGAAAACTCAATGCTTCCAATGAGAAACAAGACAGGTGCTTCTAAAAAGTCATCTAAATTAATTATGACAAATAACAACACCATACACTGTAAGGCTGAATTATGCATTAAGAAATAAAGCGATCAAAATATTGCAAAACATTTTTTTTTGGCCTCAAAAATTTTCGTTACCTTACCCTATTCCTAAATGTTAATTGCTCAAAGTCACCATATCGTTTCATGTAAGAAGAACTTTGTCTGTAGAGAAAGGAATCCTGGTTCGCTTCTTCTGCTGTGCAAGTTAAAATATTCATGCCAGCCAACCTGTACAGTTGTTAGCGCCGCTGACTGCCGTGCTGCGAAGAAGGCATGGATGTTTGTAAATGTAGAGTGCCCGTGCGGTATGGGGGCACTCTAAATATACGGCGAGTCGAAAGTCCTCTAGAAAGGTTGGCGGTAGAGGGTGGAAGACCCTCGGGCCCATCCCTCCGGGTGCTCTTCGTCAAAATTGGGGGGGGGGGCGAAACTGAGCTAAATCGTACTGTCACCTGTAAGGTGCTCAAGGCTGTTGCCAGCGACAGGCGTAATCTTGCGCTCTTTGCCACGAGGAATTTCGTGGGCTTGGGCTGACTGTACGTCAGACAAGTGAGCATTAGTCAACAAGCACAACAAATGTTCATAATTTGAATTATCCTTGAGAAAGGTTGTAGCTAGAAAATCATTAGCGAGTAGATTATTTGAATTACGGAAAAGCACACTAAAGCTCTCGCCAGTTATTCCGCTATTGACTTTGTATTTAAGATGCATATTTCTGTAATTAAGGATCTTCATTCGAAACAAGAAGAGATTTCGCTGCAAAAATTTCGCCAGAACCGCAAAATTATTGTGTCATCTTATAATGCATTGTATAGTTACGCAATTATTTAAGTTTCATAAAAATTTCTTAATTTTGTGATTATTTGATATCTGCTCAAGATATTAATAAAAAATAAGCGAGAAATTCTTCTTCAGGTATTATACAAACACGTGGGAAGTATAAACAAGAAACCCTTTTTAAGTATGCTTATTGAAGCAATTAATACATAACACAACACATTGCTAGCACAAACTAAAAAAAACTCTGCAATAAAGTCCTAGCTCTTTGACTTTTGGTTACTTTTCTTTCATTTAATGCTCTAATAATGGCTCTGAAACCTTCTTCGTTCTAGGTATTATCATGGAGTCTCATGTAGAGAATTCATTTGTAGAGAGATTGCCATTGCGTTTGGGAACAAAAGCTTTTATTTATTTTAATCATACGTGTGCCATATTTGCTTTTGTGAACCTGCAGGCATATATTTAGAACTAGGCCATTATTAAAGTAAGAATTAAATTAAAGTACTTTCTGGAGTACTGGTAAACTGAACATTTACGCGTAAGTCTTTAACTTGAAGCTAATAGAAATATAAGGGCATAAAATAGGAAACCTACTATTGAACTTTCTTAATAACAAGTAATAATTAAAGTAAATGAAAGATATTTGTTTGCTAATACGTATGGAAAAGAAACATCGGCAGTTTTACAGCTATCAATTATGCATGTAGATGGCTCATATCTTTGATTATTCAGAGAAAGAAGGCGACTGTTTTAAATCTAAAAGTCTCCTTTGTGCTTCTGAATATTTTGTAAGCTTTTCAAAAGAAACAAAGATTTCTCTTTTTAATTTTTCTCTGATATTATTATTTAAAAATGTATATATTGGAATCATTGCGTATTTTGCTATTTTTCAAACCTGCATTTGATTTCAGCTGAAAGGAGAATTTATATTTTTTAATAGTTTCATTTAAAATCTCTAACGGTATTTTACTAGATTGCTTTTATTAAAACTCACGTTATTTTCTGCATTATTTGCCTGTAAAATCTCTGCTGCAATCGAATCTACTTCGCACTGAATATTTTACAAAGAAAAATATGTTCATCTCTGAAAATTATGTTTTCATTAATCCTAACTAGAAAAATTTCGAGCTTGAAAATAACTTTATAAATAAGATATTTCATAAATTAATTTTTATCAATACTTAATTTTAACCTTGAAAAATTGCATAAAATTCAAATACGGGTGATTTGTCCTAATTGATTTTAGAGTCTCCTAATTGATTTTAGAAAGTTACCCAATTATATTACGTAAAGGGTTTGATAGTTTTACATTACGAAGTCACAGTCTATTCTTAAACGCTACTTATTAAAATAACAGTAAAATTTTAAATAACAGGAATTAAAAAAACAGGAAACGAATCGCATCTGTAAAATTTGTCTAAAACGAGACAAGAAAATGAATGTACAGGAAAGAAAGAATAAGGAAATTACGTTGTCTCTACGTTGCATAAAACGTAATGGCTGAAAATCCTGTATTATTGATGGATGTTTCTACAAAGAAATCTCTTGTGCCGAGATCAAGTTCTCACTTCATCGGTAGCTGATAACTTTCTTTCTAAGACTGACTCTTTCTAATATTCAAAATATAAGGAAGGTAGCTATCCGTTAAGGGAAGTCGCTATCCATGATTATTTTCCTTGTCCTGCGTCTGAAGATTCTTGCCTTGGTTGGTTGGTTAATCGATTATAGCAAGGCAATCTAGAAAAATCTGTCTCAGGAAAGAAGTCTTGGAGGACTTGAAATAGAAAGAGGAGAACTTGGAATGAAAACGGTTTGCCTTTACTTTACACAGTATTTTTAGCTTAAGAACTGAGACTATAAAAATATAATTCTTCCGGAATCTATTTCCATACTCTTAAGTGGTTACAAAGGACAATAAGGAATTTGGCAATTTTCTCAGTTAAATACCCTTATTCATTTATTCAGTTCACTAAAAACTTACTAGCAAACTTATTTCAAGATAGTATCATAAAGAAGGTTTTCAGTTAATGAACCTGAGTCCCGTTTATTTGTATGAAACATGCAGATGGAGATACACGCTTATTAGTCCAAAGGGGCTTTGTCCCTGAAGGACTATAGTTTTCGTTTTGCGATTTTGCGTCGTAAACATTAAAAGCCTGAATCACTTTTCAAACTGTTGCCACAAAATATTTCAGCCCTGTATTATATTTAAAGAAATTAACTAATGAAGAATCTGCATAAATGTATGTATATTTTACCAAATGTGACAAAACAACGGTACCTAGAGCCATCCAGTTTTGAGTAACGTAAGTTTGCACCCGAATATCCGCATCGGGAAGCCGGAATTTGGAATTTGTTTTATTATCTATTTCATATTTTGTAAAACTTTAACGAATTTTTGATGAACAAACTCAAACGATTTAAAAGCAAGCAATGGCAACACTCTACGGGGGGGGGAACATTTTATCTAAAGCGTGCGGAACTGTTTATCAAAAATTCTAAAGATATGCTCATTTTAAAATTATTTTGCGCTATTGTTGTTGAACTGAATTTTATGGTTTAAGTGCGAAAACCATGATATTTAATAAATAAAGTTAACACACAGAACGTTAAAAAACGCCGCTTTGGACGTAATTTAAAATCTGAAACCTTTCGGATTTTTTTTCCATTTTTTTATTTCACAGAAGACATGTGTAGACATGCATACGATGTTTCAAATGATCAGACATCTGTAATTCAATACATTCATCGGGCTGTCCAATACCAACCCGTCATTTATTCGTCTCGTCATCTAGAACGTTGCCTAGTGTATAACACAGAGGGCGACTGATTTGATTTTACACTCACGAGAACTTGAAAGTTCAGTCACAATTTTGATAGAAAACATCCCGAGGGACGGCTCCGAATATCCTTCACCGCTCTTTACCACTAGACCACTCATGAGGACTTTCGGTTTGCCAGTATTTTACATATCCTCATATTGCCCAAACACTATACTTACAAGCATCGAAACCTCCGGCATTCGAGCCTGAATCCAAAGATACAACTCTAGACAGGCTGTAAGAATGTATTTAAATGTCTGAACACACTTCACTGTCAGAAGAGACAGAGTTAAATGAAATACTTGCATTAAAAAGGGAAATATCAGAGAATTAGGCGCAGCCCAACGAAGAGTAATTGTTGAAAGGCAGAGGAATTTAAATAGCTGTCCTACCTCTAGTTTTTAAATTTTAAAAAAAGTCTAATAGATTTCCATGTTTTAAAAAATAAAACATAAATTTTCTACTAAATTAAGCCCCCCGAGAAAGACACGCAATTTCCAAAAATGTCTAGGAGCCTTAAAAAATGAGGATTAAGTGAATTTATTTGTGTACGGAAGAATATTCGTAAGGGACACTTCTTGGAAGGATAGAAAATGTTACAAAGGAAAGTGCACATATTCATTTGGATGTAACGAAAACCTAAGACAACGATCCCATTGTAATGGTGGGAATCGAATGCAAGACGACCTGTGTGCTGAGTGCTACGTGATAGTGTTACCAGTGTTGAGTAGTCTCATCAACGGGTCTATTAGTATCATGGAAGTATGAAGTAAGGTATGAAGTATCTTGGAGGTATGACCTTTCTTACCTCCATTATTAGTATACTCAAAAATAAGTACTTATTATCTTCATGAAACAGAGCATTTATAGGTCTTGAAAATATTTCTTTATGCTTTCTTCACTATACTGACCAGGGAGGCCTGTATATACGAATATTAAACCATTAAAATTAAAAACTCTCCCTTCTTCATAAAACAAGTAAAGCAAAGTAAATTTTAGTTTTTAATGCACATTTGTGCGCTGATTATTTCACTTAGGCAAACTTCAGCAGTTTTGCGAATTAATTGTTCCACTTACAGAAAAATGTAAAAGGGTGTCCGACACACAGTGCTAAACTTATAAAGAGTTTTGTTCATTTTACAATAAATGGCGCATACAACATTTAGGCTTTTTTTAATAATTTGCATGCTGTGTTCAATTTGACAAAGAGGATTGCAAAAACAGGTTATTTGGACGAAGACGTGCGAGCTATGAAATTTATTCGCGTTTTTCTCTCGCTCAAGGACCTGTTACGCGCTGCACGGAGCTACATTAAGGCCGCAACTCGATTGCTAATGTCTTCCAGAGTATCATACATCACTAGTGAGCTTAATCCAGGTGACAGCCACCAACTACGCGCCTAATCTTTGCAAACTCCGATGCTTTTAGTGTCCTGTAACTGGACTTCCGATCAGAAACTGATTTAGTCCTTAAAACAGAAAAAGACATAGACTTAATTCCTCATTGAGATCTTCTTCCCTTCTCCTACCTTTTGCTAGGGGCATTGATTAATTCGTAGGGTTTCTGTACTCATGAAACATGAAGTACTTTTAATGCGTCTCTCGAAACTTTATTATATCAAACATCCTAGGAAGTATTAAGTAAAAAAATATGTATAATATAAAGTTTTTACAAACATGCATACGTTTAACTGTGTTGCATGTTTTGCTATTTTTGTAACAGTTACTTCTTAAAAAGTCTGCGTTGAATTTTTTTCCGCATAAAACTGGTATTTTATGCAGTGTAATTTAATTTGCACTTTTTTATGCAGTTTATTTACTTTATGAATTTCATACAAATTTTCCCTCGCTACATTTTCATTTACTCCGTTTTCCTCTGTCAGAGGTTTACTCATGCCAGGTGGTGGTTTGCCTTAAATTCGGTTTTGCTGTTTTCTCCACAATTAACCCGACTACTGAAAACGATCTCTGGAGGCATCCATCTTAAGACAGATAGCCCTCCTGTGCTTTGAAATAATCGCTTAAACAACCAACCTATACAGATAGCCTTCCTGTGCTTCAAAATAACCATTTAACCAAACAACCTATCTTAAGATTACTGATTGTCCTGTGTGAAGACTTTCACTCAAGAAATGTTTTTCTTGCGAAGATTTTGTAGCTAAACATACACTGGTGTGCAAAAATTAAGGACGAAGTCGAAAAATTAGCATATCGGCTGAACGAAGAGGCAGAGCGGACAGAAAGACCAATCAGGAGATTAAGTAAGGTGATGTACGGTAGCACATGTGTAGATATGCAGGTAGACGTAATGGGGGAGTGTCTGAGTAGTATAAAGCATATTGTCGGTGTAAGATCAGTATTTCTGGCAAAGAGATTGCACGCCGTATAGCAGTTAAAATCACACCGAGTTGCTGCCTCAGCGAGAAATGGCAAATAATCAATCTGTTAGACGACATCTGGATGCTTTTACCCGAGGTCGAATCATTGGGAAGTTGGAGGAAGGCCGTAGTGTGACAAGTGTGGCTGCAGAGTTCGGAGTTGCTCACAGCATCGTTTCACGAAATTGGAGACAATTTCAAACTACAGGAACAGCTATCCGAAGGTTTAGTAGTGGTCGTCCACGAGGAACCACATTCGCAGATGACCGGTATATTGCCTTACAGGCCAGAAGAAACAGGCGGCAGACAGCGGGAGAAATCGCTAGACACACGACACAGGCTACTAGACGACCGATATTGCGTTTTACCGTGGCCAGAAGACTGCACGGTGGTGGTTTGTTTGCACGACGCCCTGTACGGTGTGTACCTCTAACGCCTGCCCATCGGAAAAGGCGTTCTCTGTGGTGCCGGGAACACCGGAATTGGAGAGACAATGAATAGGGAAGAGTACTCTTTACAGATGAGAGCAGATTTAGTCTGAGTTGCGATTCTAGACATATACTCATCTGGACAGAGCGAGGAACACGCAATAAACCCTTCAACATCATCAAAAGGGACTGTTTTGGAGGTCGCGGAGTTCTCGTTCGAGCAGATATAATGCTTGGTAGCCGGACCGACCTTCATATCTCCCAAGGAGGTTCGTCACAAGGGCTATGGGTCCTCAGGGCCTCTTCATGGACGACAACGCTCCACCTCATCGCACAGTTACTGTCGAAGAGCTGTTGGAGAGTGAAGATATTGAACACATGGATTGGTCGGCAAGGTCTCTGGATCTAAATCCGTTCAAGCATGTACGGAACTTACTAGGGAGACCCGTGGCAGCACGTAACTTATCGCCAGTAACGATTCTGAAACTGCGATTGGTGCTACAAGAGGAACGAGCAGCAGAGTCTCAACAGCTCATTAACAACCACATATCCAGCACGCACACATGATATGAAACCTGCCTAGCAGTCAGGGGAGATCATATCCCTTATTAAAGACCGGATGTTTCTTGCTGGACACCCATCACAGGGATGTTTCGGCCTTCAGTCGCATTGCGCTCCATGCTACTTTTTCAATAAAGCTTCTTTTTATTCCTGTGATTTCTCTTTTAGTAAGTGTTGCTTACATTACTCATGTCCTTACGTATTGGGGATCTTACGGTATTAAATGTGTTGATTTGGAAAGCTTTTGTACAAAGTTATATTGAAAAAACCGTCTCGTCCTTAATTTTTGTCCACCAGTGTATATTGTTCAAGTCCTGTAAAATATTATGGACTGTGAAATTTTCTATTCACGACATTGGTTCCTATTGCAAGAAATATTTTGTTCTGCCAAAGTATCTATTAATCAAACTTATTGACCCAATAAACAAGGATACTTAAGACACATCAAGAAACTTAGGATTTCTCTGAGTTTAATTTTTTTAACTTGTTACATGCTCCGCTCTTAGGCACTACACGAAAAGAGAGAAATGCCCCACGGAGGTCTCTTTACGGGAAACTGGCTCGTATACACGTTACATATGGAGAAACCATGAAAACGCCCATGCAACTAGCCCTTTCACTAAAACTCGAAACCCAGAACAGAACTACCAATGTTCAGCGGCTTTTTTCGCTCAACCGCTGATGAGCCAGTTTAAAAAGTTGAAGTTCATTAATCTCGCAAATGTATTGGAACTCTCAAAAGGCTGTAAGAATGTATTTAAATATCTAAATTCACTTCACTTTCAGAAGAGTGCGATTCAAAGTTAATAAGATATTTATATGAAAAGGAAAATATCAGAAAATTAGGCGCAATGAAGAATAAATGTTGAAATGAAGATGACTTTAAGTAGCTGTCCTACTCTTATTAAAAAAATCTAATTTTTATGTCTTGAAAAAGTAAAACATTTCCTTTCTACGAAGTTTAAATCCTTCTGAGTAAAACATGCAGTTTCTAAGAACGTCTGAGTATTTTAAAAAATGAAGATCAGGTAAATGTATTTGTCTATGGCAAAGTACTCACTAGGGATGTCTTAGAAGGGAGTGCTTTATAGAAAACTTTACAAGGAACCTTGTTTCATATTCATTTTCACGTATTGAAAACCCACAAAATTTAATGCAACGATCCTATCCTAAGCTTGGGAATCGAATGCAGGACGAACTAAGAACTCCTAGTTCTGAATAGTCTCGTCAGTTGCCCCATTAATGGGCCTAAAAATAAGTTTTTCCTCTTAATAAAACAACATGTTTATAGATACTGAAAACATTTCTTAACGTGGTAAAATGCCATATGTTCTTCATCCAATAAATGAAGGCGTTTTTAAAAGCATATCCGAAGATTTGAAAAGGCAAAGTATCTTGCCGATCTAATGCCCAAAGCATAAAAAGCATTTCGTACCTTTTTTCCGATAGAATCGTATAATTTGATATGGTATATAGGATATATATATAATAAAAGTTACTATAGTCTTCTATGATAGTATATGCTTTGACCCAGCGAGTTGGGTTCTATAGTCTTTAGGGGCTCCAAAGTGCTTCAAAAAGAAAACATCACTTAAGTTTTGCAAATAAAAGCGATATCATACGTTATTTTTCGTGCAAAACTTTAAAATAATTGAATCTGTTCTGAGGAAGTTCGATAAGATTCAAGCTCATCTGTTTAAGAACATTTAAACATTTTTTTCCCTTCATCCTGCTCGTCTTAGTAATCTGAGATAAAAAACTATTGTCCACATTATCACATCTTCACCACTCTGTTTCACATTGTAATCAAGAAATTAAGATTATTTCGTTCTCTAGAGACTATAACCACGCTATGAGAAGAGAGCGGTGATTAATAAGAACAGAGCGATAAGTTTCCAATTATCAAGGCTTTAGCACTTTTTCAATATTGCTAGCAGTTTATATGATTGAAAACGTGCCCATTTCTAATTTAAGGGTTATCAGTAAATCAGCATAAATCTGAAATAAATTGTTTTCGATTGTCAAATAAACTGATTGTTTCTTTGCTCTTATACGTTTACCTATTTGACATAGAATTCGTGTTCTTGTTTAACAGCTTGATTTTGACTTTGCTTCAAAGTGTTCCACATTTAGGGTGAATGCATTTTCCCTTTTGATAAGCCTCAGTAATTTGGATACTGTTTCTCTTATGCCAACTTCGAATTTCATCTTTTCTAATGTTACATTTCTTAGAAATTCGAAATCGGATGGCTTTCATTAAAACAGTGCAATATGCGTCTTGTTAGCCCTTTTAATAATAACTTATTGATAATAAAGGAAACCGAAGCTGTAAGAAGGTGCTTATTATTAATACAAGCTTCTCTTTATGTTTAGTACTTGTAAATACAAATTATAAATTTCTAACCTTTTGCATTGTTTTGTTGAGGGAAATCGGATTTAAGGGAAAGATGTGAGGAATAGTTCCTTGCTGCGTTCTCGAGTGTTTTACTAATCCTATGAAGGAAATTTTTAAGGGAAGTAAATAAAAGCAAAAAAGAAAACATCCATTTACTGTATAAATTTTTAATTTTCATGGTAATGACATTTTCCCGCCTTCTCAGCATGCCTTCGGGGTGTAATGGTCAGCATACTCGGTTTCGAGAGTCCGAGGTTCGAGTCCTGGTGAGGGCATTGCTCCTTTTTCAAGTCTGCTGCTTCAAAAGAATCCTAATGTCTCCACAAAGTTAACAAATTAGAATTGTTAAAAAATTCTTCCTTAGAAATACAAGCTTTATTGTGATAAGATAATTTTTACTATAGGCTAAATAATACTCAGCTGTAGGGTTGATTCTTTGGGGAATATAATTACATTTAAATGCTGTTGCGTTTTCAAAAAAGGAAGTTTCGAAATCAAAGATCTTTCTGGTCAATTACCTCAGTATTCTGAAATTAAAAACTAAGAAAAACCTTTCAGCGTGAATGCGTCAATAATTGTTAATAATTGAAATCAAAAACTTAATTTAATGAGTGTTAAATTTTTAAAGCTAGGAGTTTTTTTTTTCCCGTGCACTCAGTATATTACCTATGTTGTCCAATGAATAATGCTGAAAAACATACCTTAACTGGATGTCAAAACTCTAAGACACAAAATAGTACTAGATAGTGGGTAAAACTAGTATTCGGCTATTATGCAACTAATACATACTTGACATTTGTTTCCAGTAGTGACGGCCTTAGGGCGATTACATACATAAGACAAGGATATAAACGCCAACAAATAAAATTTTTGCCACCAGCACAGCAGAGTCGTGTAGTGACATTTGTTTTCAGCCGTTAATTTTTAAATCCCTAAATAAAAAGCTTTTGTTCTTTTTCTGCAATTGTCGTTAGACGTAAAGCCATTAAAAATCTGGTTACAGTTTTGTTTCCTCACCTTTAAAACTAGAAGTTGGCATTCAAAAAACCAAACATGTCATTATGTGCATTTTAATTAAGACTTTAAAATTTTCTCAAAATAATTTAACGAAGTGTTTTAAAATATATTTTTGGCTGCAAAACGTTGGGAGAAAGTAACTTTGCCTACTTCATGTCTAGTTACATGAAACGGTTACTCTCTCTAACTATGTTTTGTTTATGTTCTTTAGTTACTTGAAATCCTTTGATGCATTATTTTAACTTTAGTATACTAATTTAAGTATCTTAACTGAATGCTTTTTAACTTACTTCTCTTTTTAACTTATTTATTATTAACTTAAAAATGAAAGGCAGAACAAATCGGGAATACACTTTGAAGATAAGGTTTACTACAATCTTTTCTAAGCACAGGGAAATTTATCTTACGCGACGTTTTCTAATCTAAAACTGATAAAAAATGCTTTCATGACAATGCACAGAACAATAATTGAAGCTTTAAAACGTATTGTGAAATATAAATTAAGAAAAAGAGTTTGTAAAGTCATCGCGCTTTTTGGGGGGGGGCGGATGCTGGAAACGAAATGCCGTACTCTCGCCAGGACTCGAACTCTGGAATACGCGTCTTGAACGCATCCAATTACATCCCGAAGGCATGTGGAAAGGAAGGAAAAAATAACTTATATACTTCCCCGGCTGGGATTAGGGAACCTAATCATCGGATCCTGGTATGATGAATTATCCTCCACCACCTTTTTTAGCTCGGGCGCCACTGTAAAATCATTAGATTTTTTTTTAACGCAGGCGACATGAAAAATGTACAATACCTTCACCGGAACTCGAACCTGTACCTCTCGAATACGCCTCGAGTATGCTTCCAATCAAACTACGAAGGCATGCGGAAAGGACAAAGACGATATCTTATAATTTCATTAAAGCTAATAACTTCTCAGCTTGATTCTTAGCATATTACTACTTACGATTTCATTTAACGATGGATTTATGAGTATAATTTGGAAATTTTCCGATATTGAAGAATTTATATTTAACTTACTTCTGATTAATAAATTAACTAAAATGTTAGGATAATTGAATATTGTGATTCAATTATTCAGTGTTAAGGATATACACGTTTTGAAAATAAAAGAATTTCCTAGTATAAAAGTCATTCGTAAAATAATTAATAAAAAAGAACGGTTTAACAGCAGATAGTGAAAGCAAGTAAAATACACAGAGTCAGAGAATTTCAGGAAATAAAAAGAATAGTTTCTGAAAACGAAGCTTTTATGAAAATCCTTTTATGAAAAATATGACATTTTCAATACTTCTCTCAGTAAAAGCTCAAAAAATTAATGCAATAATCTTATGACATTTACTGAAACATTTTATGTAATGTTATGAATGAATTTAACAAAATGTTTGGATGTATTTGAGCACTGATTGGGTATAGTTGATAGATAATTTCTTCTCGTGACCAAAGCAATGGTGCAATTTATAATCTTTTACATTGCTAAAGATCAAAATTATTGTCTTTGATACCCGAGAAGTTTCATACAGAATGAGCAGGAAAAATCCTCCAAAATCTAAATTTTATAATTTCTTGTCTAAAATACAAATTAATTAACACATAAAATATGATCGAAAACTAAAATCTAGTTATGAGCACCGTAATAAAAAATCTTACGAATTAGGTTCGTAGAATCAGTTTTTTAAGGATTTCATTTTTTGGTTTAAATGTGAAGGTTTATAAGGTATTTTCTCCCTCCTTTCTTCATGCCTTCATGGTGTAACTGCAACACACTCGACGAGTGTCGAGAGGTCCAGACTCGAGTCTCGGCGAGGGCATTGCACATTTTTCACGTCTTTCTGCTTCAAAAATAACCTAGTGACTCTATAGGTTATCACATTTTGAACATTTTCTATTCGTTGAGGAAAGAGTTAAAAAAGTTTTAAAATGGCAATACGATTGAAGAAAAATAATGTACTGTGGTTTTATCGCCTGTTGGTATTCTTCCAAAATCCTTTGCGTTCAAATATAATTATGGTTGAAAGCAGTAATTCTTTTACAATATTCAACAATTTTAATTTTTTGAATCCCTTTAACATACGAAGGGAAAAAATACAAAATGCGAAACAAAATCTCTTCTGAATCAATCCAACTTAAATCCATTTTTCATTCCGTTTTGTAAAACAGAGTCCTTTATTTTGTTCCTACGTACAGACGTCACGCAAAATAAAATCGTCAAGAGAGATCCGGGAACGGTCGAAATGGATATTTCCTTTGAATTATGACAACCTAAATTTTACGCACGTGGTTACAATACTTCCTTCACTTAGTACAAGGAAGTAAAAGTGAGTTTTCAAATTTTGAATATTTTTAGAAGATGTATATATATATATATATAAAGGGTGTTTCAGAGATCATGGGACAAACTTGGAGGGGTGGTGGAGCATACTAAAACATGCATTTTTTATAGGAATGTAGGGGCTAAAGTGACAGGTTAAGGCAGGAACGCAAAAAAACGACACGAGAGGAAAACTTGAATAGAGTACAGTTAGACGAAGAAAGTAGTTATCTTTTGAACATTATAAAAGGACATGTGGACCGAAAGAACACTGAGTATCATTTCTTTCTATTATACCTCATTCTCATTTAACTGCTAAATATGCCCATTTTTCTGAGTAATCTCAAGTTTTGAAGACACTAAGCGGTATCATTTTGTCTCTGTAATCCTAGGGAAAAATTATAACGTAGGTTTCTCAGATTAAATGTTATTCGTGGCTCACCAGCGGCAGGACGGTAATGTCGCTGAACACTGGTAATTCCAGGTTCCGGGGTTCGAATTCCGATAAACCGGCTGGCTGCATGGGCGTTTTCGTGGTTTTCTATATGTGCAACGTGTATACGAAGCATTTTCCTTAGAAAGTTCTCCATAAAGGCATCCCTCTCTTTTTGAAGATAGCCCTCAAGTGCTTTGCCGCAGTTAAATAGAACAAACCAAAACTAAATGTTATTCGTACGATAAGTAAAAACAAAAAGATTCACAAAACGATGCCATGAAAAATTTTTTAAAAATTGCATGGAGGAAAGTGGAATAAACAAAATGAATTAAAGAAGAAAAAGGGAGAAAAAAAAAGGAAGCTTAAAAATTAATTACAGCTTTACTAAACTAAATTTAAGATGGCCATTCTCTAGAAGCCAAGGGTTCATTAGATACATAAGCAGACAGATATACCGAAGGGCAAAGACAGATTCCTAATGACAAGTGCTAGACATACTATTGCTTGTATCGACATGACATAGGCATTTAATAACCTAAGCAATGACTCTGTGTTGCATGATTAGAGAGGAATTGTATATTACAAATGTAGGTAAGGGGATGTGGTTAGAAAGTAATCAAAGAGCCACCCAGATAGTATAGTGCTTAGGGAAGCCTACTGCGGTACTGAAGGGCCCGGGTTCGAATCCCGGAGAGGGCATGGATGTTTGTGAATGTGTAGAGTCTTTGTGGAAGGGAGGCACTCTAAATATATGGCAAGTCGAAAGTCCTCTCGAGAGGTTGATTGCAGGAGAAGATGAGTGGGAAACCTTCGAATCAGTCCTCTCGGAATGCTCTCCATCAAAATTGAGAGCGGAACTGAGCGAAGTCGTTGTTCAACCGTCTTGCCAATGGCAGGCGCAATCTTGCTCTCATTGCCATGAGGACTTTCTTGGGCTTCTTGTTATGTTACTGTCAGACAAGTGAGCTAAGCCACAACAAGAGTAATCAAAGTCTAAAAGAGATTATTTGTTCTATTATTTCAACAAAAAGCTCATCAGTACTTTAGTACAAATAGTAAAGTAAACAAAAGGTAAGTAAGCAAAAAGCTCATCACGAACTTTAGTACTACCTGCACATCTAATACTGAGTTCGTAGTAAATTATTGTGGCTGTTAGAAGGACTGTAGCTTATCTTTCTTTATTTTCAAGTGCAGTTGTTCCAGAAATCTATAATAATGGAATGTTAACTTTAATATACTCCTATTTTTTTCGGATTCGCTTTTATGGAGCTGCCAGAAGCAAGAAGTTGATTTGCGCAATACGACGAAAAAAAATGATACAGTTTAAATTAAACAGCTCGATGTAAAAGCTTTTGTGATTTTAACTGCAACTCTTCTAAGATCATTTTGAAAATCCTCGTGACCTTTATGACTCTCTTGGATATTTTAAATAAAGTTGCTCAAAAATTTTGACATATTGTAAACAGAGTGATGCTTAAATTGCTAGTAAAAGAACAGCACACATTTCTATGGGCATCTTAAAGTATTTTTTCACTCGTGCGATATTGTGCTTTATGTATGAAAAATTGTTCAAGAACTTAATTTTAGCATCTTATTTATATCTGTTTTCTTGTCAATTTATTTTCCCATTAGTGGCGAACAGTTGCTCATTAAGCATTTGTCGGAAACGGTCAAAACTATCATTCATTTAGCCCTCTCGTCGTCGAAAGCTTTGCCTAAGATGTACCACAAACGGTAGACCGATATTACACCTGAGAAAATAGAGGATTAACTACAGTAAAATCCTTGACTATCCTTAATTCCGAGTTCTTGGTATTCAAACCCGGACTTAGCGATATGTCAGCCGACACTACCTAAACATCATACCAAGCAAGGCTCTCTTTAGAGGCAAGAATGCGACACATTAAAGCCGATTCCACAGACTGTCAGCAAACTGAAATGCCGGTTTTACATTCGGAAATCGCATTTACTGGTTTTTTTCAGGGGTGGGGCGCGCGCTTGTGTTTATTGGTTGAAAGTCGAGTTACGATCTACCTAAGAAGAAGGCACCCATAGCAGAAAGCAATGGGGGGAGAATCGTGGTCTACCGGGAAGCGGAATATCGCAGCGCGCAGTTCCTGCTAGCAGTAGTCCAGAAGCCCACCAGGCGGCCGAACGGATCCCGAAGAACGGACTGGCTGCGTGGACGTTTTTGTAGTTTTCCCCATGTGTAACTTGTATGCGAGCCAGTTTCCCTTAGAAAATCATCCGCGAAGGCATCCCTCCCTTTAGGAAGATAACCCTCCAGTGCTTTGCCATAATCAATAAACTAAACCAAACTGTTGATCAAGAAACAACGACTGTTACATAAAGGAGAGCCACATTGAGCGGCATCTGAAGAAATCCCATTCATTAATTTTCAAGTCGTCAGAAATCTTGCATGTTTCGCTTCGCTGTGATGGATGTTACAGCATCTTCAGGTACCCAGGGTCAGTAAATCCGATGGGTTGCCTAGAACATGCCAAGTATCCGCATGTACCCTGCTACGACAGTAACCACGCACCACGTTGCAGCACCGTGAACTGTCAGTAAAGTGATCATTGTTTCGGCTTCCCTTGACATTACAGCTCAGAATCTGTTCTTTTAATACTGCCTTCAGTGTCGTACATGGAAGCATGAATGGCGTAACATAATCTTTTCTGGTAAATCCTGTTTTTACTTGCAGCATCGTGATGGCCATATTCTTGCGTATAGACACCGATTGGAATGATTGTTGAAGTTTACATTCTTCATCATACCGAAAAAGCTGCTCTACTGAATGTGCGCAGTGCCACAGGATACGCATCCCGTTCACCTTTTCGCAGACATATCCGGTATTTTAACAAACCATCTTTACATTTCTTTACATGTTTTAATACTCGTGGCTGTGTCATATTTTTAGGACCTGCGTCACCTCACCTTTCAAAAAAGACAGTGAGAAACCACATGCTGTTATGCTTACCTCAGTATACAGATTGTTCTAGTCTTTGGCCATTGCATTCTTTAAATTTCTCACTAATTGAAAACATTTGGTCACTGGTTGCAGGTTTGACGACACTCACTAGCTAATACGAGTCGCATGCACTTGTAATAGCCATAACTGCCATCCAAAGTCTGATCGACACAGTACTCAACCGTATAACAGCTGATTTATTCTATATTTAACAGAGACAGATCCTCACTTTATGGTACTAATTTCTGCATGTTCTGAACCTCAATATTACCTGAAATTTTAATTATGCCGTAATAAAAATTATAATTAAAATAGGTTTCCCAAAGCCGTACAGTATGACGATTTTAAAATTCTTAATTCTGTAGTTTTTCTGCATGAAAAAAAAATTAATTTTAATGAGAATGTAGTCATCTATATGCAGTAAAGTAAGGCATGAGACCACCTTTGTCCCGTAACCTTCCTGAACTTGTCAAGGAATGGATCCAAATGAAGAGGGAGAAAAGTTATACCATTCTTTACACAGAAATCTTCAAATTCCTGTATAGATGCTGTTTCTATATAGATGATCGTAATTTTGATTCCGAACTCTGCTTTCAAAATATATTGCATTGTAAGGTTTCTCCTTCAATCTCTTGACTCTTTTCGTGAGCATAAACTGTGAAACCTTATGTGGAGGACAGTGAGCAGATCTAGGCTATGTCCTTAGTGTTGAAAAACTACAAAGTCAGGAATGAGGGTTTAAAAGTGACCCTTTAATTCAAATATTTACAACTCTTCAAATCGAGAGTAAGCCACTACTTGGGCTGAACTAAAATAATATTAAACTAAAGTGTGTTAACAAATTCAATACCTAACTTAATTCTAAATAGGACGGCGAGGGAAGCTTAACTCTTAGTGAAATGCAATTATGCGAATTTCACTAGCAAACACTGGTAATTGCAAATTGCCTATGAAGGCGAACTTTCAGTAGACAGAGGAAATCTTTGCGCGCACAGCCTTACGGCGATACATCCAAGGCTCTGTTTTTCCCCTCGTTAACTCCTGCCTTTTAACTGCTAACAGATATATGCGATTTGCATAAATATCTCACTCGCGCTAAATTCGGGCAGCAACTGAAACTTTGAGAATTCGATAGGAAAGTTCAAACTAAAAATAATTTGGTTAATTAAAATAATGAATGCTACAGCATTAGTCTGCTGGCGTTGAGATAAAAAAAATTCACGAGGATGTTGATTAATTTCATCTCGAATTTTGTTTATCTAGATCAACCTACAGAAAAATGCGAGATGGTTATAAAATCCAAAACAGAATCTCCACCTTGACTGAAGGCTGGGGAAAAATAATCTGGCTTTCCATTCAGATTTTCTTCAGACACAAGCACGTCAACGGAATGAAGAATAATGTGACCGAAGATTCTTCTAATCACTTTCTTCCATACATCCGTCAACCAAAATTTATGCTCGTGACACTATTGCCAGACGAGGTTAAACTAGTGTTTTACCATTTGTTTTGAAACTGCTATTCTGCAATTAATACGCTGTCTGTGAACTCGCTTCACGTTCAGGATTGATATAAAAACCTGAAAATGTTGTTTTAGCTCTGTAATTAATTTGGCCGAAGTTGTCTCCTTCTTACGTATCATAACCATCTTCATTTCAAACCAGTCAGTTTGTTCTTTCGTCCAGTATTGTGCTTCGAAGATATTTTGCCATCAATTATGCACGCTTTCATGAATTTAGGTATAACGGCTCTAGACCTGGCGGCCAACAACCTGACGGCTTCCAGGTGACAGATGCTCCAACTAGATGGATACAATCCTTTAGGTCTTTTTAAGAGTCTGTAAGGTTTCAAACCGCCCATAAAACCACCTGACGTCTACAGTTAATTTTTGTTGCAAATTAACAAATGCACGATGTGTACACAAATTACCGAAAAAGAAATGGAAATATCTCACTGCTTTTTATTTCATGAGCAAAAAGGGCATGCATAAACGACATTACTATTATTCGGCGTTCCTATTATTTTAATAACCACTGTTATTTTTTTTTAAATTTTATTAGAACATAGAGTATATGTAAAAAATGTTTGTAAAATAAAATCATCTTTAATGTATTAGATTGTAATCTGAAATTTTCTGATTGTAAGTTAAACTTTCATCTTTTAAATGCATTTTTTCAAGCCAGAATTAGAAAATTTAGTCGTAGGTTGGGCTCATTTTATAATTATTTTCAATATAATTAAAAAGCATAGTAAAATTCCAATGAATATTTATATGACAAGTAAGGTCAGGCATTAAAAGGGAAGGGGGGGGAGAGAATCTCTGACTTACACATTTGTATGCTAACAACGCACTCAATTTGGCTTCTCAAATCATTTTTGCTCACAACATACCTGTTGTTTTGAAGGACGTTCTAGGATTCTATAGGCTTAGAGTTAGAAAACAAAACGTTTTTGAAACTTTAGAAATATATATGTAATTCTTCGCATCACATCTTTCATAAGCATTCTATGGTTTTTTGGAACCTTAGAATAAATCCTCGAAGAACTAAAAAATACTTCTTAAGGATTAATTATCTTTTTAAGGCGTTTTCAATTCATTTGTTATTTGAAATAACTACAGAAGAATCATTACTTCAAAACGCTTTGCGCATTTTTTGATGAAACCGAGCTAACATTCGGCAAGTAACAGATGGTGCCATCTATTGACCAATTGTGTAACTAAAATGAACTTTGATTTTACACTGAATAATAGTAATTGTAATATACTCGTCCTACAAATACAAACTCCCATGTAAAAGACTTCAGCTGAGGATTAAGAATAGAAATCTAACTTTGTAATTTTCAAAACTTTGTGATTTCTTAAAATAGTAAACTTATTTCCTATTTAGTTTAAATCACAAATAATATCTCGATATCCATCGTATAGCGAAACATTAAACTCTCTACAGATCGTTTAAATCACTTTTCCTTTCTTAGGATTCTAACTACTTAGATTACTATAATTATTATATTTTTCACTTTGCTTTGGATAGGTGTTAAAGTAAAAATATTCTCATTTAGTTCTAGGTTCATGCAGTGGAAGACCTACAACTATCGAGCCGCGGGGCGGAAATTCATGGGTATTGGAATGATGACCATACAAAATGTCAACAAAAATCCATAATTAATGTTTATTTAATTAAAATTAAGTAGTTAAAATGATCTGGAAAACAAACAATCTTAAGACTAAAGAAAAAACATCTTACACCTAGCAGAAAAACATATATTTAAGAAGTTTAATCAGCTATTTTTGATGTTTTAGAAAAATGTGGTTAACTTTTCTTTCAAAAAAAAAAGAAAAAAAAGCTACAACCATTTTTTGCGAGCTTCGACTTCTAATTTTTTTTTTTTTTTTTTAACATTTTTATCAAATACAAATGAAAGGATTGCCAAGCCATTAAATATTATTTACTCCGGAGGTATCGTTGATCAGAGGCAAGGGTGGTCCACCCAACTCTCTCCGCCCAACAGTCAGTACATTAATAGTTCCCCCCTCCCCACACACACAAAGAAGGAGAAAGGAATCGGGTATTCAAATTATGTTTTATATGTAAATCTAAGTAAGGAAGCAAACATGTATTGTTTCTTCACGTATTTTAGAAAACGTATATATTGCTAATTGTATATTTATTATTACTGTTTTAAAATCATAATAATCAGTACTACATACATAGTGCTAACTCAAAAATGATTTATTGATTACGTTATTTTTTTATTGTTATCAAATTATTTAATAAATTTTTAGTTAAATATGGAACTTATTTATACCGTATATCAACAGTGGATACATTCTAATATATTTTTTTTTAAATTTTACTACTTACAATTTTAAAAAAAGATAAATATTATAGCAAGACATTAAGTTTGAAATTTTAAAATGTTTGATTTATAAAAATTTTATTGTTATAAATACGCAGTTTAAAACGAATAAGCTGCGTTTTTATTTAATACAGTAATCTTCAAAGTTTTAAATTTAATAAAAATCAACTGAAAGAAAATTGTTATAAGTTATTATGTTTTTGCGTCCCTTGCTTTCATCGAATGAAACTTGTTCGGTGAAGTAATACGAACTAGAGCAAAAGAGTTTTTGAAATGCCATTAAAATACTCTTCATTATTATTATTAGTCCAAAGTGGCTTTGTCCCTGAAGGGCTATTGGTTTCGTTTTGGGATTTTGCGTTAATTCATTGTTGCGGAAAATGTATATGCTACTGACTACGTTGAGCATATGAGATCAATTCCAGAGCCCTTAAAAACGAGTTCTGTAAGTTAGCTAGTTTTGTAAGTTTGTGACAGGGCATCGCAAATGACAGAGAGAAAAAATCAATAGCAAACATATAGAGCATCACCGTGTTTAGTATAAAATAAATCTCTACATACCTCCAATAACTTGAACAGAAGCCCTGAAATGCTAATAACAATGCAATCAATAACAACAATGCAAACAGCAAATCTTTAAACAAAATTTTCTTTCAAATCTGTGCGGATGTGTATGAATTAGGATGATCGTATGTAAGTGGAAGTGCTACTTCATTGGGAAACCCAGTGCTTATACTGGATCTTCGAGACGAGACTAAGCAAGGCTAGTTATTCTAAGAAGAGTACTTAGAAATAATAAGAGGAATGCGGTCATCGGGCAAGAGAAACAGCGCAGCAGTGTATATCATATTTTATTAAGCGTTCTCATCTAACTTGGGCTACTAATATTTTCAACGGCGTTAGGGGCTTAAAGAAAGAGGGAGTACTGCAAGTCGAACCCGTTCAGGTAGGCTTATACTTCAGTGCGCAGGTGCAACCAATGGACGTACTAACACATGAGCTAGCTCAGATGTTCTGCAGTACTAAAGACATCCTAACCTTGTAAGATCTGTCTCTGCTACTTCACGTAAACTACTTCTATATCCTACAATGAACCTGGAGAATTCTAACACAGGCGTTAATAAATACCCGCACAGAAGAAGGGTGAAAAGTAACCCTTTATTAAATCAAAGTTTAACAAAAGGCAGGATTTTCGTAAGTTACAAAACACCGTCAACTTGCGGTGGGAACTTAAATGTAGAATATGTTTCAAGTCGAATCTAAAATAGAACAGTGCTGGATTTAGCAAGTTAATTTACATCTAACAGGTTAACTCTCAAAAACCTAACAGGCGTGACGATAATCCGAAAAGGCCGAAAGGCTTATTGACGTAACAGCAAGGTAGCAACGAAACGTGCGCTGGCTAGCGAAAACGCTCTGAATAAACTCAGAGTTTTACCCGTTTAAATATTCACTTCACTTAACTTTAAATCTATATCCTGGCGAGAAACTACAAGGGATAGTTAAGATGTTCAGGAAAGATATGAAACTGAAAATAAATTTGTTACGCAAAATAAGGGAAACCCTACAGCCTATGCGCAAGCCTGCCGGCACTGCAGTAAGAAAGACATCAATGCGGCATATGGCCTTGCATTTAGTCACGTACGGCAAATTGTATATGAATTTCGAGCTCAACCATACAGCGCACTAACGCAAGGTTTCTAGCCAAGATATTATCAGAGACGAAATGAATGGTGCAATTTCGTGATGTCCAACCGCATTTGTTGCGCACAATTCTGTCCTTTGACAAAGCGCAATTCGATTGCAGTTGGGTGTTGAACGGACACAACTTGCATTACTGAGCGCATGAAAACTGTCATGTAAACAAGAGGTTTGTGATCAAGTGGAATGGTCCCGCAATGTCTGGTGCAGAACGTGGAGCACTCACCTCATACGAACTGCGTTTTGCGATAAAAAATTGACTACAAGAAGGTACTTCGAGTTATTGCAAACCATTGCATCTGAGTATTTAGATGACTTGCTGTTACTCTATCCAGTGTGATTCCATCATGGCGGTACCCACTACATCAGTTGGCATCAGTGCAAAGCTTCTTCTCCGAAAATTTCTAGCACACAATCAGCGGCTATGGAGATAATGTAGATTGGCTACCGAGGTCAACTGACGTAATCCCAATGAACTTTTTCATATTGCGAATACGAGGAAACCAAGTATACATCTTCTCATTCTGAGAAGTGAACTTTCTACGAATTCATTTTATCCAAGCATGCAATAACTTTGTAAGGTTTATCCTAATTTTTTAACAGTTATTTTAAGTTTATGCACCTTTCCTATCTCTTCTAGCTTCAGCTTACAATTTCCTACCTGAATGTATTTTCAGAAACGCGTTTAATGCAAATGAGTAAGAGTAGTGTTTAAGTCGATGTTTCATTGACTTCATTAGAGGGCCAGAGTTTCTGACTAGCGCGTGTTTGCCTTTGGGCTACGTCTCTCTCTAAGCTATTACTACGCTCGGCCGTACTTCAGGCCCTTGATAGCTTCGCCTACTTAATTGAGATTTATTGGCCAACTACTCAGAATCCTGATAGTATATATATATTATTTAATATATATTTTATTTAAGCATTAGTTAAGTTTTAATTCTTATGAATTTGAGTTCAAGCCCAAGTGGAGGCTTTGCTGTATGCTCTGATATAAGAGCTGACTGTGTTGATCCCTATTTTGAGAAATAAAGAGTAATTAACCCTTCTTGAGTCTTACGTCTCTGTTCACACACTCAAGCGATTATTCGCTTATCGATGTACAAGGTTCCTCACATTGAACTGTGAAATAAAACGGTGGAACACCCGAACTTAATTCCTGAAATACTGGAAAATATCCAGTAAGAAGTTCTAGCTTAAATACAAAGTCATATAGTTGCCGATGGCTTATACATTGAGTCTTTTTAACAGTACTAACATTTTATAATCCTAGTACATTTTTTGGGCTTTGTTTTCTTCATAATGCTGGGAGATCTACTGGAAGGCTGGATCTAAGGGACTCGGGGAATCTGTTGCACTTACTGCTGCATGTAGCGCATCGTTTCATATCAAATCGAGGACGCTGTACGTATTTACTCTTGGTCCGAATGGGCCCGTTTGGGGCAAACGCGAAATAGTAGAAAGAGAAAGAAAAGAAGAAAAAGAAAAAAAAAGAAAGAAAAGGATAAAAAAGAGAGAGGGTTTCTTTCTTTCTTTTCCTTCATAGCTTCTGCGACAGAACTTCCAGCTTCCAAAATTTGCCTGTAAGGGCGCTGTAGGCTGTTTAATATGAAACAGCATAGTTATTTTGTGTAGATAGACATAACTTCCACAAATCTAGGTTTCTGGGGTGAAAGTTATCTTGGTGCTTAAAGATTGTTCTATGTAGCCTGAATAGTATGTATGTAAACCAAACCAAACCAAACAATAAAAGCTTTAAAATGATGGATTATTTACAATTTTGTTGCGTAGTCTACAAGGGGGTAGAGGTTACCTATATGACTCGGAATCATACATCAATGTAGGGTCGTAAATGACAGAGAAGTAACAGAGGTCAAAGAAGGTGGTCGAAAGTTCCTTAACGAACTGTAGGACGTTTCCTAGCATATCAAGTATTCCACGGGCAGATGTTGCGATCCATGTAACCAGTTCCTCGTCACTATCAATGGTTATGTCATACAGCAGAGTTTATTTAAATCCTAGAATAAGTAATCAAGGTATGGCAGGCTCTAAGATACACTTGGCCAATGTACCAGACTACACATCGGATCCACTGTTAGCCGAATGTTATATCTAATTAACTACCGTTTACCAGATGCATATGGGCTACCTTTACATTCGTATGATCACCCATCCTACTACTTCAGAGCCCATACGAAGCCCATAAATGAAGCTTTTCTGCGAGAATGTCGAGCCAACGCCATCTAGCCCGTCAGGAAAGCATTTCCAACCCTGCGGTATTATGCTAGTCAAAGTTCTCTGGCTGCAACCTACCCGTCCTGAAAATTTCTCCGACTCATAGTGACACACCTTGCACTACACAGCTGAATAACAGAAGAAATTTTGTAAAATAATCTATAAATTCACATTCTTTCAAGAAGAACAAAAAATTAATTATAATGCAAAAAAAAATTCGAAATCAAAATTAAAGGCAAATTCAGAAATAACACTATAGAGCAAAATAAATACTGCAGAGTACAAATGGAATAAAAACCAAGCTAAGCGAAGTGCTACATTTCTCGTTATGTCTTTTTAAGGGAGTTAGTGCCACGAGAAGTGCAACAAATAGCCATGTTTCTGGGTTGTTCAATGAATAATTTAGTAAGGCCAAAAGAATTTTTGTGTAAAAATAATTAAGTAAATTAAATGAAGTTGCTAATTTAACAGCCGAAGCCCTACATGACTTTCCACATGGGAAAGAAAAACGAAATGGCGTAGCCTGCGGCTAAAGACCATCCGTAGAAATATAAATAATTGAATTAAATTGTCAAAGGAAGTAACAAATATAAGAAAATATTTTATGCAAATCACTTTAATTGAAAAAAAAAAGAGAGAGAAAGAGAACTGGATTCAGTTAATATTTTTTTCAAATCTCCTATGGTCAAGATTACTGAATGCTTGATAGCAAATGGACTAACTTAACGAAAATTAATTATTTAATGAAATAAAATAAACATAAAAACAATAATATTTAAAAATATTTTACCTACGTTAATATAAATGCACTAAATTCTTGCAAACCAAATAAATACGAAATGTAAAGAATTTGTCAAACAAATGCCAAATTATAACGATCTGTAAAAATTTGTAATTTAGATAATTCTTCGAAAGTTTCTGTAAGAAATACTAGTGATAATATCTTCAATTGTTTGTCACGGATTACATTCTTGAAAAAAACTACTGTCATCAGTTTACGAAAACATCTATCATATCTGAACAGTGGGCTAGATTATATCCTATGACATTTCTAAAATCAGAACTCGTTTTTCTTTGGACATTTTTACAAAAAACGACACTGATGTTCGCTCTTATCTAAGGTCATAAAAATCATGTGCATTTCTTAAACTATGTGACAAAGAACCTTAGATCCTCGTTTCATTAGTATAGCTGTAATATTATGTCGAAATGAAGTAAAAATGGAAGTCGTTCTGACTAACACACTGACCTAGCAATCCGCACCGCTGTTGTCATTTCAACACAATCTGGCATTTTTGTAATCGATGATTTATGAGGGCCAGTTTTTCCATTAGTTTCTTAGCTCAGCTCACAAGGATAGCAAAAAATGCAGGTCAGCGTTTCAAAACTAAACAATAGCTCTCTTTTCGCTTAGAAACATTGAAAACGAAACGAGATTTTGTGATTGCTTACTGTTACGGGCCATTAACGTTCGACTTCTGGTACATACATGATTTTAACTACAGGAAATACAGAATGAGATTAAATTAAAAAGAAAACTCGTGAATTTTTCAAAGGGTAATATCTTTTTCGATTCTACCAATGATAAAATGTTAACTATCTTTTACGCTCTTATTCTGAATCACAGAAGATATCTGTATCTATTTCTAAAAATTTTCAACAACTCTTTTCTTCGTAAACTAAACTGATGAATTTATCATTTAAATGACGTTAAAAATCTGTTAATTATTTTACTTTATTTTAAGCCTAATGAAAGGCAGGACGTTAAGGAATTTTTATCTAGAATTTAGATAAAATTGTCAAGTTATTTTGCAAATGCAGCCTGTTTACTGAATTAATGAAAATGTAGATTTAGTCTGCGTGAAGTCGAAAAACATTTCGGAAAAATTAATCATCTGTTCTTCTCTACTTATTATTAATAGAAGATAATTTTCTATGTCTTCTGTCTATAAATTTGAGGAAGGGAAACTGCTGTAAATAAAAATATATTTAAATAAAATGCAGATAATTGTTTCCAAATGTCTTTATTTTCTTGTCACTCTGAGAGAGCTTATATTTATACGGTGTAACCTTCATTTTTTAATTTATTCATATTATAATCTTCGCCTCATTCATCAGAATCGACCAAGTTATCAATTATTCCAAAAAAGAGTCTAGAATTTCTTTTAAAACATATTTAAACGATTATTAGTAGGCGAAAAAACTAAACGTGTTTTAGCTGAAGTATAACGTGAGTGGTCCCCTGTCAAATGCATCTAGACATTAAGATAGACTAAGACTGTGCCCGCTCATAAAATCGAAATTGATGGAAAGTAAAAATGTTAACATTACGTTTGGAAGTGCTGTCTACCATCACACGACATTTGTAGCGTATATTACTGACCTTTGCTTACTGGGATTAGAATTTTTAAGGAAATATGATTTTTCCTTGGACATTAAAATAACTAGTTGCATTCTGTCTCTAAGGACATAATACTGTTTTGTTATAAAGATGAAGAAGATAAATCCGTCCACGAAGTCATAGCTCAAGACAATATCACAGGACCCACAAGAACGGAATTTTTACTTCCTGGATCCAAGGCTGAAAACAGAAATTTCCGGGCGGCATAATTGAATATTCCAATAACTGTAACAGCTTGAAAAGAGTACTAGTAGCCTCAGCATTTGTCGAGCTCTGGAAGACCATCCTCCCGGTGAGACTTGTCAACTTTAGTGATAAAGAGAAAGTCATTAGGAAAGGCAAAGTGGTTGCATTATGTATTCCAGCTACCTGCGTTAAACACAACAATAATCTTTAGTCTCTGTGTCTTCGGAGAGCCTAACATCGGAGTTATTCTAGAATGTACAACTAAGCGATGAAGAGAAGAGAGAATTTCAAGATGTTTCCTCTCTCATATCTTCTGACGTACATCGAACCAGTTTGGATCAGCATAGAATTGGTATGGGAGATCACACACCAATCAAGCAACATGCAAGACATCTATGGATTGCTAAACAGGAAGAGGTAGGAAAACTTCTAAAGGACATGAAAGAAAGGGACATTATCGAGCCTTTAGCAAGTTCTTGGACATCTCCCATCGTCCTAGTAAGAAAGAAAATTGGTTCTGACTGGGACGTTATGAAGATTTTGCTTTGATTATCACCGATTGAACGAAGTCACAAAGAAAGACAGTCAGATTCTTCCTAAAATTGACAATATTTTGCACACTATTTTCGG